>OY992532.1:61850786-62393286 GCA_963921185.1 Dasysyrphus tricinctus | reverse complement strand
CGTTTCCTTATACTAGAATTTATAACTCATTTTATTAACTTGAACAACTTTTTTTTTGATAGCTGAAGATATTGCAACACTTTTTTCCGTTTAATAAAATGCATTCTTTCTTCTTGTCTTATTAGTTTTCAATACTGAGGAGACTTTAATTTAATGAAAGTAAAAAGTATTTATGATAATTTTCAAAGCTGTTAATGCTTTCCACATATCTAGAATTCAGTATTTCTAATAGCTCATTTTCATACGAAACAGCCTTTTTCCAGGGAATTCATTATGATTTTTGTTGAAAAAGAAATTAACACAAATATGTTTAAAGTCAAATGACAGTTTACGCATCAACATTAGGCGTTTTCCTTTGGAGGTGGCGAAGTACTTGCAAGTACTTTGCCAGCTTTTTTCAATGCAACACATCAAACTGCTATCCCATGTAAAATGTATCTACTCGCGCATGAGAGCATGTGCAGTTGGTAATACTAGATTAGGGTTTTCATCTACTCGTAAGTACTTCGCCACCTCCAAAGGAAAACGGCTATTGACATGTACACACTAGCATGTTGATCGACAACAGTGTGGACGCTACCTAAGTAATCAGAACATCAAACATTCCACCCGTTAATGGTGGAATTCTTATGATATTCACAAAAACAAGAAAACACAGCTTGACTTGTAATTGCCCATGGGCTTCATTAGTAAATTAATTGGACATGCCTACCTTTTGGAAACACATAAGTATGTATGTCACTTCAAACTTTTTGAGATGGAATAATAATTTCACTCCAGAATCCGCACTACCTAAAATGTTGCTCTTTTGACGGCTCTGACCCCCAATACTTTTCGATAGGGTCATAATTCTGTACTTGTCAAAGTTTGGACTACAAAATTCTGATGTGCAGTTTCAGTTTCCAAAATTTTGTATTTCAAAATTCTGTATATCTAAAATAAAAAAAAAAAAAAAATATATATTTCAAAATTCTGTAAATACATATGCAATTCTGTATTCCAAAATTCTGGATTTCTAAATTTTGTATTACAAAATTCTGTAAATGATAAAACAATTATTTTGAAACTGAAAAAAATTGCACACATTTTTTCACTATCAAAAGAATTTTTATTTTATCAATTACAGAACTGAGAAGTGCCTAGTTTTAAATTTTTCTAGTAGTTTCCTGAATACTTAAAAAGGTCAACCAAGAACCTTTATCTTTATTAGATTAGTTGTTAATTTTGGTATTTTTTTGTTATCTATTGAACGTTTTTCTTTACAATATTTTGAGTCCAGTGCAATTAGATAAAAATTAACCTAGACCCCGACAGAATTTTGTACAAGCTGAATTTTGGTGGATATTATTCGAAACAGTCCCCATTCAGTCTTGCATTTGTCGGTTTCGACTGTGTTTTGGGAACTAATTGCCCCTAGAAAGGTCATTTAAGTGCCAAATTTATGAATTTGGCTGTAAAAATCAAAGAAACACAAGTTGAACTCGTTAAAGGTCTCTTACCACTCTTGTTTTACGTTAAATTACACAAAAGGGATGAGTTTTTTGTGGGAATCTATCACAAAAATATAAACAATGAAAATACATACTTGCTCCGGCTCGGAAAAAATTGCAAAATGCAATCAAAATTGGTAAGTGAGTTTTTGTTAATTGGATAAAAGTTGTTCAACGGGGACTAAAAAATTAACAAAAAAAAAAAATAGGTTTTCAAAATTATTACAGAATAATGGAATACAGAGTTATGTTCATACAGAATTTTTGATCCATACCTATACATAATCTTGGTTATACAGAATTTTGGAATACAGATTAACGACCCGTTCCCATTTTAATTATATTGATCAGAGAGAAAAAGGGAGTACACAAAAATGAAAACTAAGAAATTCTGAACATTTCTTGCCCCTGGTCTAATTCTATGTAAGTATACGTAGCGTAGTGTGCATTTTCAAAATCTTATATGGGCAACCCAGCAGTTTGTAACACCCCCGATTTTTTTTATTAGAAGTGTTCAGTTTAGTTTATTAAATTCTAAAATTATTTCATTTTGGTTTTTATTAAATGTTGCGGTCTTACACCATAGATAATTAACAAGAAAATGTAAAGAATAAAATTTTTGTTAAAGACATTTTTTAGATATTTTTTATATTTAAAGAGTTACAGGTCAACAAAGCTAAAATTTTTTTATTTTCAAATGTTTTCGAAATTTAAGCACATTCACCATCGGGAATCTAAAAAAAATTTTAAGTAGTATAATTTAGTTTGTTGGTGACTATTTTTGTTTGTTTTCAAATAAATTAGAAAAATATGCATATTTGTATTTAAAAAAAGTTTAGTTTTATAACTGTTTGTTTGACCCATAAGCACACTTAAAAGCGAAAATGCTATTAAATTCACAAATGCGTTTCTGAGAGAGTGGTCACACTGGCCACTTTTCAGTATGTTCGGTAGTAAATAGTAATAGCTCGGAAACTAAGCCGGATGTGACAATTTTACACTTTATGTTCAAAATGTTCTATTGAAATGGATAGTTTAAAAAATTTTATAAGAAAATTGAAGCAGGAAAAGGACTTCAAAATTTGGGCTCTGCAAAATAAGGCCCCAGAAAATAGGGCCCCAAAAAGGAATACCAAAATGATGCCTCAAATTTGTCATAATGCAACTATGCCTCAGTGAAATGAGGCCCCACCGAAATGAAAAAAGCCCCAAAACTTAATGAAAGAAGGCCCCAACTTTTTTTGGTCTTATTTTTAAAAAAGAAATAATACCCACATTTCGTTTTTTATATTAAAGTTTATTTTACACAGTGAAATATTACCCCAAAATTGTGAACAGCCCAAACTATCTTACTACTTGGATTGTACTTAGAGTTAGAACAATTTCTCTTGAACAAGGGCGCTTGTTCTTCACCCTCCAGTCATCCATAGCACTTGAATTTTCATACTGCATTCAGCACAAATTTAGAAATGCTAATTATAATAACCGCAAAAATGTTCTGTTACTCGTTGATGGTTTTTAACACGATCCCTATATTGAAAACCAGCAGCGAGTAAAGTATAGCTGAAAAAAATCCCGCAATTTTTTAGCAATTGTTTTACTTATCTACTAATATTATTCAGTATATATGGGTCATGTTTAAAACCCTCAGTAAGTAACAGATGATGGGTCTGCAACAAGCCATATTTGTCTAGCGCTGGGTTCTCGATAAGAGGATGTTGTTTTAGCATTCTCAAGTTAATTATGCAAAATGAAATAAGGCCCCAAATTGTTTTTTTTTTTTTTTCAAAATAAAAATGAGATTAACGAAATCAAGGTTGGGGTTTATTTCATTGGGCCTTATTTCATTATGAAACTAAGCCCTAATTAAAATATTGAAATAAGGCCCCAAAAAACGAAATTATATGCCCCCAAATTTGAAAATTTTTGTTGTTGTTGTCTTTAGCTCATTTTTACTTGCGATATAAGTACCTACTATAAGGCCAGTTTTGGATTTGTGTAAAAAAAAATTCAAGGTAACAATCAAACATGACATTACGACACCAAAAAAGTGGTGGCACAATTCTGTCTGTCTGTTCGTCTACAGCCTAAACGGCTCGATCGATTTTCTTCAAACTTGGTACATAGTGGTTTTTGGTGATTCTGCCCACACGTTCTTTCACTTTTTGTTTTAAACCAAAAATAACGGTACCTGCCATGCAATTTATTTTATCAATTTTACATAATCGCTTTTTTTCAAAAACGGCTCGACAAAGGCTACCTATGTGTGGGAAACCATTTTTCAAAAAAAAACGCATTTTTTTTAATTTTCGACTTTCTTGAAAACGGTAAGACTGTTGTCCATAATTTTTTCTATACAGAAGCTTTCAAAAAATATAAGTTACTGTGTACGAAAATTTTTGAAAGAATATTTTTTGGATTTTTAAAAATGTTTAAATTTTTTTTTGAAAATCAAATACAGTCAAACTTCTTTATAACGAACCCTCAAGGGGCCAAAAAATTGGTTCGTTATAGAGAAGTTTAAGGCAAAATTCGCTATAAGGAAAATTTCTTAAATTATTGAAAATATTATTTTTTTCACATCAGATAATCAGGCAATGTATGTTTATGTTGATGATGAACAACAAACAGTTTTTTATTTTTATAAATGTACAATTTTTGTTAGTACAATTTTAATGAAAGTGAAAGATATAACGCATAACGCAGGAACTATTCCCTCTTGTTTCACATTTATGGAAGCAGAGCTTGGGCTGTAATTACAATACAAGTGTCTTGCTTACGATTACGAATAACACTAGTTTACAAAATTTTGGGTCATGGTAGGGTCCTTAGAAAAAATATATTTTCTAGACTTATTTTGGGTCACTGAACACGAAAATCTAAATTATTTTTTTTTCCAAAGAAGCGTTTTCGAGAAATTCGAAAAAATCATTTTCTCAGCTTTTTTTCCAGATATTCCCATAAATCTCGCTAACGGCTTAGCTAATTTACATATAGTGTGTTTTTTCTGAATGATGTGATCTGTCTCCTTCCGACCTGTCCTCTTTGTATAAGTCGGACTGAAATTGTATAAGTTACAGGCATTCAAAGTTTCAAAACCGAGTGTTTTTGAAAAATTTCTAGTTTTTGGTTGCTCCATATGGATAGAAAAAAAATATTTAAAATAACTTTAAGGACCCAAGTGAAAAACAATCCTTTTAATAAAGATTTGAGCCAAAGCTTTTCAAAATCGGACGATAAATGTAGAAGTTATTAAATAATTAGTGAAAGAAGGCAAATTAATTTGTTTGCAATAAAAGTCATATAAATGTACATTAGGGTGTCTGTATTTTCCCAAAATCATTTTTTTAAATCAGAAAACCCTAAAATCAAAATTGTATGCCCTAAAATAAAGTTTTTTACCAAAAAATGTTTGTCTAAGGTGATAAATCGGTGCCTCTTAGAACATTCTCTTTTCCATACAAAGCAGAATTGGACACACCAAACTCCAAAACCAATAATGACGTGATATATATCGTTGGAAAGATATTTTTATGAACTACAATAGTTACTAAGAGAGTTCATTTCAAATCTCTATGTGAATTTTTTTATATTCAAATTTCAGACGAGAGTTAAGAAAATTGCATATCAAAATTTTCAAAAAAAAGTTTTTGAATTTTTAAAGAAAGTTTCAAATTCTTTGTTTGAAAATTCAATATCTCAAAAACAGGTTGACAATTTTTTTTCAAATTTTGTTTTTATATACTCATAAATATATACTTTATATTTGCATACCAAAATTTGTCCTTAAAAATGTTTTAAGAGTTGTATATATAAAAAATTATGTTTTTAAACAACCACTCAAATGATTTTAAACTTTTTTCCCATACAATCACATTCAATCAGGAATTAAGATGGCATTGTTTTTTTCCACCTCAAAATGTCAAAGGAGTTGTTTTAGCTAATTAAAATATCATATTTCATGCTTTATCCCTCATAATTTCCATGTTTTATATACAATTTTCTTAAGCCCGCAGTGTCTTGAACATAAGAGCAAGTAGGTGTGACCCAGTCGTGCATTTTATTTTTGAGGCCTTACTTTACTTTTTCCTTGGGCCTTATTTCCTGGGGCCTAATTTCGCGGAGCCAAAACTAGGACCTTAATTTTTTGAAATGCAAATTAAACTGGGAATTTCGAGGCTCATTAAGGCACGTCCACATTATCCTGGATTGTGTAGATGATCAACATCTTTGATCAACAGTGTTGAGTAAGTGTAGACGTGTTGATCGATAATGTCAATCAACATTTTTTGACCCGTACGCAACGTCGCAACCCGATTCAAATGAAAAGCAATCGAAAAAGTTGTTCAATAAATTCCATTTTATTAAAAAAAAAATGTAGGGTTTTAATTTCATAAATATAATTTATTGGCGTTATCAATCAATTTTTATTAGATGAAAAATGCAATATTTGCTGTGAATAAGTATTTAATGTTAATAATATCATTTTAACTTTATTCCCCACAAAAAAGAAAATAAAAAAAAGTTGCGTACCCCCAGGATTCGAACCCTGAATCCTTCGGTTGGATCCTGACGCATCGATCAGAAAATTCCAATCCACACAAATTGTTGCTACGAAAGTTATTGACGTACACACTAGCATGTTGATCGACAATAGGTGTGTTTTTTTTGCAAGCCCGGGGGATGGGGATTAAAAAAACGACATCGGGGCTAAGCGACGCCATTACAGAAAAAAAATGGAGTTTCCATACAAACTATCGATAACATGTATGAAATTCATGCCGGTAACACAGTTTTTATCTGGGCTTAAGTTTAGCCCCGAAAATTCTCTGGGCTTAGCTAAGCCCGAAGGGGCTTAGTTGTTGTTGCTTTTAAAATGTAAATTGCTTAGCCCCGACATCGTTTTTTTCGTCCAAGCCCATTCGGGCAAGGAAAAAATCACAGCTAATGTTAACCAACAATGTTGATCGGCATAGTGTGGACCCTCCTTTACATTTCATTCATAGCTTGACCGGTTGCTGAGAAAAGAGTACAGTGGAGTTAGCGGTACAGGGAGTTACACCTACTAATTGGGGAACTGCAAAATATGGAGTAGAAATGCAAAAAAGCCAAATTTCTGCCATGGTCCTATTGTTCTAGCTTGAAATTGTTATTCTAACTTCACAGGCGTTCTAAAACGGGCAAATGAACAAAAAGATAGAGGTCAGAAAAATTTCCATTATAAGTTTTGTTAATTATCAGTTAACCGGACATTTGTGTGGACAGTTATGAAGCTTTGTTGCTTACATCTTTTTAAGAACAATTGAGTTGGACCTGAAACAAGAAATGCTCAAAATTTCTATAGCTGAACATATTTTTTGGTTACAGTTTTTGAGGAGCTATACTACACTTTACAGCCAGCAATAAAATAATGCCATCCACAGCTGGATGGGGCACTGATTCTCTTTCTAGTGACTAGGCTAGACTTCTTTTTAAAGCTCTTATCTCTGTTTTAAGTTGAAAAATTACAATAATTTGCATATTGAATTAATTAATATTTTCACAGCCGAAGAAATGGATCAAGCCGATATGGAACTCAGGGAAACCATAACGCATATATGGCCGTTACAGGCCAGAAAGGTCCTTGATTTGTTGGTGCCGAAAAGTGATCAATTGAATACGGGAAAATTATCTGTTGGCAAAATATATGGTGGTTTTCTAATCTTAGAATCCTGGCGTACGACGCGTTTTGGACAAATAGATTCAGGCATGCCGGTAAGTTTTATTTTGTTTCAATTTTCTTATACATATTGCCTCTTATACATTATTTAAAAAAAAATTAGGTTTAATATCTTATATTTATATACATATTATATATCTGTGTAAATTACAAAATATAAAACAAATATAAAAACACAACAAATATATTGGCCCATATTAGATTTATTTATTGGTTAATTTAATTAATTTTAAATTATTGTACATTTTTTTTTCGATGTGTTAAGTATATTAAAAAACCACTTATGTATATGAATCAAAAAAAAAACTCCAGAAATTATTATAAATTTGTAAATACAATGTGTTATTTGATAAAATTGGTTATGTTTTTTAGCAAAATTTTATTTATAGACAATTAAATATTTTTTTTTTTAATGTGTTATGAATGAAATGTATAATGGCGCGCTTAGCGTGTACTGAAAATAATATTGGGAGTTGTTGATTTACAAACAAAAAATAAAGATAACAAAGTTATCTATGCATCAATTTGGCATCACTGGCTTAACTTTGACGCCCAATTCACAAAATAGTAGAACAAATTCTCTTGCTTTGGAAGAGATGAATATTTTTCGCTTTTACGAGGCTCTTATTTTTCAGCGGAACCCCTTTTTAGTTGATACAACTTACACCATATACTTCTTACCCTTGCTTCCCCTATCTATGACGCTTTCAATCGCTATTCTAGAAGTCTTGTGAATCCTTCAGAATGCTATATTTTGGCGGAAGGATTTGAATTTAGTCGTATTTTTTTCTACAGCTTTCTTAAATCCAAACCATGGCAAAAGTAAATAGTTTTCGAAAATATATTTGCAAGTTAAAAATGTATGAAAACAAATTGAGAAAAGAAACTAGCTTCATGCTGATTTTTTCTACATTCTAGGAGTTTTATAAATACCGATCAGTTTGGATATTAATATTCAATGAATCAATATTTTTATTTTTTAATGTTTAAGGTAAAAACTAAAAATTAAAACGGAATTGACCAATTCCAAAAACGGTTCAATTCCAAAAAACATTTTTTTTTTTTAAATATTTTTCAGCCATTGCATTCGTAACACATTTCAAAAATTATTTTGTAATTATTTCATTAAAATTAAGACTTTAGAAAGAAAAAATTTAAAAAAAACTGTTAAAATTAGAACAGTTTTTTTGGATGTTATGATTAAAAAAAAACACTTTAATTTTATTTATGTTAAATTTATTTCACGTTTGATGATAATAAAATGCAGAATTGGAAGGAGGTATATTAAATCGCACTAATTTTTGTGTGTTTTGTGTTTTGTTTAATTTAATTAATTTTGAATTAGTTAACTTTTCCAAAAGTAGGATAAATAATATTAATTATTTATTTAACAATTAAATTTGAGGTTGTAATTACTATGCCTTTCTCCTTCAATAAGTGTAAACCTTAAAAAGTTGAATTAATGTTGTTTTGAATAAATGTTCAATGTTCAAGTAATTAGTTAAAAATATTAATAAAATAATTTTTGTAGGTAAAGAGTTTTATGGCCATAGCAAAAAGTTTCAACTTGCACATAATATATTATTTATAAGTGAAAGAAATTTATTTTTACTAATTTTTAAGTTAGTAACAAACTTAAAAAAAAATCTATTGAAAATTTAATTTAACAAAAAAAAAATAATAATAATTCAATAATTAATATTTGAAAATATTTAATGATAATTTTATTAATTTTTTTTTCTCATTTACTTTTTACTCACATCATAACGACTTGCAATTTCAAAAAAAAAAAATATTGTTCCTTCCAACATAAAAAAGGCCAAGAAAGATGATGATATGAAAAGTAGTCCTACCGCTGCCGATCAGCCGGTACTTGCTTTTTTGCAAATATTCTTTTCAAATTTTTAATATAAATTATTTAATCAACAAATACATATAATATCATTATAATCATTTTCTTAATATTAAATTTTTGCTAAATGTATACTGGAAAATTATATAAATCCTGCTTCGTTTTTTGGCATAAATTTATATATGAAAATATATAAATTCTTTATTTATCGCTAATATTACCTATAATAAATGATTATGTTGTACTTCCTTATTTCAATTCCCTGGCAAATATTTTCCCTGTGAAATTATATTCATACATATACATTTATATATCCTCTATTTATAGATGAATTTCTATAAATACTTATATAAACCATTTTATATAAATAATTTTCCTTAAAATTTCTGTCGACGTTTTTTCACCTTAAATCCCATCCAAATAGAAAATATTTTATTGAACAACGAGACATTCAATAAAAAATAAAAATAATTCCAACCAAAATTTCGCTTGCTTTTGCCAGTCCAATTCATTTGAAAACTTAATGCATACAACACTAAAAAATGATATTTTTAAATGAAATAGTTTTTTATTTTCATTTGATTACAAATTTTGATTTTTGGCAGTATCACAATTTAAAAATAGTTATAGTTTGAGCACTTTTTCAATTTATTTTTAAATTATTATTTTCTCTTTTATAATTTCTTAGTTATCTTCCGTTTGTTGTTTCCCATTAGAAGGGTTTATACGGAACAACATTGTTTGACAATATGGTGTGGTAATGCCAGAATTTTTTTTTGAAAATCACTGAAAATGGTGTGGAAGAAGTCTAAAGATTCTCCTCACACCATGCTGTTAAGCCTTGTTTTCTAAAATAAGCCCTCTATTGACTTTGGAGTGCATTGTATGCAAAAAAATAAATATTCTATACATTTTGTTTAGATATATGTATAGTTCTTAATAAAGAACCATTTTTGACTGTTAAAAGTTCTTCAAGACTTTATTTACTCTAGATCAAAATTTTAGGTCTACAGAAATAGAAAAACTATGTTGTAAAAACGAGGATAGGAAGAACCAAAGCTCTTTATTTGACAAAGTGTTGAAAATCTAAAATCATGAACGATAATCCATTGATGGGTTTGTCCACGATTCTCAAAACTAGTACAATTTTAAATCTTATGCCCCCAATATATCAGTCACCGAGTTTTTTTTGGCAGAGGCTCAAAGGCAACAAAATCTCCCTTGAACTAAAACGTATTAAATACTCTAAAAACTTATCTGTGTGTTAAACATGTTTAACTTATCCACAGACTTTTTAAATGTAGATTGCCATCCATAAAAAACTCTAATGTATACACTTTTACATGCATGTCAAGCTTGCCGATCATTATTTAGATTTTGGAGTTAGAATAATAATTTAAATCAAGTGTCAAACTTATTATCTCTAGCTTTATATAAGGGCTGTCTAGCGTGAAACTAGTTAACAAATATAATTAAACTTTAAGAGGCCTCTGGTAAAATATTTGAGATAAATGGTTTCCCAAAGATCTCAGCCACGGAACCATGTTTTGCCAAAATTTAAATTGCATATAAAAGAATGATATTTTAGCTTCATAATGTTCAAGCTACATTTTTGACTGTGGGCTTAGTAATGGGTTTTGTAAAAATCACGTTAGCCTTCCAAATGGATTAACTATTTCTGGGAAACAGGAGAAGAGTATATTTATATAGTATGTGTACCATTTTAAAGGTAACAATTAGAGTGTCAATCTGTTTAAGGCCGATTTTTGAAGTTCGTCCTAATTTTTGAAATATTTGCTTTTGGAAATCGACAAATTTTTTATACTTTTCAATTAAGTTTTTAAAAAATAAGAATTGAGCCAAATAACCCCAAATCTTTCTCATTATGACATAAATGTTTTAACTTAAACTAAATTACTTAAAAAAATAGTACCGAAACCAAAATTATGTTAGAAATATCTCATTTCATAAAGATAATTTTTTGAAATAAAAAGTTGTATATTTCGAATTTTTTATAAATCTTATTGCAACAAGATGGCTTTCCCTCGAACATCATATAGTATGATCACTTCAAACCAAACATAAACATGTCGAACATAAAAATCTTTGAATCTGAGTTCGAACTTTTGTCCGGAGGCCTCTTTATACATTTCTCTATTTTTTTTTCCTGAACTATGCCTGATAGTTAGTGTCGCGTGAAAACCAGTTTTTTAGAATATTAAAGTTGAACTCACTTAACAAATCAATGACAGTTCGTGCGACAGATGTCATATGTGCTTAGTGTGACACTAAAAATTAAAGTCAGACTAAGGTGATTTTAACTTTAAGAGTGTTCCGGAGTGAACAAAACCAGTCATTTGCTATTTGGTAACGTTTTTTACCGGATTTTTTTCACATTTCATCAGTTACTTTGTTTTATAAAACTTTGTATTTTTACTGATTGGTCACTAATAGGCGTATTATTTGTAAAAGTGACTGATTTTAACTTCCAAATTTACATGAATTACTGTCAAAAAGTGCCTTTTAAGAATTAAAAACCTAAAACAAATGTCTGTCAAAAATGAGTTTTTTTTCGAATTTTACAAGCATTTTTATTTTGTATTATTAAAATGTTTACTAGGTATAAAATTAAAAATTTTCATCAACAGTCTTTTAACAAAAATATGAAAGTTTATGTTATCAAAACTTTTTTTGCAAAAAAACTCAATAATTTCACTTATATATATCACTTAGCAATATAGCCACTTTCGCCATAATCTCGTTTTCTTAAAGGCATTTTACCAAATAAAAGGACTCGTTCCAACAGCCAAAAAAGTCTGTCCAACCATTGGTATAGTGTAGAGGACAGTCTTACCTTTTATTTGAGACCCCATTTATTGCAGTTGCTTATATTATAGGTACATTTACCGGAAAATGCAACCTGAAAAGTGCATTTTCTAACCATTGCGACCAGATTAAGCTTGTCCGACCAGTAGTTTTGTAAATGTTTGGGCTAAAGCTTTTTAGTTGGTATCAAATTTTTGCGTGGCCGCGATGAGATAGGTAATCTTGCGGTCGGCTCCCGGACTATATAAAGTGGGGATTAACATGGTTAATAATAAAAACAAAAAATTTGTATACTTACTGTTGCACTAAAATTATTTTTGGGTGGAGCTAACTTCACCATAATATTGCGCCAATGCCAATTTCACAAAAAAATTCTTGGCTAAAAGTTCTTACAAAATCAGTTTATTTATTATTTAAAATTAAACTTTTAATTTTCTTACCTATTTATGTTTCTTTTTTTTTAGACTCAAGAAGCTACTCATCCAAGAAAAAAAATTAAAGTTAAAAAGCATTTTTTACACTTTTAAGCCAAAATCACAACCCTCTATCAAGGCTCTCATAAGACCTTCCCATGCATACGAACAGAAATTAAAAAAAACAGACATATCTACACAAAACCCATCTATTGAAAAACTATGTACCCATATATAAAGTTTCTAATACCCTTAATTTTAAAAACAGTAAGTACCCACTTCTGAAAAACATGCATACGCATGGTACGCATTTTACTTAATTTCTACTAACACATATTTTTCTACATATAAAATATGTAGGTGCTATATATTTTACTCGTACACATGCATGTACTACATATTAAAGTATTTAAGACTTTTGTTCGGGCCAGAATTGTAAAAACCAAATAATTTTAAATCAATGAGGTTAATTTAATTTTATAAAGCCAAAAATTTTAATTTATAACAAAAATGCCATCAAAATTGAGTTCGTCGAATTCCTTTTATTTTGGAAGTACATATAAGTAAAATCAATTTCACCATCACATAGTTCCCTTTCACACGAAGAAACAAGCTAGCAAAGCAACTTTGACGAATCTAAGAATGGGTAGATGGATAATTTTAGTTGTGACAAATTCAAATTTGTCGTTCAATGTTTTCTATGTTTTTTTTTTTTTTTTTGGTATTTGCTAACTTGACATAATTTGAAATTAGAGGAAAAAACTTCTAATACTAAATGTCTTATGGCTTGGTAATTTTCCATTTAATTGTGAAAAATTGAATTTAACAGTGTTATGTTTTCTATGTTTTATAGGTCTTTTGCTATCTTCATATTAAGTTAGGAAAGCATATCCTAAAAATGGTATAGAAACAGCATAAACCGAATGATTTTTGGCTTAATAATTTGTCGTTAACTAGTTTTTAATTAGTGGTGACAATTTCAAATTTACCTTGAAATGTTTTCTATGTTTTATTGGTTCTTATTTGACGTTATTGAACATAGCACTAGCACCACCCCAAAAAGGAGTAAAAACTGCTTAAAGCTTATGGTTTATGGCTAAATAATATACAAATAAAATGCTACGTTTTTTAAATTTTTGCCACTTTTCGAAAAAAAACATAGAAAAACAATATTTCGAAATTTTCAAAACTTACTAACGAATAATTAACCATGAATTATTTAGCCATAAACCATTCGGTTTAACCAGTTTTTACCCCTTTTCGAGGAGGTTATATGCTAAAATGATGTCATGCTAGAAAAGGACCCACAAAAACATAGAAAACTTTGCCCAATTAAATTCAAATTTTCAAAACTAATTAAAAACTTACAAACGGCAGCTTATTAAGCCATAAAACATTAAGTACTAGAAGTTTTTACTGCTTTTCGAATTATACCAAGTTCGCAAAGCACCGAAAAAACATAGAAAGCATTGAATGACAAATTTGAAAGTGTCACAACTAATTAACAAATAATAGCAAATTATCCACCTTCCCATTTTTAGATTCGTCAAAGTTTCTTTGCTAACTTGACACTCATAGAAAACAAATAACCCAAAACACATAAAAAACAAATTACCTATTAATTACCAAAATATAAATCTAAGAAGTTTTTACCATTAAAAAAAAAACATAGAACGACAAATTCAAAATTGTCACAATTAATTAACGACAAATTATGTACCTGTCCATTGTTCGATCCGTGAGAGTTGCTTTGCTAACTTGATATCAAGTGCGAATTACTATATTTTCTTAGCGACTAGCGAGATATTTTCTGCGAACTTTCAAACACTAAGGCTAGGAACGCACTTGCGATTTTCTGTTGCAGCGACTAAAAAAGTGATGGCAGCTTATTAGAATGTTTGATATGTCACGTGCGTTCATTCACATTTAAATTATGTGTTCTATTTTTGCGACTGAAGAATAACGCGACAGAATATCGAAAGTGTTATTACAATTTTTATTCGCGAATTATTTTCGAATAAAAAGAGGACAAATAAAAAAACTACACAGCGCGACCGACTTTCGAGAAATGACAACTGAGGCGAAATTTGGACTGTCAAAGTCGAAGCGAATTAAAATTGTAATTTGCAGCGACGATTAAAGTGCTGCCACCACAGCTATGCTCATAAGGGGGTGGGTTCACCTGATCAAATTAATCGGTGGTTGATCAAAATTATTAATTGGTGATCGAATAATATTTTTTTGATTGCCACAGGGGCGTAGAACCTGAAAATTATAAAATAGAAAGGGCGCCAGCAATTTTTTTTTATAAAGGAAATTACAAACCTTTTGGAGCGGAGAGCGACGGTGAAAGAAAATGAAGTGACTTGAACCAATTTTAAGTAGAGATAAAAGACGAAATTGAATTTTTAATTTTGTAAATTGATAGTTTATCTGGGAAACCTTTTGATATAGGAGTAAAACCCAAAATTTTTTAAAAGAACAAAATGGAACAAAGATTTTGAAATGCAAAGAAAGGTGCATCTTTATCGCTCCGTCCCGAACGGACAAAGAAATTAATTAACGGGTCGCGAGTTCCGCTTTTCCGGAATTTTTAACGAAGCAAAAGCCAAACGAAAATTTGCAAAATGAGTTTCAATAACTCGAAAATCGCTTCAACAAAAAACTATCTAACACACAATTCACTTAACAAAGAAAAAAAAAACAAAATACTTAGCTTCCAAATTTTCCTGCCAATTTCCTCCAAAGATTAAGTACCAATTTCGAGAACAGCTTCCACCAGATTTTTACCAATGAATTTTCCTCCTCAATTTTGTTCCTCTTTTTTTCCAAATTCCTCACTTTAACCTTTTTCTTAGAACTTCGAATTTCTTCTTATTTTTCAGTAACCTCTCTTAACTCTTTCTTTACTTTCGATATCAAAAACGTCTTGTTTCTTCCAGAATCACAGTAGAAGTGCCCTTCCAGGTTTTCCATTAACCTGGACGGCCTCTTCTTTTTGTCAACTCCAGTACTTTCAGCCAATCAGCGGCCGTGGTTTTCGGTCGCGTCACCATTCAGCTATTCTCCGCCATCTTTGCTGGAGAGAGCCAACGCAGTTGAAAAACCGACGGTCTTGCTTACTCGCACTATCTCCCTGGCTTTTGCATTGTCATCATGGAAATCACAGATCGCTGGTTCCACTTCCAGGAGCGGCGAATCCGATGAACGCATCCAGCCATCAACCCCAATTTTTCGAAAGAGAAAAGAAAAGTTTCTGAAAACTAAAAGGAAATTTTATTTCACACCGTCTTCATTCTTCCCCTCCGAATGAAATCAAAATAAACCAATGTCGTTGGAAAAACTGGTGGAAAGCTAATTTTCATTTTAAAACATTATATAAGGTGGAAACTGGCAGTAATTTTCTACTTCGCGAAATTGTCTAAATCGTTGGGCTTTTGCGCAGATTTGGGACAATTAGGGACGAGCGTTTAACGTTCCATCTTATACAAAAATAATTTACGTAAATAGGTTTGGGCACTCGGCCATTCTCAAAACGAGTAACTTCTAGCAAACGGGAACCAAATGTCACCCGTGCTTCTTTATAGTATTGGATGTGGACAGACCGCCCGTCTGTCAATCATGAGGGCACTTGAGGACCAACTGTCACCCATGCCTTTTGTTGGTATTGGATTTGGACTCAAACAGACCGCCCGTCTGTTGGTCATGAAGTTGGTATATGATTGCGCACTTCCATTTAAAGCGCTAGTTACATCGATTTTTGTTTCTTCAATATACTGTGAGAGCGTACCAATGGCTGATGGCCCAATGGTTGCCCTACTCTCTCCCAGTAGATTGAAGGAAACACCTGTAGAAAAAAAAGGGACAGAACGACAGGAACAAGGATTCGGAATATGAAAAGAATAGTTTTTGTCACGATAAATTTTACCGTGACAGTGTGTTCGTAGCCTAATTCGCAATCCACAACATCAACACATTCCACAAATCTGCCAATGAAAAATTTGCTCGTATTTAACTTCAAATTTTCTTAGCACCCATTTCGGTGGTTTATTTATTGTGACAGTTCGAGTGTGTCAGGACTCAGGGACCACTCATGTGAAGAAAATTTTAAAATTCGCAACCATTCGCAAATTCACAGCTCATATGCAAGGCACTTATGTACTATGCATTCGTAAGAAAAAATCGAGCTAGGGATTTTGATAAAATTTTGTATTACGATAATAGAGAAGACGAAAAAAGTTGGTCTCACAATTCTCTCTGTCTGTCTGCTTATCTGTCCGTTAAGCTACAGCATAACCGGAGATATCGATTATGATTCTGGTACATAGCGTCTTACACGTCATTACACTTTTTATTTGTTTTAGAACCAAAAATAATGACCATGGCAATTTTTTTAGCAATTTTATATAATCGTACTTTTCTCAAGAACGGCTCCAAAACTTTTCTTAAAAAAAATCAATAAATTACTTTTAGTAAAGGCTACTTTAGGATGGAAAACCATTTTTTATATTATTATTAATGGTACCTCCCAATGAATCATTTTTATTTTCGATTTTCGTCAAAACGGTTTTACTGTTTAATGTTTAAATTTTGGTCTGTACAAAAATTTTTGGATTTTTTAAGAATTTCTTAGACATTTTTTTTTTTTTCAAATCATCTATTTCAAAAACGGATTCCTTAGACACGATATTTAAGATGGTTGGATGCTCTCTAAAATAATATATTTTAAGAACAAAATTTACTTTAATACAAAAATAACGGTACCTTCCATACAAATGATTTAATGATTTAATAATTTTAAAACTCTGACTTTTAACATTAAAAAAAATATTCTATAAAGCTTTGCTTAAAATGAATAAATAAATTCACAAAAAATATCTCTACTAACAAATTGCATACAAGGCTTCTCTCATACTTAAACAACATCCCTTTCATTATTTATTTTTAATTATTTTATTAAATAATTTCATTATTTTTATTTTTATTTTCGCACAACTTGGAATGGACATTTTAATTTATTAAAAAAAATGATAGAAACACATTAATTTGAAAAAAAAAAGTAGATACAAATATATGTATACTTCTTGCTAGTTAAATAGTTATATAGAAAAAATAACACTTAATAAACAAATTGCCTTTAATAGTTACCTAATTTAGAGTTAATGCTATGGTCTTAGTATTAGTGATCACATTTCACTCAATCAATAATAAAATTAACGTATTTTACTAATAAATGTTCATCAAGGGTATATACATAAAATAAATTAAATTAGACTCCAAATATAAAAAAAAAAAAAATAGAAAAAAAGCAAAAAATCATTTAGACCTAGAAACCAGAAATCTAGAAAATAATTGTCCTATATTTAAAAAAAAATATATTATTCTAATTTTTTCATTTTAAATTCTTTAAAGAACTTAGCATGTTCTTAGATTAATTGATTTTTTATTTGTTGAAAATACCTACCGTGCATGAACTTATACAAAACTAATTAGAAGATTTTTTCGTCTCATTTTGTAAATTTTGTTTCCTCCAAAAATAAGCACTAATTTAGCATTTCTCATTTTTTTCTACTTTTAAACTTAAAATAAAATATATATATCAGAAATCAATTCGATATGATTTAAAATTATTATTGTATGTTTGTGTGTTTAAACAAAATGTGTTTTTTGTATTCGTGTTCAAAAATTGTATATCGTCAACTTATTTGTATAGAAACAAAACTTAAAAGTTCTACAATCAGTTCAATTGACGAACGATATCCTTTCTATCGAACGGGTTTCTGGAAAACACCTTCTAACAATCTAACATTTTTTCCACTAAAATCTAACACTTTTTTTAACTAAAGACAATTTATATAAACTAGTTTTTGCATGATATATAGACGTATGTATTTACATATATTAAACAATTAAACCTAAAATAAACAACCATTTTTTATTAATAAAATAAGAAATTTGTCCTCATAAAATAAACAAACACTATACTTACCTTTCTATTTAAGTAAATATTAACCACCTTTAAATTAACTTAAAAAAAACATTTATTAATTTCTCCTAATAGTTAAACATTTTTGCTAATTTTTCCTATAAGTAATTTAAAATACAATCTATTTTCTTAAATATTTACACATTTTTGATATAAACAATAAAATATTTCTTGCTTGATTTTTTTTTAATTCTTTCTCGCTCTTGCTCACTGCAATCATATTTGCTAAAAAAACAAACAAAACATCAATAAACATGAATAAAACAAAATAAACTTAAATATTTTCGTAACTACGAAAACAAAACTAATTGGATTTCGGGAAAAATTTTAAATTTCAAAATAAATAATAATAAAAAAATATCAAACACTAAACACAAATCACTGAATATTTTTAAAACATTGCTCGAAACTAAAAAAAAAAAAAAAAACATCACCAACAAAATCCCAATACCAAAAACACACAGAAACAATCATTCTTCAATTGCTTGCTTGATATGGCTGCGTTAGACAAGGATGATTCCCGTACAGGTTCCATTAGTTTAGAGCCAAATAACGAAGGTGCTAATTCACAAACCCATCTCCTGGCCAATAATAATAATAATAATAATAATCATCAACCGCTTAATGGTGATGCTGATCATAATAATTTGGCAACATTAGCACGTCGGAGTACGATACGAAAGCGATCAATTAGGTAAACAAATGAACGATATTTTATTTTATTTTAATTTATTTTATTTTTAATTTTAGCTACAAAATGATTGTTTAACCTGATTTTAATTAGTTAAAAAAATTAAAACACAATTATTATAAGATTTTATACATTTGTCATTAAAATTTTGTCTATAGATATATTTTTAAATATAAATCAAAAACTCTGCATCACATAATTGTGGATCTGGTCCTCAACCAATAACAATCTTCTTTCTAGGCTAATGGCTTAAAAAAATGTATTCATACTCTCTTCAGTATTTCGAAAATCTAATGCCAGTATTGTAAACCATTCTAATGTTCAATGTGTCTTTTCATGTTGCACCTTCTTCACCAACTCCGATATTCTGGTTGCAATTTTCATGAAGAAGTAGGTATAGGTAGATAAGGTAGATACTTCAAAAGCTTTAAAGTGAAGATCTGAACATTTCAAATGTGCAATTTTTTCTTTTCTTACTTTCATAATTTCTAACATACATGTTCATAAATACTGAAAAATTCTTTATTTAGATATTTGGAGACTCTGCTTTTTTTCCAATCCTTGGAAGTAGAAATATAGCTCCATGATACACACCAAGCCCAAAAAAATCTCATTCCACAAGAATTACATGTTTCTTTTCCCTAAATATCCAAACACGAACTGTAGAACTGTTCTGTGGTAATAGTAATAATTAATTCACATGGCTCCATCTAAAGTTTCCATGCCCCTTCAATTGGGGATACCTGGTTTAGGAACCAAAAATCATACGAAGACTTTTTCTCTCAAAACAACTGCGATCTTAATAATTACCTCTTCAACTCATAGCAGAATTGAAGTGTTTAGGGACTTCAAAAAGTACACTTTGGTTACTCGAAGAAGGACTTTACTGTTCAATCAATATTGCTTCTTAATTAGTCAAATCTTCTATCGTCTGTTCACAATCAGTACAAAAGTCAATCTTAATTTTTCTACAAATAGTAACTATCAATAAACAAAAACGGCTTCCAGCACTTTCACGCACTTACTCCCATAAAAGGGTGGAGTCAATTGGGCTCGTTTGTTCACTGCTTTTTCATGTCTGCCCTGTCCAGTACAAGAATATTATTTGGCAAATATTACATTTAATATTAACATTAAAAAATCTTCCAACAACCGCTACGGAAAAAGCTAATATTAAAAAAAAATAGTTAAAATATGCTAACTTGTCCACCATTTTTCCATATCGTTGGCTTGGCTGAATAGAGCTCATTGGCGGATACTACGGAGGGGTCATGGCGATCATTTCCCCCCTGGGGCCTTTCCCAAGCATAAATAAATTTAAAATATATGAATTCCAGCATGAAAAAATGATTTCACTACTCAAAGGACAAAATTCGTCTACAAACATTTAAGCGTATTTAAGGACACAATGCAAAAAACTCAAAGTACAAAACGTAACAAAAATAATTTTTCCTCCAATGAAATATAAACAATTTTCTTTTTAGGTTATAGTTTCAAAAACTGCGTTTGCATTCACTATATTTTGCTAAATAATAAATTAATAATTTGTTTTAAGGAATAATAAAAGAATTCAACTTTAGAACTTCAATTTTGGCGTAAAAATGATTTTAAAATTGGTTTGATCACTTTTTCAAAATTTGCTGAACTCAAAATAGGATAAAAAATGGCGCTTTTCTACAAATTCTTTTTAACCAAAATTAAATCAAATGTTGACAGAAGTTTAAATTATCAATTTGATAGTAGGTATACGATTTTTTGCGAAAATCCATAAATCAGGTGCCAAAAAACCACTATGATATTAATAAAGCTTTGAAAATTTATTGAAAAATTAATGACTGACCAATTACGACCTTTTATACTCTAAGATAACATAAATTAGATGCCAACAATTTGTTTAAATGACCTTGAGTGGAATTTAAAAAAACTTTTAAAATTCATTAAAACAAAATACATCACTAACCGATTATTGAAACTAGTAGACCTTTTATCACGATCGAGAGTGGCCTATATGGTTGGGTAAGAAAAATTAAATTATAGCTATACAAAATCTTGCAATTACAAAATCGCACCACAATACCGCACTAACAAAATCTCACAAGCTTAAATCTCACACATTAAAATCTCGCAAAATATCGCAGAAAATAAACTTTTTAATCAAAATTTTGGAAATTTTGCGTGTGATTATTAATGTTGGTAATTCGTGAGTTTAATTATTTTTTTTTCAGTCTGAAACTTGAAGTGAATTTTACTGGAAATGCGAGATTTTGATATTGTAGAGTTAAAATGTTCAAGATTTTGGTTTATTTGCGAAATTTTGTGGTGCGAAATGTAAATGCGAATTTGTTAAAAATGGGATTTTTTAATCTTGAGATTATTGAGAGACTTCTTTATTCAAGATTTTGGTTTGCGTTATTTTGTAAGGCTTTTCAGATGTTACCCATTTTTTGGGCATATCTCACAAACATGTGTTAAAAACCGTGAGTGACATTAAAAAGCAAATTTCGGTAGCAAATTCATTTTTCGTTTGCAATTACCACCGCATCATTATGTTTCGATTTGCCGGAGGATTTGATTAGTTGCTATCGGCTACCTGCACCTAGCAACTTGACAGAAACTATTGAGAATTCAATGCTTTTTACTTGCGATTATAGGTTAAGGCAAGTTTTGGATTCGTGCAAAAAAAAATTTTAGATAACAATCAAACATGATATTACGATGATAGAGAACACCAAAAAAGTGGGTGGCACAATTCTGTCAGTCTGTCTGTCTGTTCTTCTACAGCCTAAACGGCTCGATCGATTTTCTTCAAACTTGGTACATAGTGGTTTTTGGTGATTATGCCCACACGTTTTTTTCATTTTTTTCTTAGAACCAAAAATAACGGTACCTGCCATACATTGTTTTTTGGCAAATTTACATAATCGTATTTTTTTCAAAAATGGCTCGACAACTTTTCTTTAAAAAAATTCAATAAATTTATTTTAGTAAAGGCTTTCTTTGGGTGGAAAACCATTTTTCAAAAATGGTTATTAATGGTACCTCCCAAGGAACCATTTTTTTAATTTTTGATTTTATTCAAAATGGTATGACCGATTTCAATTATTTTTTTATACAGAAGCTTCCAAAAAATATAAATAGTTTTGTGTACCAAAATTTTTGAAAAAATATTTTTTGGATTTTTAAAAAATATTTCAAATTTTTTTTTGGAAAATCAAATATTTCGAAAATGGCATCATAGATTTTTTTGAAACTCGATATTTAAGACTTTTTTAGTACTTTCTAAAATATATTTAGAAAAAATTTTACATTTATGAAAAAATAACGGTACCTTCCATACAAAAGTGAAAAAACCGCAAAGGAAAATATTTTGTTGCTTGGAAACGACTCCTACGATTTTGATTAAACTTTTTCATACACTAAAATTAGTACGATCTACCATCAAAAATTATAAAATTTTACACATAGCAACTATTAGTAGTACCTGTCATAGAATGTATTTTTTTATTTTGAGTTTTCTCGTTATTGGCTTAACGGATTTAAATGAATTTTTGTATAAACAAATTTCAGATAAGATTAAATAATATTGCATATCAAAATTTTCAAAAAAAAGTTTTTGGATTTTTAAAAAAAGTTTCAAACTTTTTTTTTTGAAAATTCGATATCTCAAAAACAGGTTGACAATTTTTTTCAAATTTTGTTTTTATATACACATAAATATATAGTTTAAGTCTGCATACCAAAATTTTTTCCTAAAAATGTTTCAAGAATTCTATATATAAAAAACATTAATTTAAAAAAAAACCGCTCCAACGATTTTTAAATTTTTTCCAATACAATCATATTATATCATGAATTAAGATGGCATACTTTCTCTTCACCTCAAACAGTCAAAAGAGTTGTTTTAGCTAATTTAAATGTCGTATTTCATGCTTCTCTACATTTTTCTCTCATAATTTCCATGTTTGTATATACAATTTTCTTAAGCTTGCAGTGTCTTCAACATAAGAGCAAGTATGTGCGACCCAGTCGTGCATTTTATTTTATATGGTGACATAACTCTGTTTTGCGCAGGGAGCAGGGGATATCATTAAAGAAAGTAGTAAGCTAAGTTCTTTTTTTAAGGGCTAAGGTTTTAAAACTACTATACAAAAATTTTATTTGTAATGCAATAAACCATGAATTTCGAAGAACGTGAACCCGCCCCCCCCCCCCCCCCCCTAGGCAAAAATCTAACTCCATATTTTTTTTTTTATTATTATAAAACGTTTCAAAAATATCTTATCAAACTGAACGAGTCATCAGAGCCAAATGGTGGTCGCTTCCCACATCGACATTTCTTATACTTCCGGCATCGCATAAATTGACTTCCTCCATCGCTGCTGAATCATGATATGCTTACTTTGGTTTTTAGTGTGGCCGTCCGGATGCACCCAGATGATTTTGTTGCACGTCTTAATGATTAAATACAGTCCCACCTAGCACAAGACGATTCGCGTTACAAAAGTCCACAAACAAATCGCCATTTTCGTTCCCTGACCCCAAGCCATTTTTCCTCATCACGCGTACCAGAGCGTACTTGTCTGATCCGACTTGCGGGCATTGAGGTCTCCCATGACGACTATGATATTGGCTCTCGGAACACTTCTGTAAATCGAGCTAAAATGAGTGCAGAATGCGGTTTTGTAGAAGCGTAGACTGAATAATTGTTATGTTACGAATTTTTCAACGAAACCTTGCTGTCATTAATCTCGCAGAAATTGGTGCCCAGGAAATAAGCCATGCAGTCTTTGGCCACCCTCTCGTTCATCCTCCCCGGAATACAGCATTCTCTTTTTTGTCCAGTGTCAGATATGCATTCAGCTCTTCCTCTCTACTTTGTTTCGCTTATGCCGAGGGTACTGATTTCACGCTCAACCTGCTTCGCTACACAAGGTCGAACGTTCCATGCTCCGATTTTCGTACCAAAAGTAACTTTTGCGCTTCTTGAAATACTTCTTCTATTTGTTGATGAATTCAAAAAGCCTTTGAAGAAAATCTCATTTTCTCAAAAATCATTCCTAGGATTTGATCTTTTTCATTTTTGTCCCTCACAACGTCTTTTAATAGATTGAAAACAGAAGCAGGAGATGATTTTAGTTGATAAAAAGCGAAATATACATAAGATAAAGCTTCAAAATTTGTGAGGCAAAATAATGCTTCGAATATTCAACATTTAAATGAGACTTTTTACTCCTAAGAGAAATTAATTTGCTGATGCTGTACGACTTTTTGTGTTGAAAGTTGCTATATAAAAGAAATTTAGAAAAGTTAAACCACAGATATTGCAGTTACATACCTAGAAGAAAAATGCCTACTTTTTTATTATGGGACGTAGAGCTACGTCCCACTTTGATAAAATTTGTGTGAACTGTATTACAATATTATATTATGCTAAAGAAGACACACATATACATACATAAATACAAAACTTCAACCACAAGCCATCAATATCAGTAGTTTGATCAACAAACTCGATTTTTGAGGAAGAAGAGCTTGCAAACAAAAAATTTTGTAAACAAATGTAATTTTTATTATTCGTAACGGATGCGATATACAAACTCTTTTATCCGAGGTAAAATCTTTAAATTGATTAATACAAAAATGTAAAAAAAAATCTTATAGTAACAAATGAATTTAAAATAAAAAATAATAAACAATCATTTAAGCTACATAATTTACAAACTTTTTTTTTATTTTAACAATCCTATTTTATATTTTCACTTTTTCAATGACTTAATTTTTTATATTTTATATTTTCCTTACCAAACTGATTAAAAATTATATCCTCTTACAATTTTTTTAAATTTCAGAAACAAAAAGGTGATATTTACTAAAAGTGGTAACACAATCATTAAAAAAAAAAAATATCCTTATATATTCAGTGTGAATTATAACTGTCGATATTATATTAAATTATCAATAGAAATTCCTACGTATTTTACTATAATATTCTATTATTATTCGTGTTATTGATAAAAATATCAGTATTTAGACTCTATATAGCCCCTTATTTAATAAGTAAATCGGTGTTATTGTTGTTACTGTTGTAAACGCCTTTAAGGAGCAATTTTCATTTATAGTGATTTTAGGAATCCTCTATTTGTGTTCAAAAACAAAAAGACAGTCAACCTCTATTATTTTAATATAATTTGTAAGAACTAAGGATAGAACACGAATTCGTTTAATAGACAAAATGTAGAAGGGTGAAGCGATAAAAGTGTATTTACCTGAGTGAAAAAGTGTAAAACAATTAATCAAAATAAAAATAATACTAAACAAATTTCAACTAAAGCTATGCCCGTAAGACCTACATAATAGGTCTTTGTTAAATGCAACTTGGATTGCATGGCACTATAAATAGAAAATTCCATATAACTTTAAAGTTAAACTGGTCATGGGAAATTTATTTTGTTTACATTATAACTTTAATTTCAATCCTTGTTCCGTCAAAATGAATTCTTAGAAACGTTGATTTATTTTTGTTAAAATTTTTACTCAAATTGTTTACATTTTGTAAATAATTTTGTTAATAAAAACCCTGTTCTCGCTTCACACTTATTTAGAAATAGATAAAATTGATAGTTCGATTTAATTTTTTGTACAATCAATCTTTCACTAGGAAAGTTTTGTTTTACCTACAAAAAACCACGGGTAGTTTAGAATCGTTATATATAAAATAAACAGGTGTTTCAAAACTTATTTCTAGCAGCTGAAACTATAAATACCTAAAATACTTACTTTGGTTCCTCTCAAATGCTCTCCTATATAAAAATATCATGTTGCCATATTCATAGCTCCGTTCTAAGAGTTCATAATCAAGTCCTTTAACCCCGATTGGAAAATAGGTTCCGAAAAATGGTTTCCATCCTTCATGGTCTGCAGCTCGATATTTTAACTGTGGCCACGTCATTCTCTGGGAGTTTGTTTCTGCTAGAACTGTTGATTTAAATGTTGTTTTTGGTCTTCCAACCCGTCCCCGTGCACCCTGAGGATTCCATTCAAAGGACTGCTTTGCGATTTCGTGTGTGATCAATCCACTGCCATTTACGCTTTCTAATGTTAATATCCAGCCGCTTTTGAACTGTCCTACTCATTAATTCTTGAATTAATTGAATTTTTAGAATATGGTGTAGACAGTTAGTTTAAAAACGTACTAAAAACTGACGTTTTGTGGTTTTTCGTAAATCTTTTTTTCTTTGCAAATATTGATTGCATGGCTTGCGTTGGTATGCTAATTTGTAGACTTTTAAAGCATCAATATTCTTGAACTTTTTTGACTTGAAATGAAATAAAAAGTACATTTTTCCAAAAAAAAAAAAAATTTTTTAAATTAAAGTTTTTTTTTGAAAAATTTTTTAAATACATTTTTTTTTTTTTTTGGTAAATGTACTTTTTATTTAATTTCAAGTCAAAAAAGTATCTAACTAATGCAAAACTGTGAAAAAAATCTACTGGAATTGCGGTTTTCTTCTCATTTTGATGACGACTACGCATTGTTTAGGAACAACACAATTTGTTCCTTTATCTGGTTTGTGAGACTTTGAAGTTTTGGTGAGGAAAAACGGTTCGATGAATCAATTTGAAAATTTACAAGAATATTGATGCTTTAAAAGTCTACAAATTTGCATACCAACGCAAGTCATGCAATCAATATTTGCAAAGAAAAAAAAAGATTTACGAAAAGACCAAAAAACGTCAGTTTTTAGTACTTTTTTCAAACTAACGGTTGAACGGTAAAAACTTATAAAAAATAAAAATAAAATCTTGTAAAACGCTTTCTTAAATTTCCAAAGCTGTCTTTGAATTTTTTATAACGTCATTATTTGCTGAGATATTGGTAATCAAGGCTAAAAGTATTTTTTTTCATTCAAAGTCAAATAACCATGCAAACAAAAATTGCACGACAACAAAAAAAAACTGATTTGAAGCTGAATAAACAAGGTATCTGATCATTATATTTGATTGACTCAAACAAATGTATCCATAGAAATGAGGACCTTCAAAAAAAATAAAAAAAAAATAATCATTTTGTTGTCTCGTTTCATTTTTTGCAATAACGCGATAACGGTACTTCAAAAAAATTTGTTTGCAAATAATTCTCGAAACAAAAAATATAAAGCTATAAAATGCTTTTGTTTCAACTCAATACGACCACTCGTCACAAAGATACAGCTCTTCAAAAAACACTAAAAAAAAATAAAAAAAAAATTGTTCCTTTAAATTCGTTGATTAGCGTATATTGACTTCCTCCATTACTGCTGAATCAGGATATGGTCAATTTGGTTTTCAGTTTAACTTCCCGGGGGTTAACGGCAAAATAATGAGCTAAAAATGTATAGGATTTTTTTTATTATTTCGAAGAAATTAAGGGGTTGCGTCATTTAAAATAAGGCAATGACCTTTTAAAGGACCATCAACCTAACACATTATGATTTTAGTTCACTAAGTGAAACTTAGTATATTTTCGGTTATATTTAAACATTCATTATTCGTATAAATAAATGAACCTAGGATTTAGATTTATGGTAAACATTATTAAAAAGTTATTAATTCTTATTAAACCTCTGACTGGAAAGGTTGTTTTCAAAGTTTCCAAAATTTTGACAATTCATTAGTTTGATTTCCCTGGTTGGTAATTATTGGGTTATAATCGTATTTTGAAACTAGAAAGTTCTTTTTATCAAAATTGCCATATTCTATATATGTAGTAGTAAAATTATAGTAAATATTGGTGTTCCCTCCAAAACGTTTTATTTTGTTTTTCATATACTATAGGTCAGCATCTAGGAAGCTGGTAGTTTGAAAAAATCTTTAATTAGTCAAATTATCTAAATCAAATTTCCTTTTGATAATCTACTAAGAGTTATAATCTTTTTATTACAATAACGAAAAGGTTAAACAATAAATTAAATTCATAGCAAATAAATACTTTTCTGTTTAAAAAAGAACTTAAATACATTTATTTTTTAATACTTTGAAAAAAAAATGTTCTTCTATTTGCTTAAAATGCTTGAAATATGAAAACAAATACATACATATGTTATTTTATTTGGTTTTTCCCAATTTAAAAATATAATTTTTTTTACAAATTGAAAAGGCTTAGACATATTCTTAAAAAAATGTTTCAAGGCGTTAGTAGGTTTGGAGGCTTTTATAAAAATGCTTCAATATTAGCTTATTTGATATTATTTTTCAAAAAATGTATTCATTGGCTTTCAAAAACAAACGGAGGTAATGATTTAAGAAGAAAAAATATATTTTTGGGAAAAAAGGCTTTAAAAAAATAGAAAAGGGACAAATTTAATATTTAAATTAAGGTCAAGTTAACTCGCACACCGAGGGAAAAATTTATGTTTAGTTGGTCCTCATATTGGGGTTTTCTGAAATTCCAACCTGAATAGGCATCAAATGGCTTTAAAAAGAAAAAAAATCAGATTTTTATTTCACCCCCTTCGTCTCTCTTTTTCACTTTAAGTTACTAATTATGGGTTTAGGGCGATACTTATAAAACACGAAAAAAATCAGAGCGTAAAGATATGATTCAGACAACCAAAAAATAGTATTGGAGGGGGGTCAGGCAGGAGGAGTAATTTTTTTAAAAGTTGACTCAAAACAGAAACAAATTATTAACAAAAATAAAGAGGAACTCTTTCTAAATAAAGTTTTTACTGTCAACAGTTTTTGAAAAAATTATTCTCAAGCTTAAAATTAAAAAAAAAAAACAATAATACTTTAAGTTTGAAATTTTTTTTTTTTTCAAAAGCTATAAACAATAAAACTTTATTTTAAAACCATATTAAAGAATGAATTTTTGGCTTTAGAAAAAGCTAGAGCGTGGCATTGTAAGGGTGCTCCCATTTTTATTTTATAATTATTTTCTATTTTGAGTCAACTTTATAGAAAATTATCCATCCCACCTGAACGGGAGTAGACCCCCGCGTCCAACATTTTTTACTTGCGATTATATTTACTATAAGGCAAGTTTTGGATTCGTGCAAAAAAAAAAATTTGAAATAACAATCAAACATGATATTACGATGATAGAGAACACCAAAAAAGTGGGTGGCACAATTCTGTCTGTCTGTCTGTCTGTCTGTCTGTTCGTCTACAGCCTAAACGGCTCAATCGATTTTCTTCAAACTTGGTACATAGTGGTTTTTGGTGATTATGCCCAAACATTTTTTTCATTTTTTTTTTAGAATCAAAAATAACGGTACCTGCAATACAATTTTACATAATCATATTTTTCTCAAAAACGGATCAACAACTTTTCTTAAAAAAAATCAAAAAATGTATTTTAAAAAAGGCTTTCTTTTGGTGGAATATCATTTTTCAGAAATGGTTATTAATGGTACCTCCCAAAGAACCATTTTTTTGATTTTTGATTTTCTTCAAAACGGTACGACCGATTTCAATTATTTTTTTTACACAGAAGCTTCCAAAAAATATAAATAGTTTTGTGTTCCAAAATGTTTGAAAAAATATTTTTTGAATTCTTAAAAAATGTTTCAATTTTTTTTTTGGAAAACCAAATATTTCGAAAACGACATTATCGATTTGTTTGAAACTCGGTATTTAAGACTTTTTTTAGTACTCTCTAAAATATTTTTTGAACAAATTTTACATTTATGATAAAATAACGGTACCTTCCATACAAAAGTTAAAAAACCGCAAAAGAAAATATTTTTTTGCTTTAAAACGACTCCTATGATTTTGATTTAACTTTTTTCATATACTAAAATAAGTACGATCTACTACCAAAAATTATAAAATTTTACACTTAGCAACTATTAATAAAAAATTATAAAATTTTACACTTAGCAACTTTTAATAGTATCTGTCATAGAACGTTTTTTTGTATTTTGAATTTTCTCGTTATCGGCTGAACGGATTTAGATGAATTTTTTTATGTACAAAATTCAAATACGATCAAAAAATATTGCATATCAAAATTTTCAACAAAAAAAGTTTTTGGATTTTTAAAAAAAGTTTCAAAATTTTTTTTTGAAAATTCGATATCTTAAAAACGGGTTGACAATTTTTTTTCAAACTTTGTTTTTATATACATATAAATATATACTTTAGATTTGCATACCAAGATTTGTTCTTAAAAATGTTTTAAGAATTTTATATATAAAAAATTAATTTAAAAAAAAACCGCTCGAACGATTTTAAATTTTTTTTTCCCATACAATTATATTCAATCAAAAATTAAGATGGCATTCTTTTTTTCCACATCAAACTGTCAAAATAGTTGTTTTATTCAATTTAAAAGTTGTATTTCATGCATCTCTACATTTTTCTCTCATAATTTCCGTGTTTTATATACAATTTTCTTAAGCCCACAGTGTCTTGAACATAAGAGCAAGTACGTGCGACCCAGTCGTGCATTTTATTTTTTCTCGTCTGAATCTAATCACACGCACAGATTTTTGTTTCGTGTGTCATAAGAACCGCCCATAATTAGTAGGTAACTTCAACTAAAAAGAGGGAGACGAAGGGTGGGAAATAAATGAAAATTAAAGAAATTGCTTTTCAGTGTTTGAAATCGAATGAGGACTAAGAGTCAGGCTTTAAATGAAAAACAAATAAACATAAGAAAAAAAGAGACTGATATACAGCACTGTTCTGCACTAACCCGCATTGTCTTATTTTCATGAGGTGAACCATATAGGTTATGAGCGATATTAAAACGCGGCTATAGTCAGTTCATATTTAAATCATTCATTAAATAGCCCGCTGTAGTCAACACGTTTTAGTATTTAAATTGCAGGGTTTTATGGAATTCCATAATTTACTGAAATTGTAATAGTTAGGTAATGAGTATTTCTATCATCCGGTCACCTTCGCAAGTTAAAAACAGATTTATTTAAAGCATTAGTTTACAGAAGTTCTCGTGCGAGAAAAAAATTCAAAATGTTCAAAACAATTTTCCACCTCTTCTGTGCAAGTGTGCCTTGGCCTAAGCCACCCATTGAGTCATTAATTTACCATAAATTAATGAACTTAATGCCTGAAAATGGAAAACAACTATTTTTGTATGCAAAAACCATTTGCATGCAAATCAAGCCTTGAGGTGAATTTATTTTGTTTTATGTGTAAACTGGCCATCCAAAAAAATAAATGATAATTCACCACCCTTTTTTCCGCATGCAATACAATTAAATCGATGAGTGGAAGAACAGTACAAGTGCCAAATTAAAAATGTAAGAAAAACAGGCATAACTTCTTAGACAAAAAATACATTTTTTGGTATGAAAATGTAAAAAGGATTGCTCATGATTCAAAAGTTTAAAATTTCATTTTTAAAAACATATGTTTAAGCCAATAACTAAGTTGTTTTAATTTTTCTGCAATGGCACTTGTACTGTTCTTCCACTCACCTATTCAATTGTGTTGTCGCATTTGTTTGTGTTGTCTAAGCGATATTTATTAAACTTAAACTAAGTTTTAGTAACAATAGTACCTACCTAATTATTTTTTAAGAAATCCGTATCGTAAAAGAATTTGCGGCCAAAATAGACAAAAATATACATTTTCTTCTTAATAAATTTCTCCGTTGTTTGATTTTTTAGCTAATTTCAGTGGAGTATATAATTTGCATTACTAGATTTTATATAACTGGTGTATAGCACACTAATGTTATCACTGCAATTTTTTTTTCAAAATAATGATCCTACTATTAATCTGATGACAGATTAATTGAACTAAATGTATGTCTAATGGATTCAACAAAATTAAGGTTAATTGTAAGCTTCGAAGAAAAGTATATATTCTTTTTTTTACCTATATCACCAAAATCTTTAAGTTTTTACTTAATCCACTTTTTAATTTTATATTTTATCAGTTATTTATGTTTTTTTAAATATTAATCAAAAAGCTAGTTTGTATAACTGTGCAATAAATATTACGTGTTCGTAAATCAATGTTAAAAAAAAAGAAAAAAAATTATGTGGTAAGTACCTTGCTCACCTTATAATTCCTAAACAAAATAATAAAATATTAAAACAAAAGTAGTTAAACAGCTATCGCATTGTAATCACTTTGCATGAAAGCCTTGAACTTTAACCTAAAAGTATATCTATCTTTGCAACTAAACAATTCGCATGTCAACCTGCATGTTTTCCATATTTTTTAATTTTAATATTTTTTTGTTTTTGCAATTTAAATAATATAAACAAAAACATATTTATCAAAAATAAATATAGGACAACAGAAAAAAATAAAACAAATTAGAACAAAAAATGCTAAAATATAGTAAAATTAAATTCATATTGAAATACAATTAACAAGTTTAGAATCATATTGGTAATCGAAATTTTGACCATGAAGTCGATAAAAAATATAGATACTATATTAACAAAATTTTACTATAAAAAAATATTTTATAAGATAAAACATTTTTTTTTTCATAACAAAATACATGAACTATTTGCACTACCATAAAAATATAGATGTTGGAGTTACAAGATGTTCCATCACGGCACCCTTCTCAGGAATCGTTAACTGGGGGCGATGCTGGCCATCTGCATCCTGGTCATGCGTACACAAACGGCCATCGAAGATCACCTAGCCTAAGGTAACCCAGAGAGTCGAAATTAACTTAAAGTATACGCAATAATAATAAAATAATTTTACCTTGTGAATATCATTTGTAGGCATAACGGATCTCCTTTGGCCAGATCTCCAAGTCCTAGACGGCGAGGTCATCAATATATACATCATGATATTGGGTTCTCCGATACCGTATCTAATGTTGTAGAGATGGTCAAGGAGACCCGTCATCCTAGGCATAGTTATGGTCACCCTACTCGATATCCAAGAGGTAAATTTGTAAAAAACAATTAAAAAAAAAAAAAAATATATGATATATTTTAAGTTTTCTTATACTCAATCTATGCTTAAAGGGCTATATTTATATTTTATTTTAGTTTTTTTTTTAAATTTTTGCAAAATAATATTTCGTTTAGTTTTAAAGATAGTAAAATGTAAATCTGTAAAGAAATTTTATTTTGTTTGATGTAATTAAAAGCCTAGTTGTTTAGCTATCTCAAAGCATGGTAAAACACTAGTTAAAATTTATTAATTCGTTATTTTATATTCTGTGTTTGGTATAAAGTTGTGTATAAAACTGTAAATAGAAATAGCTTCAGTGCTAACCACACAGGTGAAACACTTGGCAAAAAGGCCTAATTTAGACCGAGAGGCTTTGTTTTTAGTTTTTATTATCATATCGTGGGCCAAAAATGAAAAATTCCTAACCCCTATTTTGCATTTTTTTTGCAAAGAAAATTTACTCAAAATGAGAATTCGTAATATTTGAACGAATCCCAAAACTCTGAAGGCATTTTTAAACACTTCTTATAACATAGTTGGTCAGTGGAGTTGATTAGATTTTAGTATTTTTGTTTGCAATTTTTAGATTAAATGATAAAAAAAAATTGCTAGTAAGCTGGTTTCTGTATGGTTCAATTATTGACGTTTGTGAAGCTGGCTGGCCTAAACGGCTGGTTTAGTCTTCATTAAAATTCGTTTATTAATTAATCCTCTACACATTTAGTTGCATTTTTTAGAACCAAAAACAACGGTAGTTGCCATACAAATTACAAATATTTTTTGTCGTCAAAAACGGCTCCATAAATTAAAAAAAAAATCAATGAATTTCCTTTTGTCATGGCTACTGGTGGAATGGACACCAATTTCAAAACAAAATATTATTATTACAGGTACCTCCCAAGGAACCATTATTTTATTTTCGATTTTCTCCAAAACGATGTGACCAATTTTAGTTTTTTTTTTGATGCAGTATAGCTTCTAAAAAATATAAATACAACCATATTATGTGTACCAAAGTCTTTAATAAAATATTTTTAACTTCGCATTGGAGGTTATTGTAATTGGTCCAATACTTCGAGGCTCTGGACCTTTGGCACCTCATATGAGGGAAATTTGATAAAAAAATATCCCATCTAATTGGTCAGTAATTGGTCAGAAAAAGTCAACTTGTCCCAGAAATTGGTCAGCCCTAGATAATTTTTAATCAAGGCTTAAACTTTCTCAAGGTCGCTCAAGGTCACGTGCGATTTTTGGCACCTCATTTATGGGAAATTTACAAAAATTTAATACCACCTGAAAGGCCCTAAGATCTGTATAAATGGTCAGCTAGTTCCAGTAATTAGTCAGTTATAGATTCTTTTATACGATTTTTTAAAGTATTTTTTTTTTTCAAGGTCACGAACCGTTCATGACCTAGAAAAAATCGTATAAAAGAATCTATAACTGACCAATTACTGAAACTAGCTGACCTTTTATACAGATTTTAGGGCCTTTCAGGTGGTATTAAATTTTTGCAAATTTCCCATAAATGAGGTGCCAAAAATCGCTATGATCCTGAAATTTTTAAAAATTCATTAAAAAAAATCTATACCTGACCAATTACTGAAACAAGCTGACCTTTTATATAGATCTAGAGATCTTTCAGATGGTACACTTTTTTGGCAAATTTCCCTAAAATGAGGTGCCAAAAATCGTTTTGACCTTGAATTTTTTTTTTAAATCCATTAAATATTCATAAAAAAAAATCTATGGCTGACCAATAACTGAAAATAGCTGACCTTTTACAACCGTGAAGAAGCCTTTTAAATTGCATACTTTTTTTTTAAATGACCCAATGAATGAACTTCAAAAATTCATAGAAAAAAATCTATGGCTGACCAATTACAGAAAATAGTTGAACTTTTATCACAATCTAGAAATCTTTCGGATGGTATAAAATTTTGGCAAATTGAGGTGCCAAAAATCGCGCGTGACCTTGAGCGACCTTGAGAAAGTTAAACCTTGATTGAAAGTTATCTAGAGCTGACCAATTTCTGGGGCCAGATGACCTTTTCTGACCAATTACTGACCAATTAGTAGGATATTTTTTTTATCAAATTTCCCTCATATGAGGTGCCAAAGGTCCGGGAGCGCTACGATATCCCGCAAACCAAAATCTCGAATAACGAAATCTCGCATTTTTTTAAAAATCTCGAATAACGAAATCTCGCAAGTTTAAAATCTTGTTTTTCATTATCTCGCAATTTCAAAATCTCGCTTCTTACAATCTCGCATTTACATCTCGAACCTAAAAATCTCGCAAATTTCAACCAAAATCTCGCAATTTAAAATCTCGCAACTTCAAATTTCACAGCAACGAATCATCGAATCGAATCGAACATACCTACCCAAGAGCACTTTGCATAATCTTTCTTCCCACATGACACCTTAAAACTGGATATACCTTACCATATTCACTCTCTTTCTTGTTCTTTTGACAACAATAATATTGAAAAATCATTAGTTCAAATTAATAATAATAGTGTGGTCTACAAGTACTCAGACACTGGATTATATATTTTGCAGTAGGAAGGATATGTCGCAAAATTGAATTGCATTGCAACAAATACATTTTTGAATCAAAATCTCGCAAATTGAAATCTCGCGCGAGATTTTAATTTACGAGATTTTGATTAAAAAATTTATTTGTTGCAATGCAATTCAACTTTGCGAGATTTTGATATGCGAGATTTTAGTTTGCGGGATTTCGTTATTGCGAGATTATGAAAAGTGGGATTTTGTAATTGCGGGATTATGAAAAGCGAGATTTTGTAATTGCGAGATTTCGTTATGCGAGATTTCAAATCCGAGATTTTGATTTGCGAGATTTCGTAGCCAACCCCAAAGGTCCAGACAATACTTCGAATCAAACATTTTGACACATCTTCACGAGCTCCCTAGAATCAGAATCTATCGATTTTAGAGAGATGTTGTACGAGATGACGTACGATCCTTCACTTTTTTTTTAGTTCACCATAACTCAATATCGAAGAAAGATATCGACTTCAGATATATTTTATTTTATAGATACTAATGTTCGTTACGTGCAGAAAGGACTTTCAAAAAAATTCAATAATGGACTATAGCAATTTTAAAAAGGCGATGCTAAATTTCATAACTCTCGAATATCTCGAGAACGAATGATGCTATCAACTTCAAAATAATTTTATTCCACGTATATAAACGTATACAAGAATTGGAAAATATTAAACTGATCAACTTACAGTTTTTTTGTAATACAAAAATAAACTGCTGAAAATTGTTGAAAAAAGCTGTTTAGCTCGAATATCTTGAAAACCCACACTGATATTGGCTACTGAGAAATTGTATTGTAGTTTATAGTGAATAACTGAGAAAGTTTGTAAAAATATTAAATTAACAGTTTTTCGAAGTGAAAAAAAAACTACAAGAAACTTTACCAAAAATTGTGGAAATATCTTGAAACAAACTTCGGGGTAATTTCACTTTATATGCACTCATCATCATCGTGTCCTGTAAACTCAGTTGTGGCAAAGGTTGCCAAAATAGCGTCTCCATCTTTCACAGTCTCCGGCAAGGTATTTTAACTGTCCATTCAAATGACTGCTTTGAAATTTCATCGGTTGGTTTCCGCAGTGTATGACCAATCCATTGCCATTAAGCTTTCTAATGTCGACGTCCAGCTGCTCTTGAATTATTGTCCTCCAACACAATTCTATGTTCGATATAATTTACCAGCGAATTTTTGTAATAAGGCATAGACAGCTATTCACAAATGTCGTGACTTTCCAGGTTTCGCAAGCATATAACAGCACGGATTCGACAATGGATTCGAAGAATCTCAAGTGTCAACTTTTCGCGTAAGGAGATTTGACTGGATTTCCAAATTTGGGACAGGGAACCTGTATTTATTCTACTTTGAACGAACATGAGGTAAAGCTCAAGAACGGATACGCAGAGTGTCGACACACGACCGCCCATTGCGGAAACCACCTTGATGCCTCTTGAGTGTAGACCCGATTTTAACCTTTATCTGCTCGAGAATGATGGTTGCCATTAGTTTTTGAAAAACGTACAAAACTGTAATAACTCGCCAATTGTTGCAATTCTTAAGGTGACCTTTCTTTGGCAACTTAACCATCCCTCCAGTCGCTGGAAGCTTGTATCAACGGGTGTAGGACACTAGCCATTCTGACGGGGTCAGCTTCAGGAATTTGGCTGCATTCCGTTAAGTACAGCTGCTTTTGAGAAGAGTTATCAAAGATTGGGTTTCCAGTCCTGTAGGGGGCTCGATGTCCAGAACCCTATAAGATCTACGCATCTAGTTTAGCTGGCGCACTTCAGCACTCTGCTCAACGGAATCCTCAATAAGCAAGTCACAAAAGTGATCCTTCTGTTTACAGGATGATTGGTGTTGCTTTTTTCCGACAACTTCCTTGGATATTTGGTACAATTCCCTCATATCTCTTCTTTTTGCAGCGTTTCCACATTTTCTGTGAGACCGTCTAACATCTCCCTCTAGTCACGTCTCACACAGTTATAGACTATTTTATATGCTAGGCAATACTCGCTTCGCAATTCAGCCATTTTTACTATCTTTTGAGCGTTAGCTTTTCGGCATTAAATTACATAGATGTTAAGAACTTAAATATCTTTTATTAATAATAGAAATAGGAACATATATGAAACAAGGGCCTAACTCCCAAAACATATCTTCAAATTTTTCTTATTCTTATACTAAAATTAAATTCACGTGTGTTTTCCTTAAAAATTAACTCATGTTTTCGGAATTCGGCCCTAGTCCTAAAGCTATTAAATTTGCTTGAATACAATATTTTAATAAGAAAACAACCATTTTGAACACTAAGTTGTACTTTGGCTTCATTTTTATTTAAAGCATTTATAAAAATAAATTTTTGTTAAAGTAGTTTTAAGTTAATAATATTTCATAAATATTATATTTTAGACATCAGAATACCAAAAATAAAATTTAATACAATGTTTTATTTAATCATCATTTATCCACACTTTAATTTAAAATTTTTGCTTACCGTTAAATTTTAGTTTTTTGTTTTTTTTTTTCATTTACTTAATTTCGATATTATATTTTAATCACACTTCCATATGCAAACACATAAACTACTTTAAGATAATTTTAAATTGTCGCTATTTATACAAACAAGAACAGATTAATACAAAACAAGAATTTATTTTTAGCTAAATAAAATTAATTAAAAATTATCCGTAGTTGTTTAGTAAATTCCTATTGTTAGTTAACAATTACTGTAGCTAAAAAGATTTTTGATGGACAAAATTTATAAACTTTGTATAGATATTTTACTCATATACCTATCTGCGTAGTGGTATTAAATTTAAAACCTTTACAACTCATCACATCATAACTGACTGAGTCGACTTCCTTATAACTGTAACGAGGATTTTTGGAACAGGAAATGGTAATTCGTTTGAAATTCTCGGTTGATTTATACCCGTACCGAAATATGCAAAAATTAAATTTACCGAAACTGTTAAAGAAGTGGCGTTTCAATAATCATGATTAGTGAACTTATAAAGGAATCTTATTTATTTTTGGGTGTGACACTAGGAATATAAGCGGATAAAGCAAACAAATGAATAAATTATTTTCAGAAATTTAAAAATTTAACTAAAATCCCAGTAATATTCTTCAGTAGCCTCAGACGATTACCAAAAGTAAACGTAATAAATTTATCGTTCAGTTCTTTAACGAAACTCATCTGATATTTTTACTTCTATTAGATTAAAAATGTTGCAGATGTAGAAACCCACTTAAAGTGAATTGATTTGAAGGATTCTGGGGCTTTTAATTTCTGATTTGACTTCATAAATTGTCCTCTTTGAAAGTGACCGTCGTCGATACTGATTTTTACTTGCAAGAGATAGGCAGACACTATGGCAAGTTATAAATTCGTACCATTCATGTTTTTTTTTATTGCTTACTAATGTACTTCCCAAAAAACTTTTTTTTTTTTATTTAAGATTTTCTTGAAAACGCTGACTGATTTCTATATGTGCTTCATGCATGTGCGTGAAGTTAGCAAGCACCACAAATTTTGATTTTCAAAAAAAAAGTTTGTGCTATAATGTGTCCAACTTGTGCTGCCATGTGCCGTATTTAAAAAATTATCGTACTAAGGGTAGCTAGCAGGGTTCGAACCTCAGTAATAACATTTCGGAGCAGATTTGTATAAAAAGTGGATTAAATCAAAAATTTCCGGAGCAGATTTTAAAACGAAGGAAAAACTCAAGTTTTCAAAAACTGTACTTTTAGCACAAATGTACTTAACAAAAATAAAAATATGTATAAAAGAAAAAAACACATAAGCCCCGATATGAACGAGAAACGACGAACAAAGTAGGAAAAAGAAATAATTCCGTTCAGCTTAGACTTTCAGATGCAAACATTCAGATTTTAGAGTCCAGAGTTGGTTGTAAAATTGAATAACACATGTCATTTAATTTCATGTGGCTTGGCCGAAGAAATTTTAGTGTTGAAAAATGGAGTAGATCTCAAAAAAGCGGAGTGGTGGAGTAGATTTGTTTTCTTCCTCAAAATTGGAGTAAATTTGCTCCGATTGGAGAAAGGTTCAACACTGGTAGCTATGGTTATTAGACGGTAGGTACCCATTTTTTAGCGTGAAGTTAGCACTGCCATTTTAGATTTTCAAAAAAAAAGTTGTGCCTTACTGTGCTCAACTTGTGCTGCCTTGTGCCGTAAATATTTTTGAAAAAATCGCAAATTTGCAAATTTTACGAATGAATTTTTTTTTCAAACTTTGCAATTTTGAATAAAAATTAAAGTGCTCACTTTCTGCTGCCATATTGCGAAGACATACAAAAATCACATATTTAGCCAAAAAACAGTTTTGCGAAGCAAATTCTACGAATGGATTTCTGTTTTCAAATTTTGCAATTTTCTAAAAAATTAAAATTGTGCCGTTTTGTCCTCAGTTTGTGCTGCCATATCCCGAAGAGATAAAAAAAATTCGGATATTTGTAATTTTTAACTTTTTATGACCAAAGCACTGTTTTCGAAAAAAAAAGAGCTGTATTGTGCTCAACTTGTTCTGCCTTGTCTATTATATTAATAAGAAACGAAAATTTGCAAATTTAACGAAATTTCTTATTTCTTTTTTGTAATTTTGTAACAAATGAAATTCTGTTTTGAGCTCAGCCTGTGCTGCCATATTCCGAAGACATACAAAATTCGTACTCGCAAGAAGCGCAGCGGTACGTAATTCCGCAACCAAAAACCTCGAATAACGAAATCTCGTATTTAAAAAAAAAATATAAATGATTAATAATCCGCCTGCTTGTCAAAATCTTGCAGTTACAAAATCTCGCTTTTAACAATCTCGCACCAAATAATATCGCAGATATCAACCAGAATCTCGCAGTTTAAAATCTTGCACATCAAAGTCTCGCAAATCTTACATCAACATTTCTTTCAGTTTCGCACTGAAAAAATAAAAAATAAACTCAAAATGACAAACTTTTCCTTTGACAAGGCACTCGATTTATTTTACAAAAGCTAGGAAATACCGCCAAATTGAATCTCGTGTGAGATATAAATTAGCGAGATTTTTGTAAATAAAATTTATTTGCTGCAATAAAATTACATTTTGCGAGATTTTAATGTGCGAGTTTTACTTTGCGGGATTATGTAATTGCGAGATTATTAAAATGCGGGATTTTGTAACTGTGGGCTTATGAACAGTGAAATTTTCTAATTGCGAGATTTTGTAGTGTGAGATTTAGAAAGCGAAATTTGAATTTGTGATATCTTGTAGCCAACCCGTAGGGGGTGGAACAAAATCTCTCAAATCGAAGTCTAAAATACATAGGTAACAAAGTCTCGCATTTTTTTAATCTCAAAAAACTAAATCCCGCAAATTAATTACAATATCTCGCTTTTAAAAACCTCGCACTAAAACATTTCACTAATATCAGCCAAAAATCTCGCTATTTAAAATCTCTTAAATCCGAATTTCGCAAATTCAAATCTCATAGTAGCTCATCGCTCTCAGTTTCACACTGAAAAATAAAAATCCTGCGAACCAAAAAAAGAAACACCGAAACGAAAAACTTTTTCTTTGGATTTTACTGTTTACAAAATTTGTTTTTAACAATAAACAACTCGATATACCTACAATTTGTATGTTCTTTTTCATGTTGTTCTTAGCCACGCAATTAAACTATAAATTTATTTTGTAGAAGTTAGGAAATCTCGCAAAATTTAATTGCACAAATAATTTTTTTACCAAAATACCGAAAATTCAAATCTCGCGCGAGATTTATTTGTTGCAATGTAATAAAATGTTGTGAAATTTTAACTCGCTAGTTTTAAGTTTGTAGGATTTTGAAATTGCGAGATTTCTAAATGTGGAATTTTCTAATTGCGAGATCACAAGAAGCGAGTTTTTGTATTTGCTAGAGTTCATATCCAACTCGAGAATATAGAGCAATTTACATAATAATGAAATTCCAAAATTATGTAGGTTCAATGGTACATTGTACCTATACCTACGCAGAGAATTTTTGATTAATTTACAGAATTTTGGTCGTATAGAATTTACGGATACAGAATAGTGACCCATTCAAACTTCATTTAATATTGACAAATTATAACTTTCAAGATTTAGGTAATATGGCACCAGGTAGATAAGGAACAGAATGAGATGATTCGTATAAGATGCACCAAAGACCTTGAAACCCCTTTTTAGAAGTTAAGGATTTTAATGTTTTTAATGCTTTTTTGACTCGACTCCTAAAAAAAACTATTAATAATGATCACTCGACTTGACTCTTAAGAAATTTACTATCACTACAATAAGGAATCTAAAATTTAAAAAAAAATGAGTTTAATTAAATATGTACCAGAAAATGAAAAGGAAAGGATCATTCAAATCGATTGACTACAGGGTTTTGCAGTATCTAAAAGGCTAAGAAGCAGACAACTTTTAATGTTCTGCCAATCTTCCGATGTATTCTTTCTTAAGTAGACATTTATTGGGCGGATGTTAAAATTTTGAAATCTAATTTTCAAAAAGATCTTAAAAGGTTTTTTATTTTTTGTTTAGATATGAGAGGTTAGAGGTATTTATTCAAACAAACGTCGTGCAGGCACCAGTGGCGGATCCAGGGGGGAGGTCAAGGGGGTCATGACCCCCCCCAGAGTCCCAGCGAAAACAACAAACACTAGCAATCTTTACTGATTATTCAAAAAATTAGACAACAGAGAAAAACTTTTTGGGTTATTCCATATTTGTTAGTAATCTACTATTTATACGAAAAACATGACTTATTAATGGTTAGCTTCTATTTTCTTAACAAAGCCAAGCTTCTTAGTGAAATGGACAGCAAAGAAATATTGATCAAAAATCACTACTAGCCCTCAAGGAAACACTGAATTGTCTTAGATATCCATCCGACTTAAAATTCTGTGGACTCTCTTAAATAATAACGGTTGCCCACAGTCACCATCATCGCAAAAAATAACACTCTGCCGTAGTTTGACAAAGATTAAGCTATTTAAAGTAAATGGGATCCTTAATCATAAAATCCGTTATAACTCGAAAGCAAAGCGAAAATGAAAAAAATACCTCTTAAGTTTTTCAGTAACCCATGGTTTTCATCTGCGGTGGTAACTGTGTGATACCCTGTTTAGTAGTTTTGATAACAAGCTATCATAGCATTTTAAACATTATATTTACTTAACTCTGTTTTATTTTCAATTGAAAAGAAAATACATAGTTTTGGGTGTCACACACATTTTGTTGCGGATGCACCGATCAAAAAAGGAAACATTCTTTTTTTGAAAATTTTATAGCAGAAGATCTATGTAAGTTGCTTATTTTAAATTTTCTAAAAATATTACTTGGATGTCTTCGTTTCTTAATGTGCTTGTGCGTGAAGTTAGCACTGCCATTTTTGATTCTCGAGAATAAAATTGTGCTGATTGTGTGCTGCCTTGTGCCGTAATTATTTAAAAAAAATCGCAAATTTGCAAATTTTGCGAATTCATTTTTTTTTTTGAAATGTCAATATTTCTTAAAAAAGAAAATTGTGTTATTTTGTGCTATGATTATGCTGCTAGGCGCCAAGGACATACAAATAAAATTCGCAGAATTATAACTTTAATGGACAAGAATAAAATGCGAAGGGCTGTAGCGTGAAGTTGCACCGCCATTTTCGCTATGCTGTATTGTGATCAACTTAGGCCGTAAATTAAAAAAAAATACAAACATGCAAATCTTATGAATGATTTTTTTTTTCGAAATTTCGTAATTTCTTAAAAGTGAAAGGTATGCTGTTTTGTTCTCAGTTTGAGCTGTCATGCGCCGAAAAGATAAACAAAAATAGCAAAATTTCAACTTTTAGGCCAAAAACTAATACATGCATAGGTATATGCCTTTTTGTATAAGTTTCACATTTTTATAAAAAAAAACTTAATTTTGCTATTTCGTGCTCAGTTTGTGCTACCATATGAAGATACAAAAATTCTCATATTTGCAACTTTTACGGCCAAAAAACAACAAACATTTAAAAAAATCTAATCCGTAAAATTTGAAAATTCTCGATTTTTTTTTTTATAATTACGGCACAAGGCACCACAACTTGAGCAGAATACAGCATACAACTTTTTTTTATCGAAAATGGTGGTGCTAACTTCACCCACAGCTTATCTTAACTAGCCTAATTCTTTGAAATCAAGTACAGTATTGAATTAATATGATCATATTATAGTTTTCGTAAATATTGTTAAATTGAAATACATAATTATTTTTTTTTGGGTTACAAATTTTTTTTAATAATATTACATAATAGGAAAATACCCTCCTTTTTGCTTTGATAGCAGTCTTTTTTTCTTTACGGCATGGAATCCACAATATTTTTTGCAATTTTGTCTATCTGTTTCATCTCAAATTGACGCTTGATATTTGAATTACCCCTTTTGATTTTTTGTTGGTTTTTCATATGTACCTATATGTAATGTGTAATCCATTACTGTCAATTATTCTTTGTAAATTGCTCAAAAGTTTTCAAAACAACGGTTTTCTCGTCAATTTCGCTTCCAATCTTAAATGTTTATCTTGTCCTCATCATTAACCTAAGAGTATGAAATGAAGCTAAATCTCGTTGATGAATACAATTTCTATCTCAAAGTACATATAAGCGGGAGTCCGATTAAGTCTTAAACTTCTCCCTGATCAAGCCTTCGACTGGAATGAAGCCATGATTAAGCTGGCCTTTTGCTAAGCAGTTCTTATTGATGTTAAATTTTCATGACCCCCCCCAAACTGGATTCCTGGATCCGCGCCTGGCAGGCACCGATAATCTGCGAATACAGACAAAAAAAAACTACATTTCTATACAAAAAAAAAATTGAAAAATATCAATTTTACTTTCATCATTTTATTTTTTTTTTCCTACACCATATCATGGAGAACAATAGAAATATAGAAATTTATATATTTAGCCCCCAACATTTTAGACCATTAATATACCTACATAGAGTTGGTACTTAACCCTGATTCCGCGTTGAATTTTTTTGTGAAAGTGAATTTTAAATGTTTTACAGTTAGTTTCCTTAAGAACATTTATTTTTGTATTTTTAGTTTGAATCTGCTTTGTTTATAGTTTTAGTTTTCAGACTAAAATAAAAAAAAAAAAAAACATAATGTAATGTCTATAATGCTAGAAAAGTTCAAATGTCCAATTCTATTTTATATTACTTATATAAATGTCTTACTTTTACTTTGAAATTTTCAACGATATAATAACTAAAATGCTTTTCTTATTCTCTTTTGTACTTTTTTTTTGTTTTGTTTATTAAAAAAAAAAAAAAAAAAAAATTTAAATTAAGAAAAAAATAAAACACTTTCCTTAACACTTTCTTGCGGCTAGTTTAAAACTAAAAAAAAAAAGAATTAACAAAAAAATCAGAAACTACAACTTTATAGCAATATACATAAATATCTTTCCCCAATGTAGGTTCATGGTCAGCATCGACAAGTCCGGCCCGTTCGCCTTCACCTTCTCGATTTGGTGGCCATTTATCTCGAAGTAGGCGTAATCACCTGCCTTATCCCACATATGGGACGACAAGTCTATGTCAAAGATCACGATCGCCAAGTCCCGCTCGACTTCAGGAGATGCGTGAAAGAGATAGACTTGGTATTGGGATTGATGAAATGGGTACTTTTGCAAATGACTTAAGAAATCAAAAAAAAAAATACAAACAAAAATAATAATTGGACAAATTTTTCAAAACAAAAAAAAAAATAGAAAAAAAATATTAATAAATAAACACTAACATACAATCAATTTAAAAAAAATCACCAATTCATTTGTGTTAAACTACATTTCATTACTCTCAACATTTATTTTCTTTGTGTTGTGTATGTGTTTTGTTATATATTTTTTTCGTATTTCTGAAATACTATCTATATACACACATTTATTTCATGGATGCGTGAAATATTTCCTAGAATAAGGTCCTTTTTTCAATAAGTGCGCGCATGGCACCAGGAGCGATGTGCGTTTTTTTTTATAAATTATAATATTGTTCATTTAAATCGAATACATCTTTATATGTATAACAGGCGCAACATTATTGCAACACAAACCTATACTAACTCATTTATCTCAATCAACATTCTGCATTTTAATAATTCTTCCATTAACTATTCATTTTGGCCATTTTACAATCAGCATGTCTTTTCGCACTCTCATTATATACCTACAGATGAAAAAAAAACTTTATCAATAAATCTTTAATGTATCTACAATTTTAAGTATCTCAATGTTTATCTTTATTTCGAATTCATTTTATTACATTCATTTTATCGCTGAATTTTGTTTTCTTCTTAAACATTTTTTTTTTTTTATTTTGTTTGTATGACCACTCTCATTATATCATAGCTCTATAGATTTTGCTCCTTTTTCGTCGTTTTTTTTTTTTCAATTCAAACTCAACGATAACGAAACAATTTGTATTGTTTGCTTATTCAATCCTTTTTCGTTTTAAAGGAGGTACACACGTTCAGCATAGCTATCCAGTATTGGCGGCGAGGCGTGGAGGAGCTGGAAGACGTCTGCCGCCGACACCGTGTAAACCATCAACGTTGCAGTTGAAGCCAACAAATATAAACTTTCCAAAACTGAATGCAAGTCCAACGCATGTACGATTTACATGATTTCTTAAAACAAACAAACAAAAAAAAAACTCAACAAGAACTTTGTTAATAAATTATTTTTTTTTTTAATTTTTAGACACATCATTCGACGCCTCATAGTGTTCACTCATTGCCACATCACCGCGATTTGTTGCGGGATCCAAGAGATATGTACTATAGTAGTAGAGAACGAGATAGAGATCGTGAACGGTACAGAGATAGAATGAGAGACTACGACCTGCGTTATGAATACCGAGATCGAGAACGGGAGCTGTACGAAAGAGAAAGAGATAGGGAAAGAGAGCTGGAAAGAGAAAGGTATGATCGAGACCAATGAATTTTGAGTAGACTTATGTTAAGTTGGTCAGATCTAATGGTACAAAAATCTATATCTAGGAACCTAGTGGCATATTAAGCCTAGCTTACAGTTCCCGTGGGAAAAAAATGTATGCAAAAGTTTTGCATGTTAAAAATTATTGAGGTGAAATACAAAATAACTCTTAGGCATAACTGGTTTACACCTTCATGCAAAAAAAAAACATTATTGTGATGGAATGTCATGCAAAACAATAGACCGGCAATTGTTTTGCATGCAAAAAAGATTGTAGTAAATAAAATATATTTTTTTGGATGGTCGTCTTTAAAGTTTATCGAATTTGAAAAAATGTTACGGCAATTGATTTTTACGACAGAATCTCGATACGCCAATTTTCTTTTCTTTTTTTTTTTTAATTAGCTGTTAGTAAAAATGTTATGATGAAAAAGTAGGAATAGTCGGAAAAAAAACTATGAAAATTTTTGGACGGTCACCAGTGCCGCGGTCATAATGCATCGTTTTCGAAAAAGAAAACGTAATCAATTTGTTAAGACAAAATCTCAATTTTCCGTTATTTATTTCTTTTCAAAAGTACTTTTTCGGCAGTTCTTATTTTTTTCATCATAACTTTTTATTACGGTAAATTCAAAAATGTAAAAAGCGTATGAAGATTTTGTTGTAACAAATCGATGCCATTATATTTTTTTTTTAATGGAAACATTTCTACGGCGGCGCTGTTGACAGTCCAAAAATTGTCAAAGCTTTTTTTTCCGGCACTTCTTACTTTTTTCACCATAACTTTTTTACTACGGTTAGAAAAAAAAATTAAAAGTCGTTTCAAGGTTTAATCGTAAGAAATTGACTGCCGTTTCATATTTTTAAAATCGATAAATTTTTACGGCGCTGGTGACTGTTCAGAAATTTTCAATTTTTTTTCTGCACTTCTTACTTTTTTATCATCTCTTTTTCATTACGGTAAATAAAGAAAAAATAAAAAAAGGTGTATAGAGGCTTTGTCATAACAAATCGATTGCCATTTCATTTTTTAAGATCGATAAATTTTTACGGTGCTATTGGCTGTACGAAAAATTTCAAAGCTTTCTTCTCGGCACCTTTTACTTTTTTCATCATAACTTTGTGGTGAATGAAAAAAAAATTAATTGCCGTTTTATTTTTTAAAATCGGTAAATTTTTACGGCGCTGGTGACTTCAAAAATTTTCAATTTTTTTCGGCACTTTTTACTTTTTTATCATTACGGTAAATAAGGAAAAAATAAAAAAGGTTTATCGAGATTTTGTCGCGCCAAATTGATTGCCATTTCAATTTTTAAAACGATAAATTTTTTCGGTGCTATTGGCTGTACGAAAAATTTCAAAGCTTTCTTCTCGGTACCTTTTACTTTTTTCATCATAACTTTTTTATTGCGGTGAATGAAAAAAAAATTTAAAATAGCATATCGAGATTTTGTCGTAACACATCGATTGCCGTTTCATTTTTCAAAATCAATGTATTATTTCGGCACTGGTGACAGTCCGAAAATGTTCAAAGTCTTGTTTGCACTTCTGACTTTTGTCATCATAAAAAAATAAAAAAATGGCGTATCGAGTTGATTTTGTCGTCAAGTGCCGTTACATTTTTTTCAAAATATTATATTGAAATTACTGTCTACAAAGTTCAAGGTCATGAAATTATGATAATTTGAATATATTTTTGAACTGTCAGTGGCGTAAAAACGGTTCAATTTAAAAAAAAAAATAAATGGCACTCGATTTGTCACAACACAATCTCGATTCACAATTTTTTATTTTTTGTATTTACCGTATTAAAAAAGTTATGTAAGCCTGCCACATAAGCTTAGCAGTTGACCAACTTGACTTAAGAAACTACTTACCCTGTGTTCAGTATTAAAACAAACACTCTACAAAAAAAAAAAAAAAACACCAATTCCAATGAAGTAAAAGTAAGTGGTAAATAAGCTTTTTTATTGAAATCTGCACTCCAAAATTTTAAGTTAAGTATTCCTTGATCTCAAATTGGTTAAAAATAATCTAATTATCGTTTTCCATGAAAATTCTAGTTCTTCTTGCAAAGATCATTATTGAAGCTATAAAATAGACACAAAAATCCAAAAGAAAAGATAACATTAGTTACAAGCTGAAATTTAGCATAAGAGATAATTTCGGAATAGAATAAATTATGAAAGAATTCCTCACTAATCTAATGAACAGTTAATCAGTTGCAGCAGAAAGTCAAAGGTAACGAAAATTAGGTCTTTGCAAATAACTGTTCCAAGCGGTTTGCTTTATAAAAAACGTACATATTCAAAACTTTGTAGCTGAAGAAATTTTTGAACGGAATACTTCTTGATATTCTACTCGGACTCGGAGAATTCGGGATCTAACAGTTTTCCCTACTGTCAACTATCAGAATTCTCAGCCTGATGTAAGATTTAGATAAAATTATTATTATTATTACTTCATACTATTTTTGATTTTTTCGAGTTTTTGAGTAGTTGACCTAAAATTTGATTCGCTGATTCCAGCCGTAAAATTTGTCAAATTTCTTTAAGATTTGATCAGATTAGGTCTAAAAATAATTTCGAATACAATTTTTTTTAAACTAGCACTAAAATTAGCTCTAATTCCTTGAGAAAATTTCTTAACATTTTGGACCATCTAAATTTTGTGCGAATCAGTAATTTGACTATGTTTGGACATTTCAAACATAAACTTGACTCAGTTCCTAACTTCAACAATACTTTATTTAAAAATTTGAAATTTGGGACCATGTTCTGACCTTAATTGTGAAGCCCCTGTTTAAAGTAGAAAAAAAGACAGTTCTATTGAATTCAGTATCTCCAAATCCCTAAGTGTTCCAAATTTCATTAATTTTTATTAAGAATTGGCGTGAGAGATTATTTTTGTCACCAAAATTCAACAAACGGACCAATGTGCGCCGGTACCTCTGAAATATTTTTCTGACAAGTCCACTTTTGTGAGATTTCTACAGTTGTCATTCAAGGTGGGTTAGCCTCCCATCTTCGATATACATACCTCCCATCAGAAAAGTGTCTTTGATTTCAACCAACTTCATACCTTTACATTATTGTTGTCTTCAATCCCAGGGTTTAAAGAGCAGACCAATCTGCTTGAACTTGATTTTTATATCTCACACACATGTAACAACATTCTCTCCTTACAGACTGGAATATATTGCACCTCTGTCCTTTGAACAGGCTCTTGCCATGGGACGAACAGGACGAGTTCTGCCTTCGCCAGTTTTAAATGGTTACAAGCCAAAAGGTGGCCTACACACACGACATTCGGATTCAGATGAAGAAGACTGGTGCTAGCAAAGGCTTTGATTGAGGCGTGACCGCAGGGAACAGATCTGGGTTTAGCAACAACAACAGCAACAACAACAACAACCACAACACATTTAAATAAAACACAAAACCATCTCATTAAGACATGCGTGAATCAACAACAACAAAAACAACCAAAACATTTAATAGTCTATAATATCTTTCTCTACAATCTGCTACAATAAGTTCGAAGTTTTATACGCAAAAAAAAAACAAAAACAATTATAAACAAATTAAAATACTTTTGAATTATCATAATCAACGGAAAATATTTTAAAGATCGTACAAAATATGTAAAGAAACTGACAAATTAACCATCTCAAAAAAAAACTCGTATAAACATTAAAAAAAAAAAACAAAGTTTTATATCTCAAAAAAAAAAATTAAAAAACATATATTGCCGCAGCTTTAACATAATAGCTTATAATTTTTCGTTTTTATTCCCAAATTTAAAAAAATATACATAAATTTATTAAAAATGAAATGAATTAAAATATATGAAAAGGCATTGTTATTTTATTTCTATAGACAATTTAAATTCGATATAAAATATACACATTTTTTTATAAACAAAAATAATGAAAAAATAAAAACTAAACAAGAAAGAGTTGTAGAGGTACCTTTGAATACATAAATATATAGAAAGCGTAAGTCCAAAAAATAAGTTAATTTGTCAAAATTATCCCAGTTATTACAAAACAAAACAAAAAAAAAAAAAACGTTGTTATTTTTCTTCAAAAGTTTTCGTTAAACTATATAAAAATAAATTTATTCATTATTATTAGCACATTGTTTTTGTTGACTGATTGTTAAAAAATGTAAGAGATTTTATTACGAAATCTTGGAAGCTATACCGTGTATGGATTGTTACAAGAAAATGAAAATATTTAGCCAATCTATTGTTGAACTTGAATTTTAATACTTTTTTTTTATTATTAATTTTAATAGACATTTAACTAGAACAATTTTAACCTTTAAATACAAAAAAACAAAATAAAAACGTAAACCAAAGAAAGAAATATATAAATTTAAAAAACAAAAATAACTTTTTGAAATGATCGCCAAAATAAATTAAAAAAAAAATAAAAATAAAATAAACAAATTTATTTTTGTTGACGCATATAATAGCCCTTTTCATTTTATGTAATCTTTCGTTTTGCAATATATATAATATATTTGGACATTAATAATACAATCCATTTCGCTTTACATACTCACTCATTAGATAGGTAAATAAAACAAAAAACCAAACACTATAACAAAAAAATAAAATAACAGAGATTGAAAACTATAAGAAACATCAATAAATATAACAAAAAAGTATTCATTACTTTAATGTAGAAAATGTATAAAAAAATAAACCTCTAAAGACCTAACCAACAACAAAAATAAACTGACAAATATATAAAAAAAAATTAGATGAAAAAAAATAGGTAAACCTACAACAAACGCACAAAGTAACGATGCGATACGAAACGATGAATGGTTATGATTTTTGTGTTGATAAAAACTTGTCTTAGTTTTATTGTTTTTTTTTTTATTATGAAATCATAAATCTGTATTATGCATCAAAACACTGTATATAACTTTAGAATTTCGCTGTACATTTTTAGCTTTGAATTTGTACTAAATCACCCAGCAAAGAAATAGAAGTATACAAGCATCTAAGTAATACAAAAACAAAAATACAAAGTAATAGAAAAATATTTAATAAAAAAAGACATTTTTAATTAAATTAAAAAATCATATTGATCTCATATTTTAAAGGATTCATCATATCATTACTTAAAGTAGTTACGATTTCATTGAAACATTAGAGCTACACATATTATTATTATTTTTTTTTTGTATTGATCTTTGATGTTGAAAAAACAAAAAATATTCTTTTTGAGTAACGCTATCTGCATGGTGGAATGTCCTTAGATCCATTTGCATACATACTTTTGGGAACCTGATGAAACCAATTATAAATATCACAATAAACCTTTATTTTGCGTATTACTGAATACATAATACAAATAATTAATATTGTTCTTATGTAATTATTTTTCAGGAAATAATATTTTATTTAATAATTTTTGCCAATTGGATTTTTTAATATAAAAAACAGGAAGATGGCAAGCCGGTTTTAAGTATAGATTAGACTTTTTCTTAAGAACTAGATTTCAAAAAAAAATAATCAATCTATTTGGAAAATATTGAACCGTTAAAAAAATATATTTTTATATCAAAAACCTAAAATGTATTTTTTTTCAACGTTTAAATACAATATTTCTAGAAGTTGGTTAAACCTTGTAGATAAAAGTAAAAAATAAAAATAAACGTCAAAGGTACATCTAATACGGGTTGGAATCATTATTATTTTTTTTAAGTTCATGTCGTCTTTTTTTATTTTATCAACATTTTAATAGACGTTTGCAAGAAACTTATTGATATTTACATATTTATATTTGTTATCTTACTTTAACTACGGATAAATAGTTATGCAATGCTTAATTTTTTAATGTCGATGTTGATGTCGATGTCGATGTCGATGTCGATGTCGATGTCGATGTCGATGTCGATGTCGATGTCGATGTCGATGTCGATGTCGATGTCGATGTCGATGTCGATGTCGATGTCGATGTCGATGTCGATGTCGATGTCGATGTCGATGTCGATGTCGATGTCGATGTCGATGTCGATGTCGATGTCGATGTCGATGTCGATGTCGATGTCGATGTCGATGTCGATGTCGATGTCGATGTCGATGTCGATGTCGATGTCGATGTCGATGTCGATGTCGATGTCGATGTCGATGTCGATGTCGATGTCGATGTCGATGTCGATGTCGATGTCGATGTCGATGTCGATGTCGATGTCGATGTCGATGTCGATGTCGATGTCGATGTCGATGTCGATGTCGATGTCGATGTCGATGTCGATGTCGATGTCGATGTCGATGTCGATGTTGATATCGATGTCGATGTCGATGTCGATGTCGATGTCGATGTCGATGTCGATGTCGATGTCGATGTCGATGTCGATGTCGATGTCGATGTCGATGTCGATGTCGATGTCGATGTCGATGTCGATGTCGATGTCGATGTCGATGTCGATGTCGATGTCGATGTCGATGTCGATGTCGATGTCGATGTCGATGTCGATGTCGATGTCGATGTCGATGTCGATGTCGATGTCGATGTCGATGTCGATTTCGATGTCGATGTCGATGTCGATGTCGATGTTGATGTCGATGTCGATGTCGATGTCGATGTCGATGTCGATGTCGATGTCGATGTCGATGTCGATGTTGATGTCGATGTCGATGTCGATGTCGATGTCGATGTCGATGTCGATGTCGATGATTCATTTGTTTCCGAAACGGGTTGAAAATCTTTTAAATCGTTGTGTTCTTTTAAAAAATTAAGTAAAACAATTTTTTTTTACTTATTTATTTATTTATTTAATTTACATACATACAAAAATAATTATTCCAAAAACCGAAAGTAATAGAACTTCTCTCCAAAGAAGTATTTTCTTAATTTCATGCTTTTCGCTAATAGCTTGATTTCTTAATTTTTACATTTTCAATATATGAATGTATTTAATTTCGGACAAAACAATAGGACCATTTTTATAGTATGTATTTTGCATTATTTTTTCCCACACTACACGTAATGGAAGTTTTTTAACTTTGTTTATATTTTTTCATAATATGAACTGTTTAATCAAAATATTCTTATTGTTTTGACCGTCCTGTACACTGTACTAGGAAAATTCGAACTCGAAATTTTGATCAAACTTGTAACATATAACGATGATAGGAATCACGAAAAAAGTGGTTCTCACAATTTGCATGTCTGTTGAGCAAACCAGGTAATAGATTTTCTTTAAACTTTGTATATACCAAGCGTTTTTTTGATCATAACCGCCACGGGTTTTCTCATTTTGTGTTAAGAAACAAGAATAACAGTAGGTAACTGCCTCACAATTTTTTTCCGATTTTATGTTGTTCATGTTTTTTCTCAAAGAAAAAATTCAATCAATTACTTTTAAAGCTACATTTTTATAGAAAACCATTTTTCAAAAGATGGTTATTAATGGTACCTTCCAAGGAACTATTTTATTTTTATTTAGAATTTCTTGAATGAATTTATTGATTTTTGTGCCAGAAGCTTCTAAAATTTAGTTTTTGAAACTTGCTACCTAAGCGTTTTTTTTTAACATTTTTTAAAATGTTTAAAGTAAAAAGAGGTTTTACTTTATAAATAATGGTATGTACCTATCTGCCATACAAATTTTAAGAAACCATTAAAGAAAATCTTACTCTTTCCAAAACTGGCTCCCACAATTTTGATCAGGTTTTTTCGAAGAGCTAAACTTAGTGCGATATACTACCAGATATTAAAAAATATAACGCATACATATAGCTGCTTTTAATAGAAGGTATGTAACTCCCATAGATTTTTTTTTTTTCAATTTTGAATTTTCTTATTATCGGATGAACAGATTTAAATTTTTTTTTATAATATGTACCTTAGGGTGGTCCTTAAATTGGACATTGTCTTGGATAGCCCTCATTCGATTAAAAACATTGAAAAACAATTTCCCTAATTTTTTCAGATTTTTATTTCACCTCCCTGGTCTCCCTTTTTTCACTTCAAGGTACAAATAATGGAGTTAGGGTGATTCTTATAACACGCGAAACAAAAATCAGAACTTATAGATTAGATTCACACGAAAAAAAAAAATCGTACTGGAGGGGGGGTCTACTTCCCCCTGTTCAGGCGGGAGGGGTAATTTTCTAAAAATTTTACCCAAATAAAAAAAAAATTATTAAAAAACAATGGGACCACTAACAATGGCATGCTATAGCTTTTAGGCATTTTTTTTTTTTTTTTTGAAAATTTAATTTTATTTGTAACTACATTAAAAAATAACTTAAATTTGCGTACAAAATTGTTTTTTGGATTGAGAATTTTAAAAAAGAATATATTTTTTTTTATTCGAAACCCAATATTTTGAAATCTAGTTCTTAGAGTATAAAGTGCTAAATATCTACTTAAAAATTTAAATATATTCAGTTTTATCTTCTTAATTAAAAAAAAAAAAGTATTTTTATAAGAATGTCTTCAAAAATAAAAAAAAAGATATATTATTTGGTCCAGATTACAGTAAAATATTTCATTGAAATTCATTTGGGTTTCCCTGTTCAAGGGTGTTTGTATTAATGACATCTCACTATAAGACTTTTGTTTGTATTTTAAAAGGATAATAATTGCAAGTTTTTGTTTCTGTTGAAACCTAAAAAAAATTTGTATACCTCAATTTGCCAACAAATTTGAAGAGCATTGAGAAAATATACAAAAAATGATCGTCACATAATGTTAATATGGCAATTAACTTAGCAAAAGCTTCTACTTTTCTATGTCGTGTGTTAATCCATCAGTTCTTTTGCCGTCTACCCCTTATTTTTGGATCTGGATATACCAAAATATTTAAAGTTACTTTTGATGGAATCAATTGTATTTAAGAAGACTTTTGACTTTTTGAAAAACAAAATCGTAGAAGTTTTCCCTCGTTCACGCCTTTATAATTCACTCGTTTAACCCAGATTAAAACTTAAATCCAGATTAAGTGTAATTTGTTTTCGATAGAGAATTTTTTTAAGTTGAAATTTCAACAGTTTTTTATATACAAACGAATGCATGTATTTTTAAACGAAATTATTTCTACTATTTAAATTAGAAACATCATCATTATTATAATTTGTTATTTAATTTGTTTTTAAAAGTTAAAAAAAATTGGCTTAAACAATTTTCATTTATTTTGTACTCATGTAAAATGTTATTCAAAATTTAATTGATGTTTAAAACAACATTCATTTGTACATTTTACAAAAAGAACACGAATACATAAATACCTTAAAGGTGTAGTACCTACATTATACATTGTCCTGTTTTTAATTTCGATATTCTTATGGTCTGACTTTTCATACTTGCCCCTTGAGTAAAAAGACTTTCACTCTTAACTTTGAAAAAAAAAATGGAAAAGCATAACCGTGTGTAAATATGTCCATATATACATTGTAAAATAAATCTAATTTAAAATTCTTAAAAATAAATCCCAGAATCAACATTTTTTTACAAAACGAAAAAAAAGAAAACAAATAAAATAAAAATACAGAATAGCTTGGTCTGTTCCTTTCTGTACGGCGGTATGTATAATATTATATATTAAATAGGGTACTTTAATAAGATAATTAATTTTATTATTATAATATAAACACTAGATATTCAAATAACAAAATGAACAAAAATAATTTTATTCATTGATAAAAACGATAAAACAAAAACTATATTTTCCTGAAACAACAAATCAAACACCCCCAGTAAGAAAAAAAAAATTACAAAACAAAAAGACAGTTTACATTCGTAATCGATGTTATGTGTGTTTCAGGAAAATTTAAACACGTAAAAATTAAAAAGAAAAAAAAACGTTTTAAATAAATAGAAAAAAATTCTTAGGTAAAAATTATTAAAAAATACTAAAAAAAAACTCGAAAAAAAATATTTAAAAAAAAATTTCATACCTAACTTTTTAATAATAAATATAAGATAAAAAAAAACAACAAAAAAATTAGATATCGTATTCAAATTATGTAAGTTAATAAATAAAGTAAATAAACTATTTGAAATAAGAAAAAAAAAAACAATATATGAATAAAAGTTTAAAAAATGCCTTCAATAAAATATATATTTAATTATATATTATTAAAGTATGTATAAATTTAAACCATTTAATAATACAAAAAAAAAACAAAAACAAATCACATAACCAAATCCAATCACTATAAAAATACATTTGAATAAATAAAACAAAAATTATGTTTATAAAATCAAATATAAATACTATAATGAAAATAATACATATAATAATGAACAACATTAATTTTATTTTAATTATATTAAATATTTTTAAGTAATACAAATTCACATAAACGCTTCATACTTAACGATAGTTACATTCATCTTTATTGTAAATAATAATAATAATAATAATTACAAAAAACAAAAATAACAAAACTATACAATTGTAATCACTTTCCCTTCCCCTCCTAACAAACAAAATATATATATACACAACAAAATTAAATACAGTTTTGTACGTAAGAACATTTTTTTTTTGTATTGATTTTTGACTGCAAAATTAATAATTTATTTGAATATCGACACAAGTGAAGTTAAAGCTATTTCTAAATATAATTCGAAAGGAAAACTCTTTAAATTAAACATGTTTTTATTTAAATTAATGCATTTGATGTTCTATCTCTTAAAATCCTGTTATGATGGGCTTAAAGTGGAATGGAAGTTGGGTGCGTTGACATTTCTTATTTGACTATTTAAAAAAAAAAAACTTGGTCAGCAATAAATTGTAGAATAATTTGTTTTAATTTTATTATGGGAACTATGCACCGAATTAGTATAAACAACCTACAATAACTGGCGGGAAATACTTTGAAAAAAATTAGAGATCTTCTTTAGAGTGTATGTCAATTTTCAACCATTCTCAGAGTTGAATTTACTCCATACAAGAATCCTAGACTTAGGGCATCAATTGGGGTAACCGGGCGCGTTTCGGTATTACTATTATCTAATTTTCAGACAGAAGATCATTTATAAAAATAAGGAAGAGAGTCGGAGACAAAACGGAGCCCTGTGGCACACCAGCATTTATTTTATGAATATCAGACTTGAAACCGTTCAACACAACTGGTATTGAACGGTCCGAAAGTTAGTTTCTAGTCTATCAATACTAAATGCACGCATTTTCGACAAGAGAGCTTGATGCCAAACTCCATCAAACACTTTTGAAATATTTAGTGCAATAATCTTATTTTCTCCTAAACGAAGTAATAAAGATTTATTCCATTGCTCGGTGAGATATACCATCAGATCACCAGTCGACCTTCTACAAAAGCCATACTGCCGGTCATTAAGAAGCTTTCGTTCTTTGAGATATTTTTTAAGCTGATAATTTATCAGCATTTCCATGGCCTTGGAATGAAGGGACGTAAGTGCAATTGGACGATAGTTAGAGGGGAAGAAGATTGTATTTTTTTAGGGACAGGCTGGACAAATGCTGTTTTACATCCAAGACCTGTAGAGGAGGACAGGTGGAAAAGCTCACGCCGGCCGCCGCCATGGCTTTGCCAGCGTTGAAGAACACCTCTTCAGAACATTGGGTGGGATACTATCCGGACCAGCAGATTTGTGTATATCAAGATCTTTTAGAGCTCTTGCCACTGCACGAGTGTGATAGAAGAAAGGAGGAGTTATGAAACTCTCAGTCTCAGGCAACCTCGAACAAACAACAAACTATGACATAGGGAGTGTCATTTAAGACGAGTGTTAAAACCGAAGACGAGGTGGTATTTCTAATGATTTTAACAAATGAACAAAAATGTCTACTACCTTTGGGACACTCTAGTATCTTTTGCCTTGATTTTTGGTCATGCAAAGATTTGGTGCATTGAATATGGCCTTTCTAGCTTGTTTGAACTTGATCCGGAGTTCGTGGCGATAGCTGCACCGGAGTATATACATCACTATCGAGAAAGCATAGTGACCTGTTAAAGTCCCTGAAGAAACTGCTGAGACGTCCCAGTACTAGGGTTCTCTTAGGGGTTTTTTCTCTAACTGAGTTTTGTTTGCACGAGAAATTGGCAGATATGACACAATGGTATGATGGGCCTAGAGGCGATAATACACTGATCGTGTAAATATCAGGGTCAGAGGTCAAAAACAAGTCTAGGGTGATGGCGGTTTGACCTGGAACTTCAGGGACTCGAGTTGGCTCGTTGACAAGCTGCTTCGTTTTCGTAAGCATTTCGTTGTCTTGTTGGTTTAAAAATTTCCTTTCGTATCAGCAGCGTACTAGGCTTAAAGCATATAGTACTCAGCTGAAGCAAAATGAAAATTTCAGTTTAGAAATTGACTCAACGAAATCGAAACCGAAAAATTTCGTGGTGCTTTTTGTTATGTAGTACGCTGTTCGACAGTGAAATGCCAACAAAACAGAAAATCCTAGTCGATACTTGAACCAAGTCTCCACTTATTTTTCGTACACAATTAATTGACCGTAACATTATTTCAGACGATAATTTGTTTTATTTTGCTGTTAAATTTAATTTTTTGAAAATATAAATGGAAGAAAATATCGTCGAAAACGACATGATTGAGTTACGAAAACAAAAACGAAATTTTGATTTTTGTATCTTCTGCGCATATATCAAAATTTGTGTCAAATGTCAATATTCGTTGTTGTTTTTACGTGTATTTAAGTCATCACGCTCCCAGCCATTTTTATTTCTGACAATTTCAATTTTAATTTGTTGTTGTTCTTACGTGTGTTTTCTTCCTCACGTTCTCAGCCATTTTTTATTTTCGACTGACAACCTGCGCAGTATAATACCTTAGATTTGTGTACTGTGAATTACATCAGACAAAAAAAAATTGACGTCAGAATTTTTGTTTTTTTTATTTGTATTTTGACATAATATTTTCCATATTTTGTTTCCGCAATCTTGTCGTTTATGATTTCGTTATCGAGATGGAGACCTCAGAAAATTTTCGTTTCACTTCAGCAGCGTACTAGGCTTAAAACGGAAACGTTTGATTTACAAATGCCTTTTTCAAAATGTGATCCCCCTGGCTACGGCACGCAGGGCTGCCAAAATGAGCTCTGAGGGAGCATTCATACTCCCCTAGCATTCACTATACTCCCGTGCTCCCCCAACCATGATTGTTCTCCCCTCGAAAATATCTAACAAAATGCAAAAATTCTTTAATAATTGCGTCAACATACAAATTTAAGTGGCATCAACAATCTCAACTGATTCGTTAAACTACTTAATGTTTTCATTTTGTATGAGCCTGAACCGGAGCTTATCAAATAAATATGGCAAACCTCGGCTGTTGTTTTAACTTACCAACAAGCTGAAACGAACAGCAGGACGATTGAATAGATTTGCAAAGTTTAAATGAAACACAGTGATAAGCACAAACAAGGAATCAACTCGTCATATTACCTGTGTCTGTGAGAATAAACTTCCCTTCAATTTTTAGTGCGATAGCTATAGGGTTTGCCATCACGACAACAAACCTAACGAGACCTCAAAAATCAAAAAATTTTAAAATCGTCTCGGTATCGATCTCGGTCTCTTTCAACTCATTTCAGTGGTGACTATAGTTCAAATCCTTTTTTTTTTATTTCAAAGAAACAATAATTAAATTCATGATTTGGGTAAGAAATTCGCGTTGCAGTGAGTAAAATAATAATTTACTAAAAGAACTTTCTTAGCCTTCCACCAACTAAAATGTTATCCTAATAATTTGAGTCGTTTCCGTAAAACCTATAGGCATAAACTTAAAGGGGCGTGGCTGTGGGGAGTTTTTACTTAAACCACTTCTTCAAACTTTCTCCAATTGAAAAGAATCAACTCAGAAAATGTCACTCAAATCGTTTCAATCGTTTCCGAGAAACCACGATATAAGAATGTGGCAGAATAATATTATATGGAATATGTAGATACTCTTAATAAAGTTAAGTAATTTTTTGTCTGAAGTTTATTGTCGTGAAATGATAAAAAGATATCTCAGTTCAGGTTTTATAGAAAGTTAAATATTGTTTGTATGAGTCTTACTCAAAATTGTACTTACTCATTTAAACTGCTGAACAATATTTGTATTACTTTTCAAATAAATTAATTTTAAAAGCTTATTAATAAAGTGAAATTAGTTAACCAACTTATTTATTTATTTTACAATAATTTGTATTGGTTCAGTTTATTTACCTAAAATAACCTAAGAACTTTCAAGTTTGTTTAAAACTTAATTGGATTTAATTTTTATATTGAAAGAGATACCGCTAAATTGAAGCTCACAAAACTATGTAAAATATATCTAGAAGAAGTGGCAAGTGTATCATCTCTTATTATTTTTAATTATTACTCTCAGCTTGGATAGAGTTTCTATCCACGATGTTACTCATTTTGAAGAAATTGGTTTTAGAAGACTTGTATCTGGAAGCCCCTTAGGCTATGACCGCACTTGCGATTTCAATCGCACTATTTTTTAGTTGCCAGAAATAGATCATTTGCGACTTCATAACAAATGAATTTGAGTAAAAATGAACGCACACGTGACGTAGAAATCGTGACGATTAAGGCTAGGACTGCACTTGCGATTTCAATCGCGCGACTGTTTAGTCGCCAGAAATAGAACACATGAATTTGAATAAGAATGAACGCACATGCGACCTAGAAATGGCGACGATTAAAAGTCGAAAATTTGTTCCATTTTTCTGCCGATGCAACTGTCGAAAGTTAAAACGGACTTAGATGCTTGTGCTCACACTTGGGATTTAAAATAGCGCGACTTAAAAATCGTAGTCGCAACAAAAAAATCACACGCACTTGTGATTTTTAATCGTACGATTATTTAGCCACAAGAAATGAGACACATGGTTTTAAATGCGAGCGCACACATACGCGACTTTAAAATCGCAGGGATTAAAAAATGGAACCATATCTATTTATTGAGCGTTTTTTCTATCGCAAAATTAAATAGACGCATGTGCGTGCATTCATATTAAAAACCTTATGTTCTATTTTTTGCTACTAGAAAATCGCGTGATAGATAGCCGCAAGTGTACATTTCAGCATCTCAATTTTGGTATATTGGCATCTACATCCACCTATAAACTCAAATATATTTTCTTAGACACAAAATCTGCCAAAGAGAAATCGAAGCTGCCTAATTTGAGTTTTTCTTTTATTGTTTTTGTATTCAAAATGGAAAAAGGTTTTGTGATTTACTTTAAATGTTTTGAAAATTAAAAAGCTAAAAGAATCTTGCTATGCACTGTAATTATCACATTTAAATTATATAATAGTTAAACATTTTCATTCATATTAATGAAAACTGCCAGCATTATATTCACATTTCATACAAATTCGCGATCACTCTTTAAAAATATTATAAAACAAAATACAATTATTGCGTAGACCCTCCTCTATACAGAAATTCCTAGTTACATTAATTTTTTTTTTTTTTTATTAAAAAAATAAATATGTAGTATAAAATATTAAACGTATTTAAATTCAATTTTTCTTTAATTTTCAAACAAATAAAAATTGGTTAGGTACTTCGTGCAACTCACGAAAAATTTTAGGCTAAAATTTTCTCTCAAGACGTAATCTGTCCCATCGAAATTTTTGCTTTGTAAAGGTACAAAATGTTTTGATAAAGGGTTTCTATCGATTTAGAACTTATTTTAATTTTATAAGCGAAAAGTGCGACGATAAACAAACTAGGAAAAAAACTAAAATGGCAGTTTTTCTTTCGTTCATATTTTGAGACTAGGCTTTTTATGTATTTTTTTTGAGAAATGACATGTTGTAGAGTGCAAAGAAAGTTTTCATTCCAGAACAGCAGGTTTTATCCCAAGAAACAAAATACATTACTCAAATTCAGGTGTTAAAGCAAAACTTTCATATGTATCTAGCAAAAATACCTATGTAGCTATATGCAAAAAATAAATAAACTGATTTGTACATCTGAAGATTTGTACCTAATAGTTAAAAAAAAAAAAAATGAAGAAAATGTCGCTGTCTGTCTTGTCCCCTGTAGAATCATAACCCACCTTGTCTTAATTCTAAATCAATATTAAAACAAAAAAATAAATAAATAATTTTTTTTCGCAAATTTTACTTCGCAACAGCTAAAATTAAATTTAAGCGACCCCCGAGCCCACAATAGACATTCTAAGATTTTTCTTTCATTCTTAGAATAAACTGGGAAACTGATATTTTCACCAAAAATTTTCCCCATATTTTGATTTCGCTTTGTATAATTTATTAATTGCTAACCAAGAACTTATATTTAGGAAAGTGCACTGATAGAAAAAATGTTTACATAAATGTCTGTACTCAGTGCATGGATTTCTGCAAACATAGTATCCATATGAACTGAGTACATGGTGAAGTCTGTACTGACTACCCAAAATTATTTTCTTGGTTATGTTACAAAAATAATATTTACAAAAATTGGTAAGCATGGCTTCGTCGTGTGCCTATAACACAACGTGTGTTTTATATGTAATGGATACAAATTCTTGTACTAACCTTGATTTTGCTTACTAAGGGCATGAATTTCTGCAAACGAAGTATATCTGCATATGAACCGAGTATTATGTTGAAGTATGTACTGCTTGCATAAAATTATTGATCACTATGTATATTGTAGTCAGTACATAGACACTGTACTCATCGCATAATGATTAGATAGAGAGATTGATTTATTGGTTGTTTTCATGTTTATGTTACAAAAATAATATTTACAAAAATTGATAAGCATGGCTTCGTCATTCGCCTATAACACAACGTGTTTTTTATATGTAATGGATACAAATTATTGTACTAACTTTGATTTTGTTTACTAAGTGCATGGATTTCTGCAAACGAAGTATATATACACATGAACCGAGTATTATGTTGAAGTCTGTACTACTTACATACTATTATTGGTCACTATACATATTGTAGTCAGTACATATACCCTGTTCTCATCGCTCAATGATAAGATAGGTAGATTGATTTACTGGTTGTTTTCTTGTTTATGTTACCAAAATAAAGTGTATTTACGAAAATCGATAAGCATGGTTACCTCGTCTCCCTTTAACACAACGTGATGTTTATAATGTAAAGGATACAAATTCCTGTACTGGCTTAATTTTTGTATTCAGTATTCATTTTGCTACTTATTACGTAGCTTAAACTATACAAAATTATTTAATATGAAGACAAGACTTTTATTTGCTCCCATTTGAGCTCATATAAAAAGAACTAAAAGATCATGCCACCACACGACCAATCAGCATTCAGCATTACAGAATATTGCTTCAAGAAATTAACGAGTTTATACTTGAGTTTATTATATCTTCATCGTGGCGTGTCCAAAACTGGTAATATGAGAGATGTGTATTTCAAATTTTACCCACAAGTGTCTCGGGTGCCCGATGAATGCCAGCACTGGAGTGGAATATAAAAACTAATTATTTCCATTCAAAATATGATTCGAAGATAGTACACAAAATAAAATTATCCTTAAAATCAAAGAAAGTGCATTTGCGCAATTATAATATGTGTATTGTTTAATTTTCTCGTACTCGGTTACCCGGCTCGTTAAACATACCTGGATAGGTACTGGGGTATTTCGGGTACCCGCTTACTTTGATATTCCAGGTACCCGGGTACTCGGGTATTTCGGGTACCCGGGTATCCGAGTATTTCAAGTGACCGGGTGCTTGGGTACCCAAAATAAACGGGTATCGTAAACTACCCGGCTAACAGAGTACGCGAAAATTAAACAATACACTTATTTTTACTGCACAAATGCACTTTCTTTGAATTTAAGAATAATTTTTTGTTTTGTACCCGGGTACTACACGGGTTTCAAGAGCTCTAGTCGAAATAACTAACATGTATAGAGTTTATATTTTGTTTCATTTATATTTATATAAGTATGAAATTTTCAATAAAAAGCTCGTAAAACTCTCCCAAATGTAACGTGAGTTACTCTGGAATCGCCCCTAGATAAAAATGATTTTCAAATATCATCGTCTTCCTGTAAAAATAAAAAATTGCTTAGGAGACACGAAAAATTGATTTAAAAAAATTTAAAACTAAATTTTTAGATCCTAAAAGTCTTAAAGAGTCCTTGCTAGAGCCAAATGGAGCTACCCAACTGTTATTTGGATTCTGTAATTTTTTTTATTCCGAAATCATTACAGATAAAAGTATCAGTGTCTGGATTTTTTATGAAGTAGTGAAAAGTTTTTGCTTCAAGGAAAAATATTTTTAAGGTTGTTGTTACATTAAAGAGAATTTTTTTTTTAACTTTCTGTTTAGCTCCCAAATTTTTGCTTAAGTAATCGAAGCATATTTTCAAAGGAACATTTTAATCTTTTAGGTTAAAAAATTATTTAATAACCCAACCCTTTAAACGAAAAGCATTTCAATTAATAAAACAAACTTCTATTTAGAAAATAAAATTATTTTGTTAATTCTTTGTTTTTTATTTAAAAACGAGGTTTTTCCCTAATTTATAAATAATGGAGGGTCTATCTTACAATTTCAATACAAAATCTCTTCAGAATCTTTAAAAAATTTTAAGAAATTTCACATCATTAATTTTAAATAATTAAAAAAAAAAACAACACTAAGTCACTTCCAATTCACCACCTCTATTCATCATTATCTCATTTTCACTTCTTAAAAATTGATTGATTGTATATACGAATATTTGTATATAGTGTTGAAAAAAAATTAAATACAAATTTTTGCTACATTAAATTAAAAAAAAAAAACAAAAACCAACGTCGACCAGAAGCAATTTGTTTGCCATTCTTTTTTTATTTTCCTTAGGTAGTTACTTACATAATTATAGCTTAACTACTATCGTATTTCGCTTTCATTTTGACGTTCATTTGAATTTTTTTTTAAATACCTATATATAAATTTAATACATAATAAAGCTTAACAAAAAGACAGTAAAACAGTACTTTGATAAAAATGAAAGAAAATATAAATTTAATTCTAAATAAAAAAAAAAAAAAAAATATTATTTATAAATAGGAAATTCTCTTGTAAAACCCATCGATTAGTTCTTTGACTACAATACGATACAAGTTTTAAGTTGTTTTTTTATTCATTTATCTCTGACATACGAAAACAAAATATAATAAATTACATAATTTTATATTAACAAAATATCCATTTGCAACTATTTTTTAGTGATTTTAACAATAACACAGTACGACACTCCGACAAAAAAAAACAACAAGTAACACAACAAAAATATAATAAAAACTTCTCAAGAAACAACCTGATCCAGAGAAAAAATAATGTTTGTCTTTAAATTTTAAACAAAACAAAATAAAAATAATAAAATAGATAAATATAAACAAAGCAAAAAAATGGTCCAATCCTATGATTATGCTCATAATATTGAGATTTAAAACTTAAAATAGTTAAAACTGATGAACACAACCGTTGGTCAACATACATACAAGCAAACAAACAAACAAACAGAAACCACATTAAAAACATCATAAATTTCATATAGATTTTTGTTACTTCTAATAAAATAAAAACAATAAAGAAACTCAATAAATATATCCATTTAAATTAATTCAAACAAATAACAAATAAACCAGCATTAACTTTATATTACAAAACATACAAAAACAAAAAAATACCAACGTGAAAAATAGATTTTTTGATTGAGAATGAAAGATTTATGATAGATACAATTGCGAATTTGATATAAACAGCAAAATTAATATTATTAACAAAAAAATTAACAAAAAAAAAACCAAACCAACATACAAAAAAAAGAACAAATGGATAATAATATTTTATTTAAATTACTGTACATTATTATTACAATTATTATAATTATTATTATCTATTCAATGAAAATTAAACAACAAAAAAATAACAAAAAGTAAATAAAACAAAAATGATTTGTAATTATTATTACATAGAGCATAACTAAAATCCTTAATAATTTTAAGCTTTTTTGTTAAAGCATGTTGTCGATACCAAGCCGAATCTTATATTTTAAATGTGTTACTGTTATTTTAAAAAGGAAAATTCAAATGAAATGAAAAATCAAATATTATAATAATATTTAAAATGAAGAAAAAAAAAGAAAAATAGTAAAATCTAAAAAAAAGTAAAAATAAAACATTTTATTAACGAAAAAATTCAAATGTTGTTGTTTTTCTTATTTGCTTGAGATTGATAATATGAAAATATGATGCTAAAATTGGTGTTATCAAGAAGCTGAGTTTCGAGAGTTTTTATCGGTGGAATTGTTTAAGGGAATGTATGCAACAAGATAATATTTTAAAAAAGTGAAACGACATTACAAATCGATGTCAATACGATTTCATTCAAACCGATCTTAAACCGACCTCAAACCATCTCAAACCATCTGAATCATCATCATCATCGTGTCCTGTAACCCCGGCTGGGGCATAGGGCGTCAACAAAACGTCTCCATCCTTCACGGTCTGCTGCAAGGTACTTTAGCTGTGGCCACGTCTTTCTCTGGGATTCTGCTTCCGCTAAGACAGTTGATTTCCATGTTGTTCTTGGTCTTCCAACCCGCCGTGCACCCTGAGGATTCCATTCAAAGGACTGCTTTGCAATTTCATTGTTTGGTTTCCTCAGTGTGTGACCAATCCAACGCCATTTACGCTTTCTTATGTCGACGTCCAGCCGCTCTTGACTTGTCCTGCGCCACAATTCCTCATTTGATATTATTTGTGGCCAGCGAATCTTTAGGATGTGGCGAAGACAGCGATTCACAAAAGCCTGCAATTTCTTCGAAATGATAGACGTGACTTTCCAGGTTTCACAAGCATATAACAGCACGGATTTGACATTGGATTCGAAGAATCTCAACTTAGTGCGTAAGGAGATTTGACTTGATTTCCAGATTGGGGACAGAGTACCGAAGGCAGCACGAGCTTTATTTATTCTACTTTTAACGTCCAGATCCGTACCACCGTTTGCAGAGACAATACTGCCAAGGTAGTTGAACTGTTCCACTACGTCAACTGGCGTCTCCTGTAGAATAATACGCTGCTGTGTGGAGCGGCCTGTGAGCATTATTTTTGTCTTTTTGCTGTTTATTCTTAGACCACTCGACTCTCCCTTCACTTGCAGTGTTTGGCACATCCCGTTCAGCCCACTGATGTTATTTGCCAGTAGACATATGTCATCGGCATAGTCTAAATGACTGAGCCTTTCGAACGGTCTCCATTGAATGCCCTGTCGCTCTGCTGTACCTACACTGGCCGTCAATACGTCGTCCATCGCCAGCAGGAAGAGAATTGGCGATAGAACATCCCCTTGTCTCACACCCTGTTGCACTACAAAGGAGTCGGATAGCTGCCCATTGTGCAAAACAAAACACCTTGCGTTGTTGTAGGACTCTTTAATAATGGCAACTATTTTTGGTGGAATTCCTCTACCAAGCAACGATCTCCATATACATTCTCGGTTAACTCGATCAAAGGCTTTCTCAAAATCCACGAACATGAGGTAAAGCGGTGATTGAAATTCCATCGACTGCTCGAGGACGATACGCAGGGTGTTGATATGGTCGACACACGATCGACCACTGCGGAAGCCAGCTTGATGCCTCTTGAGTGTAGACTCGATTCTATCCTTTATTCGCTCGAGAATGATGGTTGCCATTAGTTTTGGGAAAACGGACAAAACGGTGATACCACGCCAATTGTTGCAATTCTTTAAGTCACCTTTCTTTGGCAACTTAACAATCACACCATCCTTCCAATCCCTGGGATAGCTTTCGTTTTCCCAAATGTTTTTTATCAACGGATGTAAAATACTAGCCGCTTTTACGGGATCGGCTTTCAGGAATTCAGCTGGAATTCCGTCCAGTCCAGCTGCCTTGTTGTTTTTGAGGAGATTTATTGATGCCTGGATTTCCGATTCTGACGGGGGTTCGATGTCAATACCCCTATAGGACCTGCGCATCTCGTTTAGTTGGGGCACTTCAGCACTCTGCTCAACTGAATCCTCATTTAGCAGGGCACAAAAATGGTCCTTCCATCTACGAAGCTGATCCTCAATTGATACCAAAAGTGTGCCATCCACATCCATTACAGGATGATTGGTGTTGCTTTTTTTCCCGATAACATCTTTGGCTATTTGGTACAATTCCCGGATATCTCCTCTTCTGGCAGCGATTTCCGCATTATCTGCGAGTCCATCTACCTTCACCCTCTTGTCACGTCTCACACAGCGATAGACCATCTTATGTGCAATGCGGTACTCTCTTCGCAAGTCAGCCTTTCGTTGAACATCTGCTTCAGCATTTATTTGGATTTTCAACGATTTGCGAAGTTCGATCTTATCCCAGGTGTCTTGGGATATCCAAGAGTCTCTACGTCTCGTTCGCTTGGGTACAGTTTCGGATCCAGCCTCCATAAAAACACTTTTAATTTCACCCCACATCTCATCAATTGTTGAATTCTGGATTCCGTTTAATGACGAGGCTCTGTCGTTAAGGGTGGTGACATAGTTTCGACATATGTTGGGGTCATTTAAAGCATTCGTAATGAATTTTGAGCTCCTTGCTGCATCCTGCGCTGGTTTTTGTACGGCAGCGGTTCGTAGTTTGAGACTCATCAGAACCAAATGGTGGTCGCTTCCCACATCGGCATTTCTTATACTCCGGACATCACACATAGACTTCCTCCATCGCTGCTGAATCATGATATGATCAATTTGGTTTTCGGTTTGACCATCCGGATGCACCCAGGTAATTTTGTTGCACGTCTTATGCTTAAATACAGTCCCACCTATCACAAGACGATTCGCGTTACAAAAGTCGACAAGCAAGTCACCATTTTCATTCCGTGACCCCAAGCCATTTCTTCCCATCACGCGTTCCAGTCCGTAATTGTCTGAACCGACTTGGGCATTGAGGTCTCCCATAACGACTATGATGTCGGCTCTCGGAACACTACTGTAAACCGAGTTAAGATGAGTGTAGAACGCGGTTTTGTCTTCCTCGGTCGCTTCATTTGTGGGGGCGTAGCACTGAATAATTGTGACGTTACGAATTTTTGAACGAAACCTTGCTGTCATTAATCTCGCAGAAATGGGCGCCCAGGAGATCAAACTACGCCTCGCTTCTTCGTTCAACATAATTCCGACACCATGCAGTCTTTGGCCACCCTCTCTTTCATCTTCCCCGGAATACAGCATTCTCGTCTGTCCAGTGTCTGATCTGTATTCAGCTCTTCCTCTCCACTTAGTTTCGCTTATGCCCAGGATACTGATGTTTAGACGAAGCATTTCACGCTCAACCTGCTCGTATCTACCATCGCTGTACAAGGATCGAACGTTCCATGCTCCGATTTTCGTACGTATGCGGTAGCCAAAAGTAACATTTGCGCTTCTTGAAAGACTTCTTCTATTTGTCAACGATTCACTTATTATTATGGCGTCTTGATTGACGCTCGTACATGAAAGATGCCGCACCCCCAAATCCGATGTGCGGTTTACTGCAACCGAAGCTACAGAAGGATTTTCTATAAAAAGATTACCTCTTGGGGACTCATTTCCATTTGTTGTCATAATTCATGTATTTGCTTATATCCTTCCACCATGGTGTTTTCCGAGATATGATTAATAACATACATAAGCTCAGATTTGACAGGCACACCCGCCTTTTGTATGGTCAAACACATAACTGCTCGAGGCCGCCCACTATGGGAAAACAGACGCCTTTTGTAGCCGCCCAATATGGGTTACAGACGCTACCTGCTGCTGCCGTTGGCCTTTTACCAAAAAAGGTCCTCCGCCACCAGACTATCATGCCGTTGACCGCTACCTGCAGTTCATCCGTCTTAAGGGGGCTTTTAACCATCCCAAGGACAAGTTTGTGCCCTGACCAGCAACGCTGGGTTGTCTGCTTATCCCGGCATCCATTCGGTCCCCCTGCACGTTAGCGTTACCCGCCCTCTACCACGCGGAGGTGTGCATAGGGATTTTCCTATCATTGAGCCTAGGGCCATATGGCGTCCTAGCACTCTCAAGTACTTTTAGAGGGCAAACCATCTGAAGCCGATCTTAAACCGATTTACAACCGAACTCTAAGCAATTTAAAACCAAATTCAATCTGAAATCAAATCAAACTCAAACAAACCGATCTCAAACCAATCTCAAACCTGAACTCAAACTGATTTCAAACCGAAATCAACTTGAACCCTAACCAATTTCAAATCGAACTCAAACCGAACTCAAATGGAACTCAAACCTAACTCAAACAGAAATCCAACCGAACTAAAAGCGAACTCAAACTGAACTCGAACCGAGACGAGACTAGATGAATCGATACAATTTGAATCGAGTCAAGTTGATGTTTAACGTTCTACGTTCGACTTGCGACCAATCTCAAACTGTTCTCAAACCGATGTCGAACTGATTTCAAACCGATCTCAAGCCGATCTCAGACCGATCCCAAACCGTTTTGAAACCAATCTTAAACCAATTTCAAACCAAACTTTAACATGATTCAAACCGAACAAAACTAAAAGATAATATTGTACATATGCACCAATTTTTGATTCATAAACAAGTAAGACATCAGCTACCCAAGATGTAAAAATCAGCTTTGTAAGGGTAGGTTTGATATTTTGACAGTTTTTTTTTTGAAATTTGAGAAAAATAAAAATAGGATATTTTTTATAATATCTACCAACTTTTAAAACTTAAGGCTCGTCTGGTGGGCACTTTCGATCATCCAACTGGCTTGGTATTCTCTTTCATACTCAAGAAGACATGTTGAGCAATATGCTCACGAATAAAGCATACACAAAGTTTAAGCTTTGTACCTAACAAATTTCTCAAATTATCCAATTATACCAGAACGAACGAAACATTAAATATGAATTTAATAACATTTTATCAAAAAATGTTTTTTTCGTTTCTAAAATGTATTCTTGGCAGCCAAACGAGGTCTTCACGTTTCCATTGTCTGGATATTCCATTTCACAAAATTATTTAATACTGAAACAACCGATGTATCTCACCTCTTCCAGCTCCTTACCTTAATGGCTAAAACATAGGTGCGGCTCTTTCAGGCTCTTATAGGAGCAGACAAACTCAGGTTCAGTGAAAAGATGCATTATGCACAAATAGCTTTCAAATCGACCGATTTTAAAGCACATAGCTTCGGTTTAAGATGTCTAATCTTCAAAGATTAATTAATTAATTAAAAGATATAGATGTCAGGCTACATTACTGTATACAAGAAGCCGATTGAGCCCCAAATCGATTTGACTTTTCAAAATGCAAATGTGAATTTTGGAAAATAATGTTTCAAAAAGTTATTGCCCAACCCCCTTTTACTAATTTGTTAATATTTTCTTATAGTTAAATATAACGGTAGAGGCACTTATTTAAATTTTCCCTCTTAAAATTGATTTTAATTTAAAAAAAATAACAAAATCAAATTGAAATACGTCGATTTAGACTGCTCCAAAAAATTCTAACTTTGCTTTAAATGCTCATTCATATCTACAAAAATCATATACAGGGTATCCTGTAAATAATGGATAACCTTGCAACTGGTTATAGCAGGCCTTATGACCTTTCCAGAAAAAAATATAAAAAAAATATTTTCCCTGTGGTTACTTTGTTATGATGTTTTTTCGAAAAGTTGTTAACAAGTACTACTTTCCTCGAATACGTAAACGCTACGACCATGGATGAACAATTTTTAATATTTTTTATTTTTGTAATTTTCTAGAATGACATGTTGTAATAGATAGGTGGTAAACTTTAATAGTAGTTAATGCATAATATTTTTTTCAGTACAAAAATTTATTTTCAAAAAAGTTTGACCACCTCTAATAAATTAAAATTGTATGAGAACATGAATGGCCAGTTACTTAAAAAAGTTGTCTATTCAATGCACTTTCCAAAATGGTATAACACATGCTTGTGTATTAACAAAATAACCAAGAAAATTTGTCAATCATCTAATAAAGCAGCTTTTAACATTTTCGCAAAATGTCTATTAAAATGTTACAATAACCTCCAAATTTGGGTTGGACAAAGATTTTCTCTTTTGATGTGTAAGGGGGTTCAGTGCAAGCATAAAATTCGAATTAAGGTGTTGAAAGCCCCACCATTTGGCCACCATATTGAAAAACGAGTTCAAAAATGTCTTAGAAAAAAAACTTTGGTACAAATTTGTAGCAAATTCAAGTCTCTTCAATTTATGTTAACACATTTTTTCCCTAAAGTTATAAATAAAAAAGTTATAATCAAATTTTTAAAATTGAAAAAAATTCATGTGTTTTTGATTATAATTTTGTATTTACAGCCTTAGGGTAAAAAGTGTGTTAACATAAATTGAAGAGAATTGAGTTTGCTACAAATTTAGACTAAGGCTTTTTTTCTAAGACCAATTGTAACATTTTTATAGACATTTTGCGAAAATGTTAAAAGCTGCTTTATTAGATGATTGACAAATTTTCTTGGTTATTTTGTTAATACACAAGCATGTGTTATACCATTTTGGAAAGTGCATTGAATAGACAACTTTTTTAAGTAACTGTCCATTCATGTTCTCAAACAATTTTAATTTATTAGAGGTGGTCAAACTTTTTTGAAAATAGATTTTTGTACTGAAAAAAATATTATGCATTAACTACTATTAAAGCTTACCACCTATCTATTACAACATGTCATTCTAGAAAATTACAAAAATAAAAAATATTAAAAATTGTTCATCCATGGTCGTAGCGTTTACGTATTCGAGGAAAGTAGTACTTGTTAACAACTTTTCGAAAAACATCATAACAAAGTAACCACTGGGAAAATATTTTTTTATATTTTTTTCTGGAAAGGTCATAAGGCCTGCTATAACCAGTTGCAAGGTTATCCATTATTAACAGGACACCCTGTATATTAAAATAAAATTAAAATAATAAATAATAATAAAATACATTTGTGACTAAAAATTATTGAGAAATACTCAAAAATTTCTTTCTTCTTATGGGTAACTTTTATGATAAATGTTTAAATGTGCGTTTCCATTTGAGAGATTACTTTCACTAGAAAACTCTCGACAGTGAATCTTGGATACCTGTCCTTCCCCTCTGGTGAGCTGATTTCATGACTGTGTCCACTTTCGCGTTTTACTGTCGAGAGCTACTTCAGAGCCCCTCACCATCTTTTTACTCTCAAATGGATACGCACCTAAAGAGTATACACATATGTTTCCAGTGCGACGCTGGCGCTGTACGTAGCGTTGCGTGCAAACGCGCTGCAAATCTGTTTTAGCCGTAAGAACCGTTTTTGAAGGTAGTATTCGTGAGGATTTTGTCACTTTAATGGATGCGTCATTGTATATCCACTCTATAGTATTCTCATGAAACACGATTTTGTAGGTTGACATTTGGTCGATAGGTTCACTGTGAACTGTGATCGCCTTACCGAGATCCCTTAAATTAAATTATCCCACGCCTCTTTCCCCCCCAGATACCGCGCGAGCTGGGGTCCATTTACACCGAGTATGACGGCAACTTCGATTGCAAGTCATATCGGCACTTATGCAATTAAATTAAGTTTTTTATGATGAAAATAAGGAAAGTTAATATGTTATGCTGATGCCAGAATAACATAACAACTTCCTTCCAAACGCGACACGAACATCAGTAAGTGAAAAAAGGTTGGGTCTGCTTAATACAAGCAGTTAGAAAAAAGTAAAAAATGAAAAATAGGATCAAGCTAAAGCCGATCTACAAACATATAATAAAAATAATAAATAAAAAAACAAAGAGTAGGATTACATTTGGACGCATAAATGGCCACGAGCGTTTTTTCTTCATGAGAATACTATAGAATTTATATACAATGGATGCGTTTTAGGAACTTCCGTGTTCCGTATTATTAAACTGTAGTACCTCGTGGCTTGATGGTTAGTGCGTAGGACTGTCATGCCGAAGGTGTGGGTTCGATTCCCCGCCGTGCCACCTAAAAACAGAAATGTTTTATTCGAGGTACTGCCTCTTGCGAGGAACTGACAAATCCTCCAAGAGTATACTTGTCATGAAAAAGTGCTTCTCATTTAGCCGTTCGGACTCGGCAAAAAACTGTACCCAGGAATGGTTGTGAGTTGTAAGTCACTAGGCCCTGGTTCTCCATGAGCTGTTGCGCCACCCAGTTTATTTATTTATTTATTTATTATTATTAAACTGACGAAGAGTATAGGCCAAGAAAAATGGGTTCCGAGGTTGAAAAAATTAATTCATGAAATATTAAAATTGGAATCGACGCAGAATTGCAACCTCTACAACATATCCAAAGTCCCCCAAAATCCCCGCATTGGCTTTTTGTGTAGATGCATTTGAAGAGGCGTAGACGGGGAGAATTTGGAGGTCTATCAAACTAAAATATTTGTTTGGGTAAAACCCGATCATATGACACATTCTTTAAGGGTAGTTTTTAACGCTGAATCCAATGAAACGAAATTCAAAATGATACAACCACTTAAAAAAAGTTATATTCCTTTTTATGTAATGATGACTTTTTTTTCAGGTAGGTACAACAGGTAAAATATTACCGAAAACCCTTTGAAAATAAAGGTATATTAACTTGTATACTTGGAATAAATGTTCCTTGTATCATACGAACTGAGAATCAATAGAGTCCCAAAAAATATCCATGGTGAAAGGGTGTTTTTATTAAGGGGGAGGGGCAAGTGTAGAATGTTTACCATAACACCCACGAGAAAACTCTTACACTCATGAAATTTGCCAAAAATATTAAATTTGTCATGGCAACCAAGAATTAAAATAGTCCATACAAATATCTTTGTTCTTATAGTGTTTTTGTGACGGTTAAATTTTGACCTGTTCTACGGAAAATACGATTTCTAAAATTATTTTTTTCTTGAAAAAGACCATTACTTTGTTTAAGGTGCTTGCATCATTTTAATTTTGTTTTTATTAGATTCAGCGTTAAAAAATACCCTTAAATCATGTACCATACTTTGTGTATATACCTCAATTACGCGAAATCGGAATTTTGCCTCAAATCTTCCAACTTCTTCCCACATTTTATTTATCTTTAATAAAAACCCCCAGGTAAAATATATTTATGTGGACTATTTTGATTCATGGTTTCCATGACAAATTTAATATTTTTGGCGAATTTCATGAGTATAAGAGTTTTTTCGTGGGTGTTATGGTAAACATAGTATACTTGCCCCTCCCCCTTAAAAAACACCCTTTATCCATGGATATTTTTTGGGACTCTATTGATTCTAAGTTCGTATGACACATGGAACATTTATTACAAGTTTCATTAACATACCTTTATTTTCAAAGGGTTTTCGGTAATATTTTACCTGTTGTACCTGAAAAAAAGTCATCATTACATAAAAAGGACTATAACTTTTTTTTTAAGTGGTTGTATCATTTTGAATTTGGTTTCATTAGATTCAGCGTTAAAAACTACCCTAAAAACATGTATCATATGATTAGGTTTTACCCAAACAAATATTTTAGTTTGAAAGACCTCCAAATTCTCCCCGTCTACACCTCTTTAAATGCATCTACACAAAAAGCCAGTGCGGGGATTTTGGGGGACTTTGGATATGTTATAGAGGTTGCAATTCTGCGTCTATTCCAATTTTAATATTTCATGAGTTAATTTTTTCAAGGTTCCCCATACCATTTGTGCTATTTTTCCTGGTCTAGTACGAATCCGATGAAGAAGATTGGAGAGAAACCAGAAAACGACTACACTGCCGAAGAGAAGTTGGATGGATCTTCTACACATTAGGTTATAGTTGTTTTTGGCCGTTTATGAAAACGTCAAGCCAACGATAATTCAATTGTCAAATGATCGTCATTTTATGACTTGAATATGGCTATTATCAAATACATATATGCAAAGGTTTTGTTAGCACAAAACCTTCTTTATCAACGTCAATCAATTTTTTTGCAATCGCACGTTTACGAACACGTTCTCTGGCTTCACAATATTTTTTTCGTCGACTCGATTTTTTTTTACTGTAGAATTGCACCCAGGGGCGTAGCGAGGGGGGGGTGTGGGGGGGTGTACCACCCCCCCCACGCTTTTAAAGAGTCGGCAAATTCAGGAATCTAAATTTAATAATTCAAGCAATTAAAAAAAAAAATAATAAAACCAGAAATTTTACAATATTTTTCGGAAAAAGTTAAAAAAAAGTAAGTTTGTATTTTCATTACATTTAGGTTTTTAAACTTTCAAATGTACCTTTGCAAATCGATATTTTTGCCGATTGCAGATTTTGGAAATATGCTGAATAATTAAAGAGTCGGCAAATCAACGAAGCTTCATTTGCAAACAATTATGAATAAAACGAGCCTAAGCATTTTTGCCGATTGCGGATGTCGGAAATTTGCCGACTAATTCAAAAGTCGGCATATCAACGAGGCTTCATTTAAAAAAATTTAATAAAACGAGCGTTTTTACTGATTGCGGATTTCGCAAATATGCCGACAAATTCAAGAGTCGGCAAATCAACGAAGCTTAATTTGAAAAAAAATTTAATGCAACGAGCATTTTTGCTGATTGCAAATTTCGCAAACTTGCCGACTAATTCAAGAGTCGGCAAATCAACGAAGCTTAATTTGAAAAAAAAATCTAATAAAACGAGCATTGTTGGCGATTGCGAATTTTACAAATATGCCGAATAATTCAAGAGTCGGCAAATCAACGAAGCTTAATTTAAAAAAATTAGTAAAACGAGCATTTTTGCCGATTGCGAATTTCGCAAATATGCCGACTAATTCAAGAGTCGGCAAATCAACGAAGCTTAATTTGAAAAAAAAAATCTAATAAAACGAGCATTTTTGGTGATTGCGAATTTCGCAAATATGCCGACTAATTCAAGAGTCGGCAAATCAACGAAGCTTAATTTAAAAAAAAAATAGTAAAACGAGCATTTTTGCCGATTGCGAATTTCGCAAATATGTCGACTAATTCAAGAGTCGGCAAATCAACGAAGCTTTATTTAAAAAAAAAATTAGTAAAACGAGCATTTTTGCCGATTGCGAATTTCGCAAATATGCCGACTAATTCAAGAGTCGGCAAATTAACGAAGCTTGATTTGAAAAAAAATCTGGCGATTGCGAATTTCGCAAATATGCCGACTAATGAATACCTGGAGCCAATAAAAACAATATTAATACCAGCTCCAGATGAATTACTAAATAGTATATTTTGTAATTGCAAGAATGAATGTGGTCCACGCTGCGGTTGCAGAAAGTCGGGGTTGCAATGCACTTTAGCTTGTGGCCAGTGTATTGGGAATGCTGTTTCATTTTAAAGCGAACCCGGAGAAGAGAGTGCATTTGACCGGGAAATTCTAGAAGGCCTGGAAACATCGATTCAGGACAACGAAGATGATGACAGTGAAACAGAAATTTTTGAACACCCGGAAGATGACGATGAAGACGAAAACTAATACTTTGGCTCTTTAAATTACTATAGATCTATTTAAAATGTTATTTAATACAATGTATTTAATCAAGTTCAAGATATATGTTAAATGTTATTAAATACAATGTATTAACTAGTAAACAATACAAATTATTTATAGTTCATAACTTATTATTTATAGTCAATAACTTCATACAAGGTATTATTCACCGAGATTCACGGTTGACCTTGCATTACAGTATGTATGACTGTGCTCTACGCGGTTTCCGCCCTCTATCTCAAGGACGCTTGAGCGCATGAAAAAATAATTACACGACAATTTGTAAATAATTTAATGCTCTACAATTTTCATCATGGATGTTAACACATTGAAACCATAGAAACCGAGATAATCGCGAAAAACCGATTTTTGTGACATTTGACCTTGAATAACTGACGTTACAGACACGAGACTTCATGAGACTTTTAAGACAGCTTTTAGAACGCCAATATGAAGGTATACACGAGTTTCCAGCTTATTATCTCCCATTCCGAGGTTGACCCTTTTTTTTGACTGGGCTGTTATATAAATAAAAGTTAACGCAAAATCGCAGTTATATAATATACTTTATTTAAATTTAAATTTTATTATTAAAATTAATTTATTATAAATAATTAGCTATATTATTAAAAATTGTATATTTTAAATAAATAAACTGCTGCAATATTAATAAATTAATGTATTTTATTATTATAAATGACTAAACTGCTGATGCTGATAGAATTATGCGTTACTTTAATTTTTTTATAAAGATTGTTTTATACCTATACCTAAACAAAAAAAATTGCTGCAATAATAATATAAATGTTCATGAATTTAATTCGTTGTTAAAAATTATTTCTTATTTAGAATTATCGTTGCAATAATAATATTAATTTATTTATTCCATTGTTATTATTTATTTATTATAAATAAATACATAATTCCAAAAATAATTGATATCTTATTTTTCTACCAGCTGAAGGTGGTTTCATTGAAAAATCTCGCATTTCGAAATCTCAAAAGTGTATGTGGCGAAGTGATGATTTGAGCTAAAATCAATCAGGCCTATCAGGAGTTTCGCCCGAATGTCATTCCACTCGGAAAAAATCCCTTTTTTCTTTTCCCTTATTTTGAGTTTCACCCGAAAAATGCTAAATCTATACAGTCGGCAAATTTTTAAAATAAGTCGGCAAATTCCTAAAATAAGTCGGCATTTTAATGAAAGTCACCCCCCCACGGCTCGAACCCTCGCTACGCCACTGATTGCACCGCAAGAAAAGACCTTATGGCCTTTTCGATTTGCAATCTGGAAGACCGATTCGATACGTGTGAAGGCTTCTCATTTTGATTCTGAAATTAAATCCAGAACAAGAAATCTCTTCTTCTCATAACAAGAAATATCATTGTGTCCCCAAACAAAATTACCATTAGCAAACTGCATTATCGAATACAATGTTTATGCAGTAAAACTTGTATTTGCCTTTTCGAACAGAAGACTTTTGCAGTTTGCGTTTGAGAACATTCTGCAAATACTTTTTTGACGCAGATGACGTTTTCAAAAACGGACTTTATCTGGCAAGGCAATTTGCCAAATTGTCTTATCCCAGCTAAAGAAGAGGCTGAAACTTTCGGTCGAATAGCAAAATACCCATGTGCCATCATGCTCTCCGAAATTCGAGGTTGTAATACGCAGATCCAGAGGGAGTTCAAGTACACTGTAAATACACCATAATTAAGCCACAAACTGCATTATTTTATTTCATGAAGTTCCAAAGTACCCAGTACCCACTGTTTGAGACACTAAGGCAGATATAAAAGCAGTAATTGAAAATGAATTGTTTTTGTTTTTTTTGTTTACTCTTGAATAAACAGTGCTTTTGGGCTGTTTATTTAAAACGTGTCGGTATAGCCATCGACTAAAAAGTATGCGTCTTAGAAGGGTACACCGTACAACAGCATCTAACCTCCCCCCCTCTCCCCCCCCCCTGAATGAAATTCCTACCTGTGTTAGTATATACATACATATATAGTGATTAAAAATGTATGTGTGATAATTCAAAGGCTTTCCACGCAATTAAGTTTTATTGAAATTTGTATGGGCCAATTTATTGTTTGTTACATGAATACTTCTATTTTTAAATCATTGTTTACACAGTCCAAAGAGTCCTGCATTAAACTACTTATACGTATTTTCGATTTGAATTTAACAACTGCATTTATCTGCAGCAAGTAGAGGTATTTACAAAATAACGATCACTAGTAATAATAAAGTACGAATTTACCTAATAAACTACAGTACGTTCTCGATTAACGCAACTCTTGATTCATGCAACTCCTCGATTTTCGCAACAGCTGAATTTATATCATTGTTAACGCAGTAATCGCAACTCTTCAAAAAAAATTTACTCGATAAGTGCAACTTTTGGTTTTATATGCATATCTCTATTTAATCAGGTTCTTGGCTGTTTGTTTTTGTCAGTTGCTTTACATTTTGTCTCGGCAGTTATTTTACCGCTACTTTGGAGTGATGATACGGTGAAGTTGTATGAATGTACATGATAAGTATCTATACCTACAATGCAAGATTTTCTTGTTAGTTTAATGAATTTTGTCCAGTGAACAGTCGTTTGTGTGTTTCGGAAAATTGGGTACGCGAAACCAGTTATAACAATGAGGAAATCTATGAAGACAATGAATTGAGCCTGCAAAAATATTTACTCCATTATTGCAACAACCTCGGTCATTGCAACCACCCTTGTTTTAATTAGTTGCGATAATCGAGAATGCACTGTACTTGGTACTACAAAACTTCCCGCTTTTAATTATTTTCTTTGTAGGCAATGAAACATTACAAAACAACCAAATCGTTATGGGGTTCAATTTAAAATATAAAACATTATTTTAACCCCATAGGTAGATAGGGTAAGATTCGTAAACGTTGCCAACTATGTCATACTGACTACAAACATATTATATGTATGTATGCATTTCTTGTTGTAACAATTTAAATCTAAATAATATTGATATTATTATTGTGCCATTTTACATTCCAATGATTATTTGACATAAATTCATTGAGACAATGCCTTCCACAATTTATTCATCCCTTATTTAATATGTAAACAAAATAATAACAATAATGCACATACAGATACACTCAGAAGTACGGGATTAGGGTCACGTACTATTTTTTTAGTTGGTGGACAAAATATTACCTTGTGAAGTTTTTAGATTAAAAAAAAAAAACAAAATGAACAACTGGATCGTATTAAAACTTGTTCTAATTGTAAAACACTTTAAAAAAGTTAAAAATTGAAGATCTTAAAAATATAGGGTAGCATTTATATTATGACACAATCAAGTAAAATTAATTTATCAAAAAACATTTGGAAAATTTTGGTTAGCAAAACATGGTTCAGCCTCACAAAAGTATCGATGAACGATATGAATATAGCTATAACTACTTATTTTGGGCTTCTCCATCATTTGTAGTTGGGGTAAGACTGGTATCACAAATGAGCAATACGTTGTCAAATTACTTACTTTATTCTATTTTTATTAAAATTAAAAATAATTATTGTAAAATACATTAAAAAATACCCTTTGAATTATTAATATTTTTTTATTTCATTCCCACTTTCAATTATTATAATATCTTAAAAAAATTGTTTGAATTTGACATCAACTTTACGACTCAGGGTGTATGTTTACATTTTCCACCCACCTTTTTTAATATATGAAAACAAACAAAATTCATCGCACTGGCTGTGCACTTTATTTACAAACTAAAAACAGCTGTTACGTTAAATTGCGAACTCCTGCGCCGAAATTGATTTTTCTAACAAACGCCAAACAATCCACTCGGTTGTTCATTGAAAAACTTATCAGAAACCCACATACTGTCGCACTAAGAGGGGGCGCATTGCTATTTCGGCCAATTCAATATGGTTTCGTCAGATTAGTGTTTTTAATTTTTGGTGTCGTTGGTGTAGTGTAGAAGTGTCTATTTGCCCTCATAACAAAAATGTGCTTAAAAAAAATAAATTTAAAGGAAATTTTTTGTATCTCTTATAAAATTGTAGAGGCATAGATAGCAATGGCAGTGATTTAAGCAAAAGGCAAACTGAGAATTAGTTTTCCCTTAAAGCCTTTAGTTTCCTCTCCCACGCCCTTTCCGAAAAGGCTTGTGTGAAAATTTTGTCGGTATACAAAGTGAATACATAGGCTGCTATAACGAGAATCATTAAAAATGGATTTAACCAGTCTTTTGCTGTTTGGTTTGATATCGCTAGTGATTGGAGCTGTCCTCATGTTGATTATCCAGTACTACATTTATATGCGTTTCTGTGATATGCCCCAAGCCAGCACCGAACAAAAGGACTTCAATGAAAAATATGCACTGCCTGAGGTATGTACACCTAATTGCGTTTTTAAAAAAGAAAAAGAACAAAAAAAAACTAAGATTCATTATTACAAATGTTTTACACCCTGCTAATCAAATACAACCAACCCCCGTCGCTTTATGTTCAAAAACCTCAAAGGATATACATGAGAATGCATCAAAATTCGATCCTGAAAGCAAATCCCCCCTCATGGCACTCAACTTGATAATGCAATTCCTGTTCCACGAATTGAAGCACACCAGCAGAGTACGGAAGTGGTTCTACCGGAAGCTCTCGTTGGAGCTGGATGAATTGGTTACGAAGACCACTACTGGGAAATTATTCGATAAGTTGACGGTAAGTGTAGTGTAAGATAGGATTTGGATAAGTTTTAAGTCGCATTAAGGACACTTGGTTGGGTCTTTTTTTCATTTACATTTGTAGACAACCACTCGCAAATACGTCTTGAGTGATTTTCAGTTTTTTTTTTTGTATCTCTTTTTTATATCTGCCTTTAAGATTTTCTATGGCTTCATCATCCTGCTGTGAGGGGATTAAAAAGGATATTCTCATGAAATATACTCGTAGAAATAGAGATTGATTTGAATTGGATGTTTATCCATTGAAACCTTTTTCGCTGTGTTCTAGATTCTTTGAGTAGTTCTGTATTTATGTATATGGAATTTGATTGCAAACATGAGTGTGGTATCTTTGCCTATATCCATGATTCCTGTTGCATATTTTTAAAGAAGCCGTCCTTCTCATGAGCTGCATATGTATGAAACCCTACAAGTTTATATTAAATATGGAAATATTGGTACCTACATACAAACATATAGGCAATCCCGCGTAATTGAATTTCGAATAGGTATTGATATATATTGGTACATATATACACAAGCACTTACATTATGTATGTACAAGGATTTTATCCTAGATTAGGATGGAAAATGTAAGAAAAGTAAATTATGATAATTATTACAGATAATTAAACTATTGAAGAGTAGAGGTTTTTCTCTATTTTTTTAATTTCGAGCAAAAGGATTAGTGAAGATCTTAAAATAGAGAAGTGTTGTTGAATGCTGATGCATTCGGCATTTTGTAATTAAGGAAATATTTTTTTCCTTCACGGAAATTACTCTGGAGAATTTTTAATAAGATTTAAGAAACTTTGCTCAGTCATATTGTGTTTTTACCATGCAAATTGTGGGTAGTTTTGATTTTTTTTCTCGCTTTATGACCGCTTGTACTCGCTTTGATCCGAATATGAGATTTTGCGACTAAAATTTCGTGATGCAATACCTATGGAAAGAAATGCCAAAAATTGTGCAAAAATGCATTTCTTTGGGAGTTTTTCACTCAAAAATTATTAACTTTTCGTGAAAGACAAATTGGAAGTAAAAATACCTGCCAACACAATTTTCAATAAATCTCCGCTTACGGTTTTTTCCTCCGACAACCTATATTATACATACATATTTGTAACACAAATTAATTACACAAATTTTTGTCTCTAACATGAATCAAAATATATATTTTTTGTTTGGTCTTTAATGCGAATGTGGCTTCAAACTTGCTCTAGCACGTCATGTTTTTGAGATATTCAAGTCAAAAATTTTGAAAAAATGTATTTTTTAGACATATTATATTATTTCTCGAGGTAATTGTTTTCCATACATTTTTATGATCATTCTGAATTTCTTTGAAAATTATTTTTCAATCTTTCAAATACCTTCATTCTTCATCTAGTCACAAATATTTGATTCGGAGTCAGCACCCTCGGAAACATAAAGTAGAAAAAATCAAAATTAGCGTACAATTTGCCTGCCCTTTTGAGCACAAATTGACTGGATTATTAACATATTTTAAAATTAAATAGTTTAAGACGAAGGCTAACAACTAAATAATTATTTCCCGAAGATAAATAAAGGTATTTTAAAGATTAAAATCTAGTTTTGAAAGATAAAAGCAAGCTCATAAAGGCAACCCTACTGAGAAAAACCAAATCAAGTTCAAATAAGCTAGAAAGACCCGTAACGTCCATATTCAACGTACCAAGTCTTTGCATGGCCTAAAATTAAGGTAAAAGATACTATATCGTTCCAAAGGCAGTAAAAAATTTTGATCATTCGTAAAAAACATTAGAAATACCACCTCGTCTTCGGTTCCAACATCACTCGTCTTCAATTGACACTCCCTATGTTACCTCAATAGATAAGGTCAATTCGCTTGCAGCACAGTTTGCTGTTAGTTCGACGCTGCCTGAGAGTGTCATAAACACTCATGTACTTGAGAGCGCTAATGATTTTATAGGACGAATGTTCTTTCGCACTCGTGCTTTAGCAAGAGTTCTAAAAGATCTAGATACACCCAAATCCGCTGGTCCTGATAGTATCCCTCCCATTCTTCTGAAGAGGTGTTCTTCAACGCTGGAAAAGCCACTGCGTAAGCTTTTCCATCTGTCCTCCTGACAGATCTCTTTCCGAATGGATGGAAAACAGCATTTGTCCAGCCTGTTCCTTAAAAAAGCGAATATTCTTCTCCCTCTAAATCGCCCAATTGCACTTACGTCCTTTCTTTCCGAGGTCACGAAAACGCTGATATTAAGCAATATCACGAAGAACGAAAGCTTCTTAATGACCGGCAGTATGACTTTCGTAGCAATAGGTCCTGTGGTGGTATATCTCACCAAGCAGTGGAACAAATCTCTGCATGGTGTTGGAGAAAGAAAATTGATTGCAAAAGCGTTTGATAGAGTTTGGCATCAAGTTTGAAAAACCACGTAGAATTAAATGCTTCAAAAGCTCACATCGAGGAAACTGAACAGCTTTCAGTTCTGGGTATGTACATCACAAGCCACCTTCTGTGGTGACGTCTCCAAAAATGCTGCGAAATGTTTAGGGTTTCTTCGAAGATGCAAGATATTGTTCACCCCTTCTGATCTGCCTGTAATCTATAAAGCCATCATTCATCCAAAGTTTGAGTACAACTCCCATATTTAGGCAGGTGCATTTTAAACCCATTTAAGTCTCTTGGATAGAATTCAAAGAGAACGTTAAAAATGATAGGTGATAGAACTATGGTTGAAACATTTGCATCTCTCGAACACCGCTGCAATGTTTCGTGCCCTTCATTATTTTATCGGTATTTTTACAAGCAGTGTTCTAGTGAAATAGCCAGTTGTATTCCTCCCCTTAAGCAGTTCCACCGTAATACTCGTACCTCTAGGAATTCACATCAGTTTACCCTTGAGCCCAATTTCGGATGTACTGTCAAGTATAAAGATTCTTTTCATAGTCGCACTACCCAAATGTGGAGTGCTTTACATGGCTCTGTATTTCCCTCTCATTTTGATATTCAGAACTACAAAACCAATGTGCATCGGTATCTCCACTCGAATATTTCCCTGATTTCCTAACGCTCGCCCTGTGGTTAAACATGTTAAGGGTACACAAAACCCCTTTAGTGCGCGCTAATTATGAAAAAAGAGCCTTAAAGGCACCAGGCGAAATATCAAACTCAAATCCGGGGGTTTACGAGATATCCCCGTTAAAAAAAGAAAAAATTACCCTTTTTTGCAATTTTTGAGGCTATTTAATAACAAGAGGAAAAATTTGTCAGTAAAATTAGAAGCGATTGCTAAAAGCACTAATCTTTTTCTTCAAAACTTGGTTAAAATCTTGTTAATTTTTTTGTTACTTTCTCAGATACCCTAAGTTAGAAGAAACAAAATTTCTTTAATGCCCTACATTCATCTGAAACTATGCCAAATACCGCTTTCAACTGTTAGGTACTTTTTTTCTGGTGTACTTTTTATAAAAAAAAAGTAATTCCAGGCTGGTTGAAGATGAAATTTCATACATATGATCTTAAAACTACAAAATACAACCATTACATACGACGCTATGAAGGTCCCAATAGATGAATAGAGGCTTCGGTTCCTTCCCTCTTCACAGCGCAATAACTCCTTACAATTATTCCATTTTAGAGCAAAAGTCACAAGTCTTGTAGATAATTTATTTACTTCTACAAATTGCCTTATCTGCCACTTTTACTTCGCATTTACAAATTACCTAGCAACCAGACTCGATAGAAGTACAAAAAGGAGAGTGAGAAAAACTTGGGTAAACATCATGATATTCTGGACCGGGTGTCATAGACGCCATATTCTAAAATGTCGGACATACAGTAGAGCATCGGTTCCCATACTGTGTTCCGCGGAACCCTAGCGCTCCGCGAAAGAATCTGCAGGGTTCCGGGAATTTCTTGAAGTAAAAACAAAAAATATTTTTGTAAGAAGTTTAAAAAAAGCTTTCAAGTGACTTTTGCTATATTCTAAGTTTTTTGTTTTGTATAATTGGAATACATAACGGAAGTTACAGCAGCCATTTCATTTTGCATTAGTTTGCACTTCTTTTTCTCGGTGAGCTGCGGAGATTAAAAATTTCATGAAAAGGAGTGCGCTCCAGTCAGTGGCGTAGCTAGGATATTTGCCGCCCGGGGCAAAACAACAATTTGCCGCCCCTTCGGTCTAACAATACTTAATAATAAAATCGGTCTTAGAGTTGCAGACAAAATTTTGACTAAAATATTTTTTTTTATAAATGCAAGGAATTACATTCTGCGAAATATTGATACACGCCACTTTGCCGCAATATCTGCTGAATGAACATTTTTTGTTTCTGACCTACTGGGATTTAACTTTAAACGGATTGTATATAATATAAGCACATGAGACTTGAATTTTTTTTAATGTTTGCTTTCGTTCAAAAATAGTAAAGTTCATAATTGTTCATTAGGCGTGTCTCACCAAATAAAATCTCTGAGAGCTCAAATATTTTTAAAGTGGGGCAAAAAATCTCACCTGAGCACTAAGATTTTTTCCAGAGATTACTGAGATGGTGAGACACGCCTATTGTTTCATCAGTACTCGACAGCGAAACTGAGAAATTGCATACTGTTCATATTTCTCAGATCTAATGATCATGAACCATGAAAGGGTCAAAGCAACGGCTAAGTCACTACTGAGTGTCTGACTACAGAGTTGTTACTTCACTGAAATTGCAGCAGATTGTTCATCTAATACATTTTTCTCAAAATAAATCTGCCGAAAAATCAACAAACTGCACTTCATTTTACGAACAAAAATTAATTTTCAAGCTTTCGCAAAAAATTTCACATTTTTTTTAAACTCTTTGTGTTGAATGCAGCCATATGTATAGTTTAGAACTTTTTTTGTTTGCTGGTTTTATGTTTGAAAAAAAAACTATTGTTATGTTTTATTTATTTTTATTCATTTATCAGTTTTGTATAAATAATATTTTTGTTTTTTATTTTTGAAAAAAAAAAAAACAAATTATCTTCGAAAATATTCAATCGAAAGCATGTTTGTTTTTTTTCAAATCTAACGTGACACATTTTTTGAGAAACGTCAAACCCTCTGAACTAAATTGAAAGAATTAACAAACACATATAAGTAAAGCTACAAAAAAGAATGGGCATTACGAAAGCCATTTTTCAAAATTTGAAAGAATTGTTAATTTTAAAAAATAAACTTTTGTGTTTATAACCAACTTCTATAATGAGCAACGGTCATGATTCTGCCGCCCCTGGTGATTTGAACACAATGAAAAATTGTACGTTCTTATACATACCAATGTTATAGAATTTTTAACTTAAAAAATAATACTTTTTTGTTTATTTCCAACTTTTGCACGATGATGATTTTGGGCCCCTATTGATTTCAATTTAATAAAAATTGATTTAATTATTTATTAAACAAAAATTAAACTTGTGTTTATTTCCAACTTCTCATGAAGATCGAGGAAAATTTTGCCGCCCCTACAAATTTGAATACTATTAAAATTGTGCGTTTTCTAATAAAAATTTAATAAAATTTTCAATAAAAATACTTCTGTAATTGGTTTATATCCCATAAACAATGAAGATGATTTTCCCATTTGCCGCCCCTAACTCCTGGCGCCCGGGGCGACCGCCCCCTTCGCCCCCCCCCCTAGCTACGCTAATGGCTCCAGTAAAATTCACGAAAGTGTGCAAAGAAACATATGGTACCTAACTTAATACGTTCGTTCATTGAAGTTTAATTTGGACTGACCCAGGTTTTCTTGACAACCCTGTGAATTGTTGTCAAAGAAAGCTAGGTTTTTTTTCAAAAAACATCAAAGGGTCTTCAATTGAGTTGTTAAGATAAGAAAGAAACAAAATTTGTTTTAAAAATGGAATAAAAACAAACCACAGCTTCCATTTTCTATTTCAATTTGTTACTATTAGAGGAAATTTGTGTATTTCTTGAATTTGTATTTCAAAACAAGCTATAATTTCGTGCAGCATGTGAATCCACAACAAAAAAAATTGTATGGCCAGGGCGAGTTCATGGTTTTCAAAAAACGCTTTCGGGCGATCGCAAGTTGACTTTTCAGTGCTCAACGAAAAGTCCTTGTATGAATTTTGTCTACCTTGGACTGAAATCCGAGATGGCTCTCCTGAGGAAAAGCTTTATCCAGGTTTTTTGAACTTCGTAATGAGCATAAGTTTCCCAACTGGAGAAAATATATACAAGATATATTATATCTGCAAACATTTTTTATGGATTGTATTATGTGTATCACATGAGCAATAAATAATAAAATTAACTAATCTTGCTGAAATCTATAGAAAATTCAACAAAATGCTACAGATTTGCAGGGAAAATCCGCAACATTACCTGTTTTTCACTAGAGACAAACTGTTAAAAAATGATTTCTGGTTAACCTGTGCTTCTATAAGCAGAATGCTTTCCAGCTTTAAATGAATTTTTTCAAGGAAACATGCTGGAACTCAGAGCTGATATTTGCGAGGATCTTGGCAAGACTTTCCGGGTACTAATTTTGACATCGGTACATGAGCACAAAATCCAATTATAATGAAAACTCAGACTACGACATCAAGCATTCAGGAAAATGTATATCTGATAGATCTGCAGAGTTTTTTAACATTAAAATACAATTTTGTATTATCTAATCTTAATAAAGATCCCCGGATTTTCAGCTTTGGGGAATAAAACTTAACTTTAAAACTATTTATTAATCATACAATGACACTGGAGGTGCTCCCGAGCGCACCTCACTTAACTTAAACTGACATTTTTTGGTAAAATAGGAATGCCAAAAAGAGATAGATAGTAAGTACATTATGGGTGTGTTCCCCTTTCGACGGTACGGAAAGCTAATTATCGTTGGTATTTTACTAGCTTCAGTGGCCTTCCGACTACCTTTGGGGTTCCAAAATATATTTTCACTTTGTTTAGGGTTCCAGAGCTCAAAAAGTTTGGGAACCGCTGCAGTAGAGCATTTTGTTTGAGAGAGCGCAAAAAACTATGAAATGGAAATCTTATTTGTCGGAGAATTAGTTTTCAGCAAGTTGCCAAATAACCGATTATCAGATTTTTTCAGGATATTGGGATAAGGGGGTGGCACGGGTGTGTTTTAATCAGGAATTTTCTTCAACTACCAAAGCATAGATATAATATATCTCAAATTTAGAACAACATGAACTTTTGTAGGGTAACCTCTATTTACTGGACTAACGACACTATTATTTTTTCCTTGCAGCTCAAAGACCTTGACCTGGGTGATCAATTCCCAGAGATCAAAATACTGAGTGTGCATGATTTGGAGATTCATGAAACAGAAGGTCGCATTGAAAACTTGGACTTGCAGTTGGACCTGAAGTACACTGGAAATTTTCGAATGGCTGTCGATGCCGTAATGGTTTTGGGTAAAAAGGCCTCATTAACATTAAAAGGTTTGATACCTTATAATTTGGGTTAAAATTTATTTTTGAAACATTAAATTTAAAAAAATGCACCTTATTGCAGTTAAACGTTTATCTGGATTGGCTAGGCTTCAATTCACCAGAAAGCCCTATACACACTGGTCCCTCAGTTTCCTTGGTGATCCTGAACTAGATTTGGGTATTGAATCCAAATTTCAAGGTCGTCACATGCAATCAAATATCAGTAGCTTAATATCAAATCAAATTCGAAGAGCAGTACGTCGCAAGCACACTCTACCAAAACATAAACTCCGATACAAACCATTTTTCCAAGAAACCGATGAAGAAGTCGATGCAGACATTCAGCCAAATGGCCTATTAGAAGTAAAAATATCTGAACTTTCTCGGCTGCTTATTCCCAATGCAACTATTACTGATGTTTATTGCACCTTGACAATGGCTTCTCTTGCTTGGGTTGAGGCAAAGCAAAAGGATGACCGGAATGTTATCGTCTCAATAGACGTTGAGATCCACAAAGCGAAAAATCAACAAATTGGTATTCTCTTTAAACAGGGTGAGCTCAATGTTGAAATCGAGGCAGTCCTTCCGAACACTCCGGCAATCAAGTCCCAGCTCCGGTCGGGTGATACTCTTGTCTCTATTGAAGGAATAAGAGTCAATTCTATACAGCAAGTTGCAAAAATTGTCAAAAACCTCAGTAAGTCGGTATTTTTTTTACGAATTGAACGTTTGATACCCGGAATCATACGCAACGATGCTATTTTGGAAGATTTAGACGTTTATGAAGATCTTGGGGATCCTAAACCCCCTTCTACACCGAAACTTATACCCCATGGGGAACCGATCAGTCAGTTGCCTCCTCTGGCTGGAAATCCTTTACCACGTCAAGTGCGTAGCAATTCCTCGAGTGAATCGAGTATTTCGAGCACACCAACTAATTCACCGAAAAAGACAAAACTCATTGCCAAGGCTATAAAAAAGACCCTCACTAGGGAGAGCAGTGACACTTCTGTTATTTCTGCAGACGATACTAAAACTGTCAGTAAGGCAAGAGCTCGAGAAGATTCACTAAGCAGTTCTGTGCCCCCACCTATTGTCCCGGTACGAAGTGAAGCAATGGATGTTGAACATTATCAACAACACTCAACTATAGACTGTTCGACCGATAAACTTATTCATATGGACGACATCTGCCGGTTTAAGCTGGATGCAAACTGCAAGTATTTGAATTTGTGTGTTTATGGTAAATGCACTGGGGATAGTGTTCTTCTGGGATTTTTGAACATTCCAGTTAAAAGCATCATTGGCGAGTGCATGGAGACAAGCTTGATAGAGATGATGAAGACATTCCATCTTATACCTCCAGTTCAGCAGGACTTGTAAGTCTCATATACTGGTCTCTTATATTGGGTTCGATCAATATTGTTACAAAATTTATTTTTCTTCGTAGAAGATCCCATGAACTATATTCGATGTCGGGCTTCAATCCCAATCTATGTTTTGGTGACATTCTCATGGCATTTTCATGGGATGGTAACCCTATACAGGGTGATATTGTAAAGAAACCTTTAAAGGCCAAGTATGATGTAGTCTTTTTTTATTTCCCTTAAATATATTCAAGTTTTCCTTTATTAGAAGTTCCTCAGAAAAAACGGAAGAAATTGAAAAGTCTGAAGCCACAGCTGCTGCAACATCACCTAAAACGCACAATTTTGTTCGCACTCATTTCCATCGGGCGACACAGTGCGATTTTTGCGGAAAGAAAATTTGGCTAAAAGATGCCGTCCAATGTCGTGATTGTTCAATGACTTGCCACAAAAAATGTATAACAAAATGTCAAAACTCCACAGTTTGTGGTCCTGTTGATTGTTCGGGAGTTATGAATACAATAGTAACAACAGCTCAGCAACCAGAATTTACAGTTACTGAAGCCCCATCTTCAGCAACAACCAGCATCGATGAGCCATTGGAAGAAGAACAAAAACTACTTGATTCAAAAACAAACACAGAGCCAGTTCATCGTCAAAGCTTGACAGGTCTCATTGCACAAGGATTGAAACGTGTAAATTCGGCAAATAATCTGGTTATTCCTGGGATATCATCATCGTTGAATCAGAATAGCAAAAGCCTCCCACCAAGTCCTCAACATAGTCCAAGGTATATAATGTCATAAAATATCTATCTATTTAATTAGTTTGTGCATTAGGTATAGGGTGGAGCGTTTTAGCGATTTTTTTCCAAATTACTGTATGCAAGGTGCAACTCATGCTGAACACACTCTCATCCTTAATTTTGAGTCACCCTCGGGAAAAATAAAAGCAGGAAGCCACTGAAAAAATAAAAATATTGAAATAAATCTTGGCGCACTTCAATGGAAAGGTTCATTTAAACATCCTAAGATATTTCCAAATTTTTAAAGAAAGTGACTTTTTTCCAAGTTATTGAAATAAATTATAACTCACGTCAATGGTTTAAACCCTTTCCGCACATCCAAGCCAATTTTTTTTTTTTTTTTGATTTGGTTCAGGAAATATTTCAAAATTTTCAAATAAAAACGACTTTTTTTAAGTCAATGCAGTAAACCATGATGCATGCCAATGGAAAATTGTATTCAAACCCTTTCTGAACATCCAAAGTATTTTTTTTAATGGTCTGGTTCAAGAGATATTTCAAAGCTTTCAAAGAAAAAAAAAACTTTTTTTCAAATTTATTGAAATAAATCATGACGCACGTTAATGGAAAGGTCTAGTAAAAAGCTATCCAAACATCTAAAGCAATTTTTTTGTATGGTATGATTCAGAAGATATTTCAAAACTTCAAACAATTTCCAAACCATATTTTTGTATATTCTGGTTCAGGAGATATTTCAAAATTTTCGTAGAAAAACTCCTTTTTTTCAAAGTTAATTAAATAAATTATGGTGCACGTCAATGAAAAATTTTTAAACCCTTTTCGCACATTAAAACCAATTTTTTTATGATTTGGTTCAGGAGATATTTCAAAATTTCGAAGAAAAACTAGTTTATTCAAAGTTAATAAAATAAATAATGACGCACGTCAATGGAAAAGTCTATTCAAACTCTTTCTGCACATATAAATCATTTTTTTGAATGGTCTGGTTCAAGAGATATTTCAAAACTTTCAGAGAAAAATTACTTTTTTTCAAAGTTATTGAAATAAATCATGACGCACGGTAATGGAAAGTTCCATTCAAAACCTATCCAAACATTCAAAGCAATTTTTTGTATGGTCTGGTTCAGAAGATACTTCAAAATTTCAAACAATTTCAAAACCATATTTTTGTATGTTCTGGTTCAGGAGATATTTCAAAATTTTCAAAGAAAAAATTCTTTCTTTTAAATTAATGAAATAAATCATGACGCCCGTCAGTAGAAAGGTCTATTCAAACCATATCCAAACATCCACGCCAAATTCTTTTTATGGTCTAGCTCAGGAGATATTTCAAAATTTAATTTTCTGATACTTTCGAGCTTTAGTTTCAATTTTATATAAAACTAGCCGATGTCCGCGACTTTGTCCGCGATTAAATTTTTAAATATTTATTTTCCACGTTCTAGCCTAAAATTAAATCACAATAATTGATGTCTATAATGTTAAAATATTTAAATATTTTAAATAACGGTCTAAATTTTTTTTAAATCGTCATATATGTAATTGACTACATTTTTGTATACAATTTTAAATTGAAAAAGTGGTCCAACGACTCTACACGTCATTCATAGTTGAAAAGGTTATTTTGTTAAGTAGTGTCATCCATCAAATATTATTTGGCATCAAAAACAGCGAATTGAATGCAGTTTTTCTTTTGGCGCTGGCCCTGGTCCACCTACTCAACAGCATAGTATAAAACGTCTTTGAAAAGGTGATTATATTACAAACACTTCATCTTGTAATGGGCGTTTATTTATAAAATATGGACTCGAGAGATATTTGGCATCAAAAAAGGCAAGTAGAACAGTAATTTAATGGGTGCGCCGCACCGGTCTACCTACTCGACAAAAATATGCCATTCGTCATTGAAAAGGATATTACGTGTAACTACTTTCATTATATAGCCGTTAAGCTCTAAACCATGGTATTCGAGAGATATTCGGCCTAAAACACCGCAAAAAAACAGAAATGCCACTGAGCATTATTTTGACTTTTTCTTACTTCTCAACATCGATGTGTAGTACATCGTTGATAGGTTATTGCATGTACTTCATATTGTTGAAAATGGCTGTTGAGCTGTAAGACATAGGTTCGAGAGGTATTTGATGTGTTGAGCCCTGCCTATGTACCTACAGCTTATATTACAATATGAAGTTCTTGCAATAACCTTTTCAACGATATAAGAAATATTGATGGTGGTGTTCTTTTCGGTGTTTTGAGGCCGAATATCTCTCAAGCTGCATGGCTTAGAGCTTAGTGGCTTAGTAACGAAATGAAGTGGCTAACAATCTTTTCTACGGCACGTATCTGATGATGTCCCTCGAGTTCGTAGATGTAAACATATCACATATAACATTGCATTACTGCCAAAAACAATAATTGTTAAAAAATAGTACTATTAACATCCTTTTTTGGTAAAATACGCTCTCACTGTAGAGAGCAAGCACTCACGCTTCATTTAAAGTGTAAAAACTGTAGATCAGGCAGTATTTGCCAGTAGAAATGCAACATGAATTTTGTCGTGTTGTCTTACATTTACGAACTCGACCGTCCATAGACATGGGCAAAATGTCTTGAATACAAAAAAGAAATTGTTTTTTGAAATTTAAAAATTCTGACAGCTAAAAAAAAAATTCATACAAATATTTTTTTCCCAATGAAGCAGAAATTATTTATTTTTATATTCATATTTGAGTGAATTTTTAATCATTATGATGCATTTGAGTACCTTCTTGAGCTTGAATTTTTATAAAATATATCCTATAATGACCACAGAGCTAATAAAAATAATTAACAAAAAACCGCATTTCAATATACCCAATAGTTTCTTCGTGATGCGAGGACAACGCGTATATCGAGTTACGATTTTATTTATATGATGATGATAAAAATACATATAAATAAGTGTGTATGTATATATTTTTTTTTTTATTATCTCTATAAAAGCAGAAAACAATCATTGGTTTATCCAGGAGTCAGTCCGTTCATAACTGTCACACAAATACTAGAGTCCATTCCAAATGACCTGGAAAAACTTACAAACGATCAGATAAATAGTATCACTGAGCCTATTATCAATATAGGACGCGATGAAGATGTTATGACACTAGCCAAGGATGCTAGTAAGGAGCTTTTCGGTGAACACAGTTCTATAGAGAGAATGGCCAAGATCAATGAATTGGTTTGTAAAATTAATTTATTGTAGAGAAAACTTGAAATACGAACTAAAATATTTTTTTTTCATCACAGCTTACCAAACTTCGATTGGCCTTAGATAGTGAGACATCTAATCATTCAAAACTTTTGGAAATCAATCCAAATGAAAGTTCCATCATTAAATCTGCTTCGAATGACAGCACACGATCACAGAGTAATGAAAAAATTCATGAAACTGATGCAGCAATATCGCCGAATAGCAAAGAAGCACTAGCACGAAAAGCATTTGATTTGGGTAAATCTGAAGAGCGAGTTCAAGCCCTAAGTGTTATAATGCTCTATTTGTGTACTGGTCTTCAGCATGCCCAAGGGGTAGCATTCCAATGAGTTATCTATACTTAAGTTAAGCTAAGAAAATATAACAATTAAACGAATGCAAAGTCACTCTGGTAGAGAAATATTTATTAAAATCAATTTATGAATTTTTACTCACCACAAAAAAGTTTCACAAGGAAATAATATTGTCTAGAACTCACATGAATTATATATATATCTTAGATGAATAAGTAACTGTCGAATATACCTATACATAAATGTAAGATGTGGTAATATTTAGTAAAATTTTATTATATAAATGTATGATTCAATGTAAGTTACAATTACAACAAATTGTTTGCCTTTTAAGAATTTATATCAATTATTTTTATGAACACTGAAGGATTTAGGTTTTAAGTGAAAAACAAAGAGGGAACGAATATTGGTATGTATAGTTAATTTATTATTAAACTATATTTTTAACTGGGGTGGAAATAATTTTAAAATACATATTGTAATAAGTTTGGTTTCAACTTTAGATTGATAATAAATTTTGTTTTTAATAAATTAAACTATAATTTATAGTTTTTGGCTCTATTCTATTTCTTTTTTTTTTAAATACAAGTGTCTTATAATTATATTATGAGCCATGAATGCATCCAAAATCGCTTCATCAAAACACACAAAATTGTCGTTGTCCGTGGAAAGCAGAAAGAATAACTTATCATACTCATTACTGATACCCACATAAGACTTGCTCCACCAGTAGCTATCCTAAAGTTCAAACATGAAAGAAGATATACATATACAGGGTGATTAATATAAGGTGCACCAAAATACTGGAGCGAGTAGGTTGAGTTAAGACAAGAAAACAATCGTAAGCGAGGGGGGGGCTACTTCCCCCCGTTAAGGCAGGAGGGTTAATTTTCTAAAAAATTGACTTAAAACAGAAAAAAAAAAATATTTAAAAACAACGGTACAATTTACAATACTGTAATATTTTCTCAGGTTCATTAATAAAACTTATTTACTTTATTCAAAACGTCCACTTATTTATTTCGCAAAATAAAACACTTTACTTTTCTTACTACAAACAAAACGATTTATTATTCATCACTGAATTAATTCACAAACTTTACTTTTCACTTTTAATACAACCAAATTTATTCATTCACGATTTAAAACAAACTGTGTCGCTGCCGTTCAAACCTGTGCCTTTTATACTTGTTTTCCAAACTCTGGAAATAAGGAGAAGGTTCTGGTCTCTGCTTCCAGAGCTTTCCATAGGGGAAATTTCCCAATAATTTCCCTTCCAAAAGCTTTTATTTGACAGCTGGTAAATCTGCTATAATCCGGCAGATGGCGCTTCCTTCGTCTGAGAGTTGCTATAATTATAGCTACTAAGGGTATGTTTGCACTGCGACCGTAAGCTTTATTGTGTTCGTTTGTTTGCTTTTCGGAGTCGTTATAGTTCAAATTTGGAAAGTCATTACAATACCATGCTATACCTTTTTGGAAAGCCAGAAATCTCTTCTTTGATTTTCATTTTAAATTAAGTTGTGTTAGTGAACAGTTTTTGAAAAATGAATTTTCAAACTCGAAATTTAAAAAAAAAAAAAAAAACTCAAATTAATTTTTTTGAAAATTGAATGTAATTAATTATAATTTTTATTTTCAAAATTCAATGCTCTTATTAATTTTCAATAAAAAAACAGAAAACCGGATGTTAAAATGTATCTTAGTTTTTGAGAAATAAAAAAGAAATGAAAAGTACTTTTTTCCAAGGAAAACACTTTTTTTGGTTTTCCCAAGTTTGATCTGCTCAGGTCAATTATTAAATTAGCGGATTACACCTTTTCTATTTTTTATTGCATACCATCTAGTTTTGAGCAAATAATTAAAAAAAAATAAACTGGACTAATTAGATTTCACCTTTTTTTATTGAGGCATATATGTTCAATTTAACAGGATTGACCTGCACGTCTACCTGTTACCCAAATAAAAAGGATTACCTATACCAAATAAAAAAACAAATATGATTTACCTAACCACAAATAAATATGGAAGGGCATTCTGTTTGAAACTTATTTCTAAATTACGTATCAAATCGTCAATACAAAACGATGGCAAGTTACTCTCGGGAAGAATTGACAGATACCTATGCACTATTGCTACGTTTTAGCGGATGGTTCCAGACGTGAAGCACAGAGGTTGTACGCTGAAAGGTTCCCCAATAGGAGATGTCCCCACACCAGAACAAAAGCAACTATGCTTGGATTGCCCCAAAGCAGGGTTTGGGCAGTGATTCATACCGATTACCTTCACCCATATCACTCTACCCCAGTGCAAATCATCTAATGATAAAATTTTGAGGACTAAATTCTGTAGAACGCTATTACTGAGGGAAGAAACAGAACACAGCTACTTTAATAGGATAGTTTGGACAGATGAAGCGCAGATAAGATAAGATACATTTTAACATCCGGTTTTCTGTTTTTTATTGAAAATTATTAAGAGCATTGAATTTTGAAAATAAAAATTATAGTTTATTACATACAATTTTGAAAAAAATTAGTTTGAAAATTTTTTTTTTAATTTTTTTTCAAAATTTCGAGTTTGAAAATTAATTTTTCAAAAACTGTTCACTAACACAACTTAATTTAAAATGAAAATAAAAGAAGAGATTTCTGACTTTCCAAAACGGTATAGCATGGTATTGTATATTGTACCGTTGCCTAAACGGGGGGAAATACACCCCCCTCCCTTACGATTTTTTTCTTGTCTTAACTCAACCTACTCGCTCCAGCTTTTTGGTGCACCTTTATACCAATCACCCTGTATAAAAATATCAAAATCGCTGAAAGATGACATCGAAGATGAAAGATCCTAACTCCAAAAATCCGATCTCAGGAGCTGATAAAAATGAGCAAAAAATACTGTTCCTGTACCCTTCAAGGATCGACCGTCCCTCTCCTTCCACCAACCAATTAATACTGACAAACACTACACGGAGTAGTTTTAAATATTTATTTTTCCGGAAGTTGCTAGGAAGAAAATCCAAAATGGAGCTTTCCCAAAAGCAAAATAAAATGCACGACTGGGTCGCACGTACTTGCTCTTATGTTCAACAATACAATGCGGGCTTAAGAAAATTGTATATCAAAACCCGAAAACTATGAGAGAAAAATGTTGAGAAGCATGAAATACGACATTTAAATTGGCTAAAACAACTCTTTTGACAGTTTGAGGTGAAAAAAAAGAATGCCATATTAATTCTTGATTGAATATGATTGTATGGAAAAAAAAAATTAAAATCGTTGGAGCGGTTTTTAAAAAAAATAATTTTTTATATATAAAATTCTTAAAACATTTTTAAAAACAAATTTTGGTAGTTTTGATAGGCAATATTATTTAATCTTATCTGAAATTTGTATATAAGAAAATTCATCTAAGTCCGTTTATCCGATAACGAGAAAATTCAAAATAAAACAATAAGTTCTATGACAGGTACTATTAATAGTTGCTACGTGTAAATTTTTATAATTTTTGGTAGTAGATCGTACTAATTTTAGTATATGAAAAAGTTTAATAGAAATCGTAGGAGTCGTTTTTAAGCGAAAAAATATTTTCCTGTGCTGTTTTTTTAACTTTTGTATGGAAGGTGTCTTTATTTTTTCATAAACCTAAAAATTTGTCTAAAAATATTTTAGAGAGTACTAAAAAACTCTTAAAACTCGAGTTTCAACAAAATCAATAATGTTGTTCTCGAAATATTTTATTTTCCAAAAAAAAACAATTTGAAACATTTTTTAAAAATCCAAAAAATATTTTTTCAAAAATTTTAGTACACAATTCTATTTATAACGGGTGATTTTTTAAGAAGTTTAGAACTTTTTTTAAAAAAAAAGCACAAAAAATTCGAAAAAATGAATGAAATATTTATTTGAATCGATAGTTTGAACCTTGCAATTTAATGTTTAAAGATAATTTCATGCAAATGTTGACCGCGGCTGCGTCTCAGGTAGCCCATCCGCTGAGTCCAATTTTGGCATACTCTTTCACACATATCGGCCGGTATCTCACGAATGAATGCATGGATGTTGGCTTCCAGTGCGTCAATCGAAGCGGGCTTGTCCCTATAGACATTAGCCTTGACATACCCCCACAAAAAATAATCTAATGGTGTCAAATCGCACGATCTAGGCGGCCAATTGACCGGCCCGAAACGTGAAATTAACTGTTCACCAAACTCGCCTCGCAATTGCGCCATTGTTTCGCGTGCTGTGTGGCATGTGGCACCGTCTTGTTGAAACCACATATCATGCAAGTCAAGAACTTCCATTTCGGGCAAAAAAAAGTTTGTTATCATCGCTCGGTAGCGTTCACCATTGACAGTAACGCTGCGATTCGCATCATCTTAGAAGAAATATGGCCCAATAATGCCGCCGGCCCATAAACCGCACCATACAGTGGCTTTTTCGGGATGCATTGGTACAGGCGCGGATACAGGGGGGGGCAATGGGTGCAATTGCCCCCCCCTGGGCAAGATTCGTTCTAGCATAAATATGAATTTAATAAAATTTTATCAAACAAAGGTCATTTAGTTTATAAAATTTTTTCTTGGCAGCGTAGCGTTTCAGCAATGAGTAGCTGTGCGTTGGCCGATGGCTGACCAAGTTCTAAAAAGAAAAGTTCCACTATGCTGCATAGTCTATGCACAAATACCTTCAAATCGATTGAGTGGAAAGCTTATAACTTCGGTTTTAGATGTCCGATCTTCATAGTTAAGGCCTTTAATTAAAAGATAAATGTTCGGCTACATTACTGTATAACATTTTATGAGAAAAGTCAATATATTTCATACTAGGAAGTAGATTGAATCCCAAATCGATTTGATTTTCACTTTTCAAAATGCTGTGAATGAAAAATTTCACAATTTGACAAATGATGATTTAAAAAGTTATTGCTCCACCTAATATTTAAATGTAACGAGAGAGGCGTTAGGGGCACTTATCTAAATTTTCAACCATAAAGTCGATTTTAATTTAAAAATAAAAATTAAATCTTTTAACTGCGTCAATTTAAATAGCTTCAAAAATTTCTAACTTTGCTTCAAATGCTCGGATCTACTGGATAAAGACATCTTATTTAATTTAAAATAATAAACTACATTTATTTATAAAAGTTACAGAAAAATACCAAAAAACTTCATACTAAAAGGGTGATAGAGTTCTGTTTATGATAAATATTTAAATGTGCGTTTCCATTGAGGGAGTACTTTCACTAGAAAACTCTCGAGAGTGACTCTCAGATATCTGTCTTCTCCTCTCCTCTGGTGAGCTTATTTCATGACTGTGTCTGTGTGTGCACTTTCGAGCTTAGCGCTCTAGAACTTCTTCAGAGCTGCTCACCGTCTTTTTACTCTGAAATGGATACGCACCTTAAGAGTATGCTCATGTGCTTCAAGTTTGGCGCTGTACACAGTGATGCGTGCACACGTGCTGCACATCTGTTTTAGCCATAAGATACGTTTTTGAAGTATGTAAGTTTTCGTGAGGATTCTGTCACTTTCGTGGATGCGTTTTAGGAACTTCCGTGTTTCATATTATTAAACTAGCGAAGAGTATGAATCCAACAAAGAAGATTAGAGAGAAACCAGGAAACGACCACAGCAAACATCAACGCCAATTCGATTGGCAAATGATCGTCATTTTTCAATGCGAATATTGATATTGAATCGATCTGCATGAGTCTGGCAACTCTGCAAACGATGTTTTGACTTTTGAGCTTATATGAAACATTTTAAATAAAACTTAACGAAGGCTTACAGCCCTATTATTGACACGATTCAAAACTAGTTTTAACATAAAACTAGTTTTATAGGGGTTTCGAGTGTCAAGTTTTGAACATATTGGTATTATTCAAACAAAAATTGACAATTGAAACTCTGATTTCGAGTTTTAGATGTCAATTTTTGTTTGAACAATACCAATATGTTCAAAACCTGAAACTCAAAATCCCCATAGAACTAGTTTTATATTAAAACTAGTTTTGAATCGTGTCAATAATAGGGCTGTAAGTATATTGTTATTCTTAATGAAATGTATAACGAAAGTTAGTCACAATCGAAGGCTGAACCGAGAAGGTCGGACGGAAAAGTTTCATAAAGACTGTTTTTTTCTTTCTATTGTCCACTATTATCATTGTGTTTTATTTCAATGTCGGAAAGTTTGGTTTTGTATCGATGAACGAAGGCACCTGAGGAAACGATACGGTTCATCTCGGTTTTGATCTGTAAATTTAGTTTTGCTAAAATACAGCTTTTGCCAAATTAATGCAATGGTTTGGAAAAAGTCTTTTTTATCAATTTCCTTCAATTTTCTTGCAAACGAATTTGAAGTTTATGAACACGTTCTCCGACTTCTCAACTTTTTGTTGCCAACTCGATGTTTGTAGGTACTGCAGAATTGCACCACACTAATGTTTTCGAAAATGTGACTTTAGCAAACTGTATTATCGAACACAATGCTTATGCAGTAAAACTTTTATTTGCCATTTTGAATAGAAAACTTTTGCAGTTTGCGTTTGAGAACATTCCGCAAAATGTATTTTTGATGCTGATGACATTCTCGAAAACGGCCTTTTACTGGCAAAGTAAGGTTAGATTGTCCCAGCTAAAAAAGAGACTGGAAATTTCACTCGAACTCGAACGTCATGTCTCATGTGTCTGAATAGGAACATACCACTGTGCTATTATATTTTCCGAGCATAATTCTGGAGTTACGCAGACCCCGAGGGAACTCAAAAACGCTGTAGAAACACCATGCTTAAGCAGCAAACTGCAAAACTTCATTTCAGAAAGTTGAAAGTACCCGCTGTTCGAGACATTGTGGCAGTTATGAAAGACGTAATTGCTTTCTTCTAATTTCAAACTCATCAATTTACATTGCTTTGTGTGACCAGGCGTGTAGAGCGGTATAAAGTGTACTCAAATTTTCTGTAGACCTCATCAAGATTTTGGAATCTCACGAAAATTGCCCCCAACTGAACAAAATCCTGGATCCGCGCCTGCATTGGTAGCTGTTGCAATGCTTCTGGCTGATCTTCACTCCAAATGCGGCAATTATGCTTATTTACGTACCCATTCAACCAAAAATGAGCCTCATCGCTGAACACAATTTTTCGATAAAAAAGCGGATCCTCGGCCAGCTTTCCAAGAGCCCATTCACCAAAAATTCGGCGTTGTGGTAGGTCGGCTGGCTTTAGTTCTTGCACCAGCTGTATCTTAAAAGGCTTTACGCCCAAATCCTTCCGCAAAATTTTCCACGTAGTGCTGTAACAAAGGCCTAACTGCTGGGAACGGCGCCGAATCGACATTTCGCGGTCTTCTGTCACACTAGCTGATACGGCCGCAATATTTTCTTCACTACGCACAGTACGTAAACGTGTTGGTGGTTTAATGTCCAACAAAGTAAATTTGGTGCGAAATTTGGTCACAATCTTCCGAATAGACTGCTCAGAAGGTCGAGAATGCCGACCATAAAATGGAAGCAGCGCGCGATGAACATTTCGAACCGAGCACGAATTTTGATGGTAAAATTCAATAATTTGCAAGCGTTGTTCATTTGTAAGACGATCCATGGTTAAATTGCAAACCAAACTGAAGCTGTTTGACAGTGACACAAGGTACTAAACAGTGTTGCCAAAACCAAACCAGCTAAAAAATCACCCTTTATTTCTTGAAAGCTTCTGTATAAACAAAATAACTGAAATCGATTTTACCGTTTTGAAGAAAATTAAAAATTAAAAAAATGGTTCTTTTGGAGGTACCATCAATAACCATTTTTGAAATATAATTTTCCACCCAAAGGGCCTTTACTTAAATAATTTTACTGAATTTTTTTAAGAAAAGTTGTCGAGCCGTTTTTGAGAAAAATATGATTATGTAAAATTGGCAAAAAAAATTGTATGGCAGATACCGTTATTTTTGGTTCTAAAAAAAGTGAAAAAACTTGAGGGCATAATCACCACAAACCACTATGTACCAAGTTTGAAGAAAATTGATCGAGCCGTTTAGGCTGTAGACGAACAGACAGACAGAACTGTGACACCTACTTTTTTGGTGTTCCCTATCATCGTAATATCATGTTTGATTATTATCTTAAACATTTTTTTTTGCACGAATCCAAAACTTGCCTAATAGTACCTATATCGCAAGTAAAAATTTTCTTAAAGCATTTATGAACTGTTTTTACCGGTGATGCAGGTACCTGCCTTAGGTGGACAGTGACGGTCACAAAAAAGTTGTCTGTTGAAGGGAGTTTGTCCGTCCAAGAGAAAAATCAAAAAAATAGTTTAAAATACAAATTTTATAAGAAAAATATTTTTAGCTCCAAAAAATAACAAAAATTAAATTATATTAATTTTCCTTAAAGCATTCAACAAAATAAATACTGACAAATACAAAAATACAGAAAACAAGATATAATTTCACAAAAAAAAATTATTAAAGAAATTAAAAAATGATGCCATAAAAGTCATATACAAAGAGGAAATAGATGAACAAGAATATGCAATAAGAGAACACAGCTGCAGAAAAATCCATAATTCGATTGTTTGTTAGAAATTGCATATTAAAAAAAAAGTTTTTGTCAACCTAAGAGAATTAAATTAAACAAATTTCAACTGATATTCTTGTCCGCGTCCGATCAAGGAAGTGTCCACTTAAAGGAACGCAAAATGTATGGAATTTATATCCTAGATCCACGGTCGCAAGAATTTGTCCGCTTAAGAGATCTGTTCGCTTAAGGGAGCTGTTCGTTAGGGGAAGTTTCACTGTATATGGTAAGTTATGCATTCGTAAAAAATATCGAAATCAAGGATTTGATCAAATCTGACATAAGATATTATCATTTAAATTTTTAGAACCAAAAATGACGTAAGGTCCCTGCCAAAAACGGTTATTAATGGTACCTGCCAAAGAACCATTTCTACTTAGGATATTTCGGTACTATATGGCAAGTTATGCATTCGTAAAAAAAATGGAACTCGAGATTTTGATCAAATTTGTTATTACGATAATAAAGGAAACAAAAAAATTGATCTCACCATTCTGTCTGTCTGTCCGTTGGGCTAAAGCATAAACGGCTAGATCGATTTTCTTTAAACTTAGTGCATAGCGTGTTTTTGTCACCAAAATTACCAAAACTAACGGTACCTTCATACAATTTTATTTTGCAATTTTAGATAATCGTATTTCTCTATACTTATACTTTCTCGCTCAATTCAATTAAATTCCAGTTTATTAAGACATTCTAAAATCAGTACATTTGTTTAGTCTTACGTCTAAATACAGCAGTCGACTTAAAATGGTATGTCTGGCTTATCTAATTTTTTAAATTCTACTTTCTCCCTACTCTACATTAAGTAAAGATTACCTCTGGGTGCGAAACCATTTATAAAAATCTTTTGAATAATTTCATAAGCAGAAGCTTCTGAAAAATATTAATAGTATTGTGTACCAAAATTTTAAAAAAAAATTTTGTTGGATTTTTAAGAAATGTTTAAAAAAAAATTTTCTGAATATCAAATATTTCAAAAATGACATGATCAATTTTCGATACTTAAGAGTTTTTTAACACTCAAAATAATGTTATGCATACCAACAAATTTTTTTAAGTTTTTAAAAAGAGTTTCAAATTAGTTTTTTGAAAATTCGAAAACTCAAAAACGGGTTGACAATTTGTTTTGAAATTTTATTTCTGTATGCACATAAATAAATACTTAAGATTTGTATATCAACATTTGTAGTTAAAAATATTTTAAGAATCTGATACATCAAAAATAATTCTTTTAAGAAACTGCTTCAATTATTTTAATTTCTTTTTTCATACAATCATAGGGAATTAAAATTGCGTTATTTTCTTTCCTCTCAAATTTTTAAAAGAGTTGTTTTAGCTTATTTAAATATCGTATTTCATGCTTTTGAACATTTTTCACTTATAATTTCCATGACTTAATATACATATACAATTTTCTTAAGCCCTCAGCCTCTTGAACATAAGAGCAATTATATGTGCGATCCAGTCGTGCATTTCATTTATTTTCGATTTGTATAGAAGGTAGGGGAGACCGGGGCATGTTGACTCTACATTTTCATTTTATTTTGTACAGACAAAACGGAGGCAGGTATCCAAAAAAATTAAACTCTGTAAGGTAGATAATCTTTTTAGCTTTCTTAATAAAATATAACTATTGAAATAAGTGAATGATAACATCCTTTTTTCTTAAATTTGCGGGATGACCCCTAATGGGTCAACTTGCCCCGGAACCGGGGTAAGTTGGCAAACAATATGGGGTAAGTTGACTATGCTTTAGTTTTGCGCACTATTTCACAGCGTATCGGTATCAAACTTTTTTTTATTAAACTTTATTGCGTTAGATATCGATTTATGATATTAATATAATATAACGTTATATTTGTTCTAACATATTTGTAGCAACAAAAGTATATTGTCATAACAGCTAAACTATAGAAACATTATTTGATAAATCAGTATAAATAAAAAGGAAATAAACAAAAACCCCTTCTTGTTGTAAGAGTAAACAAGAGATTTATAATTATTTTGATTAAAAGTAGAATTTAGAAAACTTAGTCATAAATTAAATTATTGTTTTGCAAATCCCATACAAAATAATGAGTCAACTTACCCCAAAAAGAATTAGTCATCTTACCCCGACCGACCATTTTGCAATTGACTGATTTTTTTTCATAACGGGAAACGTAAATAGCAAAACAGGTCAAATAGACAGATTCAGAAACACAGCTTTACTATGAATTCCAATAAATTTTTGGAGCCATGCCCAAAAACCGAATCGAAAAGAGGAAAACACTAAAAAATAAAAAAAATTGGTAGGCATGCCAAAACCAGTTTTTTATTGATATCTTTTAAGCTTGGTATACTTCAGGTATACAAATATGGTAAGACTAAGCGGACAGCTTTGGTTTATCCAAAGACAAAAAGAGAAATCAATTTTATTATGTAAATATGAAGTTATTGACAGTTAGTCTACTTACCCCTGGGATCAACATGCCCCGGTTACCCCTACTTAAGTATCAAAATTTCCCAAAAAAAAATATTTGTTTTGTTTTTTTTTTAGAAACTTAACACCATGTTTTTGAAAACTTAATACATATTTCAAAAATTACTTGGTAGCTTTTTTTTAAATTTGATGTATTAATGTTTTGCTTAGACATAGTATAATTAAAAATATACATTTTACATTTATGAACAAATAACGCTTTCTTTCGTACACAAACGTTAAAAAGTCGTTATTGAAAATCTTTTTCTTTCTCAAAAACGAATCCTACATACGATTTTTATCAACTTTTTTCAGTATGCTTAAATAAGTGCGATCTACTACCAAATATTTAAAAAGTGTACCGTAACCATCTACAAGTACGTCACTATTAGGTACCTTCAAAACAATTTTGTTTGATTTCGAATTTTCTCTTTCTCGGATTTAAGTTATTTTTTAAAGAGGTTTTATTCGTTATTTTTTGTATTCACACAAATCAAATAAGTTAAATATATTCCATATTAAAATTTTCCAAAAAAATACTAACCCATTTTCAAAAAAAAATAATTGGAAAATTTGATATTTCAAAAATTTGTTGACAATTTTTGCATTTTATGATTAAATGGGAACGGAACCAACATTCTGTATATGGATCAAAAATTCTGTATGAACATAACTCTGTATTTCATATAGTGTAATTGGATTTTAATTCGTTAATATTGTCTCGCTGCTCGCCCTGTCTCACTGTTGACACCCCCATGAACAATGAGACAGTGTGACATTCGCTTATAATCTTGCTAATCGCAAAGTTTAACTATTAGATCATCCAATAAGATTCTGTTTCCATATGAAGATAAAGTATATATCTTAAAATGTTGTCAACATTTCTTTAAGTGTTCAATGATAAAACAATTTAAAAAAATAAAAATACAAACCAGTTTAAAAACTTCAAAAGCAAAATTTTTGTTTTATTAAAACAGGAAATGTAATGGCGTGAAATATGTAACAGTGCATTTTTTGTTTAGATTTGTGTATAGTCAAACCGATTAACCAATAATTCTAACTCCACCTAGTCCAACAAGTCCAGGAGCAACTAGTCCATGTCCTCCGACAACAACGTGTCCACCAAGTGGAACACCAAGAGGTGAAACAGCTACACTACCCAATCCCAAAGGACCCAAAGGCCCGATGACTGATGCTGAAGCAACGGCAAGACAGAAGAGAGCGAAGAAAATGAAAACCTAGTATTAAATAAAAAGGACGAAACGTTAAAAAATTTTGTTATATCCTCAAAAATATTTTCTAAAGCCATATCTCACCTTCATGATGATTGAGTTGGATTAAGTTTCTGAGTTGACTGGTTGTCGATTCAAATATGATTTCTATCCAGAAAAACTTAACGATTATATAGTATCGACATGGTATTGTAATTATATTAAAGCATTGCATCATTTTCATGCAGCTGATCATAAACCTCTATTTGACTATCTGAATCAATAGCTATGCTTATGTACATATTGTGTTGAAACCTATCCCATAGGTGTAATGTGATCAACTTGTCCCCGACAAACACAAGATCTCAATGTTAACACTTTTATTGTAGTTTTTAGTCCAAATCAGGTTTTTGGTGGGCGGCAGGAAAACAAATGTCGTGCTCCACAATTAGATTCGCGTCTCCAAGTGGCAATATGCATTATTATAAGAACCTAGACCTCTGTGGGTCTAGGGTTACGCTTATGGAATAAATCTACTTTGCTGAAAGAATATACAGTGGCTAATTTATACATTATGTAAATGCATCACAAATGTTTGATACGCTTGTTTTGATATCTGGAAGCAAATAATAAAATAATTTATCTATTCCTACTTTCACAAATATTAAGCTAATTAGATCAACAAGTTCATTAAATCAGTATCATAGTTAGGAAGTACAAGAAGTACCCTGGTGAGTTAGATCTTAGGAATATTGAAATAGGATTCTCTAACCGTTGAGGAAAATGTAATCTTATAAAGCAGTCAATATGTGTCTTGATTTATTATAATAAGGGTATTCATGCAACGTCGTAAGTTTACAAATTGTGTAAAATGATAAGTTTACGCAAAAGTTTGCATGAACGACCTTTTTATTAATTTGGTTAAATGCTGTGTAATTGAATCAGCTGTTCGTTAAACGTCAAATATTTGGGCGCGTTCGGGTTGGGTCGAGGAGTTGGTTTTACAGATGGTCTGTTTATTTGCATGTGTTTGTACAAATACATATTTGTTTTAATAGATACGTGTAGTAAGTACTCCTGTTAATTCAATTATATTTGTTTTGCATTGAAATAAATACATCAATGCCATTCATTTCGCTGGAATCTTAATAATATTTCAACTCAACTCAAGTGACAAAAAACCTTTAGCTCCCGATCCTACTTGTAAACGTAGTAATTTTTAAATAGAGAACCTCTCCCGAACCAGCGTAAAGTCGGAAACTCGGAAGGATAAAACAAAATGTAAAGCTAGAACTATTAAGGCTTTCTTAAACCAATGCGAAATATTTGGAACGACAACGAAACTTTTGCCTGTCAAAATGAATGGGTTAAAAAACCCACGAAAAGTTGCTTTCCAAACAGTCAAAAGAAGAAGTGAGGAATATTCCACTTAAGTAAAATGAATCATCCCTCTCTTTTTTTGTTCCAACTTCACCAAATGTCAGCTTCACTCCCGTGAGATGAGTATGGTTTTCATGTATTCGCTCATTTTCAACCGACCACTTCATAAACTATCAACAATTATTATAAAAAAGTGAATTATGGCTTAGTTCTGATTTTGACAGTTCAGAAAGATACTTTGCATTGGTTAATGACATCTGTTTCTAACAGCTTCCGACTATTTAGAATCTTCCAAACCAGTGCGAATCATTCGTTGACCACAGCAAAAACATTAATAACAACACGTTGTAAATGAAAATAACACGTTAGCTTTCCTAAAGGCTCTCCCAAACCAACACGAAATAAAAATTACTGATCTCAATACTAAAACACAACAAAAAACTGTCTTTGTGAATGCTTCGCTATAATTTCGCGTTGGTTGGTGTCATATCCTTAAATTATTATGTAAATGAACAACGCTTAATATTTAATAATTATAATGTATATTTGTCTCATTCATTTAAACACTATTGTCTCATCTTTCATTTTGACATATTCATTATTAGATTTTCATGCTTCACGTGCTCACGCTTAAATTCTTTTCTTGCTATTCATTGTTCTTTATCTACAATTATATTAAACCATTAATGTAACATTTGAAATCATATTTTAAGTATTTTTGAATTAAAAATGAATTAACATTAATCTGGTCTGTATCCATTATTTCTAAAAGGCAAGATCGACACAACAGTTGGGCAGAGCCTTTAATCGTTGAGTAAATGTAGACCTTCTAATTATTTTGTTTGTGTAAACTACGTTTTAATTCACAACTTTTATCACCAACTAATTGCAATGCCATAATAACAGAACACATTCAGAGCTTTTTTAGTTCTCCGAGATATCATTTATATCATGTTTCTAAAAGTCACAAACACGTCTAATTCAATCTCTAAAAGTCACAATGACGTTTGGATAAGTTTAACCAAATATTTGGTTAATTTTCCGCAGCTAAATCCTTGGATAAAATTAACCAAATTGTGTAAACCATTTCCCATACAAAATTTGACAGTTCATTAACCAAAAGATAAAATTAACCAAATCGTAAACTTATCTAGTGTTTTACGCAGTTGCATGAATACCCCTAATGTTTTAAATAGGCATTTTAAATTCATACACTTGGTTAATCGGTTGACGGCCAAAGCCAATACTCTTCTGTGAAACAAATAAATCACTACTACTACTACTAAACTCAGGGTTAATCATTAGTACCTTGTCGTCTTACGTGCTCCTTAAACTTTGTATCAGAACAGAAATATCTTTTTAAAAGTAAATAGGTTTCTCAATAATTTTGAGTGAACAACAATAGGTTTTTGTTTAAAATATTATAAACAAAAGTTACAAGAGCTGTACAAAAAAGTTTTCCCCTTTTACTGGCTGAAGAAAATAGAGTGCTGCAACTGGAATAGTTGTCAAAAAGTGTCGTACGTGATCTTTTTTTACGCGCCCACAATACAGCTGTACAGCTTTCTGACATTTTAGTATCGAAAATAAAAATGAAAACAAAAATAATAAAATGCACGACTGGATCGCACGTACTTGCTCTTATGTTCAGGTTGTGTGGAACTTAAGAACTTTAAAAAATATTCAAGTAATTATAGAAAAATCGTTCTTTTAATTGTTTAAACAGCCTGATAAATAACTTAGAGCGCCAAAAAAAGTATGCCATTTGATTACTTAAAAAAATATCAATATATGCAAAAAAAATTTAAAATCGTTGGAGCCGTTTTCTTAAAAATTATTTTTTTATATATAAAATTTTTGTAACATTTTCAAAAAAAAAAAATTGGTATGCCAATTTTGAGTATATATTAATTTACATTTAAAACTGAAATTTCAAAACAATTCATCAACCTGTTTTTGAAATATTGAATTTTCAAAAAAAAAAATTGAATCTTTTTTTAAAAATCCAAAATTTATTTTTTCAAAAATTTTGGTATGCAGTATTATTTATATTCTAACAAAGCTCTTGTGCAAAAAATTTCATTGAAATCGGACGAGCGGTTAATGAGAAAACCAAAAATCAAAAAAACCGTTATATGACAGGTACCGTTAATAAATGTTTTTGGTGATTTTTTTTCTTACATAAAGATATATCATATCTACAATAATACACTGATTTTTTTTATCAAAATCGTTGGAGCCGTTTTTGAGATAAATAAGCTTTTCCTTAACGGTTGTATGGCAAGTACCGTTATTTTTTGAGCTAAAAAAAAAATTTCAATTTCCCCTCTGGAAAGTTAAAAAAAAAACCTTAAGTTCAAAATTTGAAGAAAATCGCTTCAGTGGTTTAGGCTGTAGGTTGAGGTACGGACAGACAGACAGACAGACAGACAGAATTGTGCCACCCACTTTTTTCGTGTTCTCTATTATCGTAATGTCATGTTTGATTGTTATCTCGAAATTTTTTTTTTGCACGAATCCAAAACTTGCCCTATAGTACCTACATATATCGCAAGTAAAAATGAATAATGAGTGGTTGAAAAGAGTTTAAAAATCACTTTAACCTAAATGTAAATACTTCGTTTTGCTCGCAATTTTGAAACGTCAAAAAAGCTGCAAGCAAAAGTTAAAAGTTGGCCAACTTGGCCAGCTGCGTCTGCAGCTCCGTCTGCAGCTGCGTCGTGTTCTGTTCGCATCATTGAATTTGTGTGTATTCAAAATTTTGACAGCTATTCCAGTTGCAGCTCCAGTTACAGCTCCGTCTCCGTTCTGTTCAGCCAGCAAGTCGGGATCTTCCTCTGGTGCGCAGACCATCAGGGGTAGATTTGAAGATTCATTGGACTGGTACGTCAGTGTCCATACGCTCCACGTGTCCCAGCCATCTCAGCCACTGTATTTTCAGCCTATTGACCAAGTCGACGTGCGTCGCTGTAAATCCCGTAAAGCTCGTTGTTAAATTTTCTGCTCCATACTCCATCGATACAGACTAGACCGAAGAAATTTCCTTTCAAAACACCCAAGTAGATTCTCATCCGTTTTTGACAGGGTCCATGCTTCTGCTTCACAGCTGGACGGGGATGATTAGGGTCTTATATAAGGTCTCCTTGGTTCTTTGAGAGAGAGCTTTACTACTCAAATGCCTTCTTAGGACATAGGGCGTAGTACCTCTAGGAGAAACTAAATTTAAAAAAAAATGGTCGAGAAAAATTATTCAAAAAATATAGGCTTTTTTTTTCTGTACAAAAAAGCACTTTTTCTTGAAGGAATACGTTCAGGTCTCTTATATTTCAATATTAACAGTCCATTTAACTAAAAAAAAATGTTTTCAGATACCTGCTGTAGTACCTGGATTTTTTACGGAATTTTGAAATACAAATATTAGGAGAAAATCTCCATACATATTTCACTGTTTCTTTTCAAATACAAAAAAATGTGCTTCCTGTTGAGCAATACGTCTATAAAATATAAAAATTATGATGTATTTAAAAACATTTAAAAAAAATTATGTGCAGATACATGGTGCATTACCCAAATTTGTAACGGAACTTAAAAAAATAAGTTTTGAAAAATTCAATAAAATTCCGATGTATTTCAAAGGCAAGAAAAAAATATTTTTACTAAAGCAATACGTCTGCCTCTCTGATATATTAATTTGTGTACTATTTTTTATTAGAAAAATAATAACAGGCACCTTTTGCAGTACCTGTATTTATAACGGAATTTTAAAAAAAGGTATTTGGAAAACTCCATACAAACTCTGCTGTATTTCAAAAGCAAAATAAAAATGTTTAAATTAAAGCAATATGTCTGCCTCCCTGATATGTAAATATCGATACTCTCTTTTGTTTTAAAAAAAATTATAACAGACACCTGGTACAGTACCTACATTTTTAACGGAGTTTTGAAAAAAGACCTTTGGAAAACTCCATATACAAGTTCCGCTGTATTCCAAAGGCAAAAACAAAATGTTTTAACTTATTAAGCAATATGTCTGCCTCTCTGATATACTGATTTTTACACTTTCTTTTGTTAGACAAAAATTATAAGAGGTACCTGGTGCAGTACCAGCATTTATAACGGAATTTTGAAAAAAACGCCTTTGAAAAACTCCATACAAATTCCGCTGTATTTCAAAAGCAAATAAAAAATGTTAAACTAAGGAAATATGTCCGCCTCTCTGAATTGTTAATACTGATGCTCTCTTTTGTTAGAAAAAAAACTATACCAGAGTTCTGGTACAGCATCTACATTTATAGAGATTTTTAAGGCCTTTTTTTCAAAATTTCGTTAAAAAACAATTAACGTCACCATGTATCTGCTAATATTTTTTTGAAATTAATAAAAACTATACTAGGCACTTACAATGTCAAATAGGCAGACGTATTGCTCAACAGGAAGTATTTTTTTTTGTATTTGAAAAGAAACAGTGAAATGTGTATGGAGATTTTTTCCTAATATTTGTATTTCAAAATTCCGTAAAAAATCCAGGTACTACAGCAGATATCTGAAAACAATTTGTTTAGTTAAATGGACTGTTAATATTAAAATACAAAAGACCTGAACGTTTTCCTTCAAGAAAAAGTGCTTTTTTATACATAGGAAGAAAAGCTTATTTTTTTGTTAATTTTTCTAGACCTTTTTTAAAAATTCCGTTACTCCTAGAGGTATTACGCCCTATGCCTACCTTTATTATTTTTGAATAGCAAAAACTATGTTGTCTAACATATCAAAGAGACAGACGTACTGCGACGGTCGAGGTCGATTTTTTCGACTTTTGTGACCCCAGTGCTCCCAGAGGTACTATGACTTTGGATAAAGAATGCCCATTCCATGCTCAGAAGGTCTAGTACAATGCCTCCACTTAATATGAATCGTACTGAAATACCGTAAGTCTTCCGACCACTTGCTCTTAGACTAATAGCTTGGTTGCATGGACTATGAAGTGAGAATTTGAGTGTTTTCCAAGCAAATACCATAAACATATTTAATTATTCCTTCTCGATTAATCGAAAAATATTTCAAATTGGTTTGTATGGAACAAGATCCTAAATTAAAGCTAAAATCGAATAAAATTATATCCATATCTACCTTCAACTATTAACCCGATGTCATGCACAGTTTCATTAAAACTCACCTGGTTTTGAAATTGCTTCGATGTATCAGAAGATATGTAATTTCGGAGATGATTTTGGAAAATACTTCCAAATTGTGCTAATGTGTTGGGTGAGATAAAAGTAAGTAGTAAGTGTATTTATACAATATAAATGAACGGAAATTACGGCCATTTTATTCACTTTGGACTTAAATTGAATTTAAGGGAATTTCAAATCCAACCATTAAATTCGGATGTATTGAGGCCAAAGTTTTATATTTATGTACAATGTTCAATGTACATATATGCCTATATTATTCATTACAAAAAACATTAAACCCGATGGATATGGATGTAAATTGTTGGATTGATGTAGCCCCGGATCTATGGATCTAACCGGGGTCTTCAACCAGCGCAGCGTGGCAGTTAACAGGGGTGACAAATCCATGTGCCTAAATAGCTTAGAATGGCTGACACTTGATGAAATGAAATTAGATTGGCATGGCAATGGAATTTCAAACTGTATTTCTCAGTCAGCATTTAACAGTTTAATCTACGATTTAAAATAACAATTACTTCAAAACTACCTAGATATGTACACTTTTATAAAATAAAAGTAAAATATTGTCTTTTTTTTATTTTCTCAATTCAAGCAAATATCTACAAAAAAAAAATGGAAAAAATTTCATAATTTTTGTGCAACATTAATTTGGGTCTATTTCGTCTTCAAGATTTTTCGAATCTCCTCCTTACAAAATCTAGAAATATTGACGGAAATCAAGGATTGAAGGTGTGCTTATATATTGTTTTTCTTAAGCATTGTCTATGGTCTAATCTTACATGTAAAGTTGAAAGTTGCTGAATAGATTAGGTGTATCAAGTGCAAATTAATTATAAAGTTTTATTCTCCCGGTTTCAAAAAATTCAATAAAATATGGCATATGAGTAGAATGAGTTGCTTTGCAGTCTGAACTAAAAAAGAAAAAGATTACTGATTCAGACCGTTATAGCTAGAAAGGTGCTTATTTTCAGACCCAAGTTCAATGGGGAATTTTGGTCACTAGCACATGACCAACATCATATCAAAATATCTGCAAATTTAACAGAGCCCACTGTTTCATTCACAATGTGCGGGGTCCTTCATATAAATCTGGATTAAAGTTTTTATCTAAGTTAAACGAATGAATAATATGGCCATTATATGAATTCACTTAACTTATTCATTATAATGTCAGATATCACAAGCTATGCAAGTCAAATTAAAAGAACAAAATATTAAATGATAAATGTTAGTACTTTATTTATGCTTGCAATAAGCTTCGGATCGGAAGAAACAAAAATAATTTTTGCAAGTTTCTTAGGTACATATATCTATCCAATGACTTTGACGCCTCCAATATGTCCAACAACTCCTGGAGCAATCAATCCTGGAACACCTAATCCTCCAATAACCACGCCGGGAGCAGCAACTGGAACACCCAAATGAGATACGGCAACACCACCGAGTCCAACAACTGATGCTGAAGCTACAGCCAAGCAGAAAAGAGCGAAGAAAATGAAGACCTGTGAAGACAATTTTTTTTTTCAATCATTGACTGAAATACAAAAATCAAATAACTCTTTGTTTTTTTACCTTCATGATTAGATTGTTGTATTAAGTTGACTAAGAGCCGATTCAATAATGATTTGAACTTGAGTTCATCAGTCTTTTATATCATATCGTTGAAGATTGTAATTTTAAATAAAAATTACATCATCCGCAGAAAAGTTATAGTTCTTAAACCAAGTCTAATTCAAAGCTACATTATGTAAATGCTTTATTTTGAAGCCTTAACCTGCTGTGAGTTGAAAATTTTCCTTGAAGCTTCGAGAGAACTATATTTCACCATGGTCTATTTGGAAAGTGGGTGGATGCCACGCCCCCTGAAAGGAAATTACATATTTTGGATTTTTTCCTTTGTATGCATCACAAGACCTGCCGTTGTGCCTAATTTCAAGGTTATATACTCTGTCGAGAAGTGCTCCATAATTTTGATGATATGTCAGCGAGTGAGTCAGTCACTCAGTAACGGATTTAGCGATTTGTGAAGTCCTAAATCCGAATATGTTTGACTAGTTCAGTAAATACTGCGAGTTTGAAGTTTCTGACTTTATTGGTACCTATTTAAGTTTGAGGGGTGTTGACAGTTGCCTACGAACTACCGTGCCTTTTGATTTTTGGACCTAAAACAAATTTCAATTTCCCTTCCATATAAAACCACCAAATAACCTTAAGTTCAAAATTTAAAGAAAATCGCTTGAGGGGCTTAGGATTGATTTAAGAACACACAGCCAGAATAGTGGCACCCACTTTCTTCGTGTTCTCTATCAGAATTTAAAAGGAAAAAATTAGTTCCTTTGAAATCCTTACAATTTTCTTTCAAACAAATTACCTCACTTTCCATTTTCAAATGGTAATATCTCAAAAACGTGGTCCAATAGAATATTTCTGACTTTGGTTCGAGTTCAGCGCACCAAAAACCTTCAGAAAAGTATATTTTGGTTCTTGTGGCAAGCAAGACCATTTTTGACCAGTGATATTACCTCCAAATTTGTTCACGAGTGCAACACTTGCCCTAATAGAAGCTACATATATTGCAAGTACAAATTACACTTCATCATCATCATCAAGTCCTGTAACCCCGGTTGGGGCATAGGGCGCCAACAAATCGTTTTCATCCTTCACGGTCTGCATATATTTTAACTGTGGCCACGTCTTCCTCTGGGAGTCTGCTTCTGCTAGAACTGTTGATTTCCATGTTGTTCTTGGTCATCAACCCGCCGTGCACCCTGAGGATTCCATTCAAAGGATTGCTTTGCAATTTCATCGTTTGGTTTCCTCAGTGTGTGACCAATCCATTGCCATTTACGCTTTCTTATGTCAACGTCCAGCCGCTCTTGACTTGTCCTGCGCTACAAATTAATCGTTTGATATAAAATAATTACACTTACAAATTATTAACAGTACATGCCCTGATTTTGATCTTAAATAATTTGAGGCAATGAGAGCCATAGTGGCCTAACTGCATTTTGCATTATTTTCAGTAGAGCAAAAATAAGGAGCAGATTATTTTTAATCACTTGTGGTTTTAAAAAAATTCAAAAATTTGTAGTTTTTAAATAAATGAACATAATTTTGATTTTTTTTGCAATATGATAAAAAATAATAGGTTTTTGATTTTGTATTACTGATTCTTCAAAATACCGTCATAACTGATCAGATAGTCTCCCTAGCACTCAAGCTTTGAATTTTCTTGTGGGTGACCTCCAAATGCAAAAGGTCTTATAACTATGGCATGGGGGAATCAATTCAAAAAAATTAAATGCAGAAATGTTTTTTAATACATACAGATTCTATTTGTGTAATAAACTCAATTTCGATAAAATTGCAGTTAGGCCACTATGGCTCTCACTGCCTCATTTCATTATTGGCTGATCGGACTTAAATCATTTTTTTTATACAAACATTTTCAAAAACAATAAATAATGTTGCATATCACATAATTGTTCAAAAATACATTTTGTGAATTAAAAAAAATTGTTCAGCTCAAACTATTAAAAGAGTTGTTTTAGCAAGCATTTTAAAGAATTAATTCCATGCTTTTTAAAAATGTTCTCTCATAATATCCATGTTTTTCTATATTCAATTTTTAAAATTCTAAGGTCATTGAACATAAAAGCGAGGACATGTGACCCAGTCGTGCATTTTATTTTTATTTGACATTTTGCTTTTAATATTTGACATTTGGTGTCTTAGGATTTTAAGTTTCCATTTAATTACATGCCTTAAAATGCGAGATACATATCTAGATTATGCAGTCTCAGTTATTCAACAACAAAATACAAAATAAAGCGTTTTCCAAATTTTCAATAAAAATCAAATGAAAATAGAATTTCTATATGCCTATGTAATAAATTCTTGTTTCTAATACATTTAAGACTTAAACTCCTTTCCTAGACATGTTAATTTTAATGATGCAATTTTGCATATAAATTACAATAGACTTTGATATATATATACCAGCAATTCACCCAAGTTTTAATCATAATTGAATCGACATCCAGTCAGCTCAGTCAACCAAATAAATCTATCATCATGAAGGTTAATATTAAAACAACTCAACACAAGAAATTTTTAATCAAAGTTAAATTAATATTTTTTTTAAGGTCTTCATTTTCTTTGCTCTCTTCTGCTTGGCCGTCGCTTCAGCTTCAGTTATTGGACCACTAGGATTGGGCGGAGTTGCTATCTCTCCCTTGGGCGTGCCATTGGCTGGTCATGGTGTTGTTGTTGGTGGATTGGGTGTTCCCGGACTCATTGCTCCAGGACTTGTTGGACATGTTGGGGCCGTCAAAGTGATTGGTTGATTTCATAAAAAAAGAATATTTAAACTGACCCTTGCTACTGCCGACATCAAAATAACTTTTATATTACTTTTCGCAAAAATAAACTCTTAATTTTCCCTTAAATATTCTATTGTATTCATTTAATTAGCATTTTTTTCATTAGCATTTTAAAATATTTGATAGGATCTTTTTTGGAATTTTCAGAATTCTTATAATTTTAGAGTAATTTCTCTTTATTATTCAACTCAGTGCACAGTACCAACGCTGAGATAAAACGAAGACTCTTTCCAATCCATTCTACTCTGGGCTAAGAAGGCAATTGAGTACCCCACTCTCAATAGTTTATGTTTTTTTATAAATTCGTCTAATAACACAGGTTTACAAGGTTTTCGACACGACTAAGTAAGAGTTGATCAAAGGGTAATTTTTCGTGCTGAACTGAAATCCGTTATCCGTTTTTCGCTATCAGCTCTGGTTTTCGAGATATTACCGTTATAAAGCTCAAAAAACCTTTTTTCGCCATTTTTGGGGTTATGTAACTATGCGAATTTATTTTTATTTTTTTTAATTGTACAAATTTCTGAAAGTACTAATCTTAATCTTCAAAATTCAGCTTCAATCGTCTCTTAATCTCTTTTACTTTTTGAGAAATCCTCAGTTGCATTTTTCAATATATTGTGATGAGCAAGGAGAGCGACTTCACCAATATTTAGAAAGAATAGAACAGTTAAAAAAATTAAAAATCAATTCGCATAGTTACATAGCCCCAAAAATGGCGAAAAAAGGTTTTTTTTGCGCTTTCTAACGGTAATATCTCGAAAGCCAGAGCTGATAGCGAAAAACGGATAACGGATTTGAGTTCAGCATACAAAATTACCCTTATAACTTTCACGTGTTGAAAAGTTAACCAATATTTGTAAATCTGTGTAATCGATTGCCTATGTTATTGTTTAAGTAGAAACAAATCTAATACCGGCCCAAACTTACACTTCATTGATAATAATTTTTGATGGAAATACTTTAGCATTGAACTATGCTATAACTTAATGAAAGAGGCTGTGTCTAACTCAACTTTGTATAACTAAAATAATTGAGAGAACCTGTTAACTTCTTCTCTTAATAAAAGTATGCTTTCTACAAACCTCATTCTTTTGTTAATCCTTGTAATGTGCAGATTTGTAAATATTAACAAAATAGAAATTATGTATTGTGTGCCTATTTTTTATACAGATACATTCCCGGGAATTATTAAAATAATAGTTCAAATCATGCTGTTTATTTCGGCATCAAAATTATTACTGATTTTGTTTTAGAAACGTCTCATTACTAAAAATGTAGGTACTTATTGGAAAAAAAATCAAATCGAAAGTCCATTTTTATTGGAATACTCGCAATAAGCTCCTAAATTTTCAATAATTAACTTAAACTATATAACTCACTTCATAATATCCTTGAACCTTGATAATAATAATAGAAAATTGAAAAACAAGTTCTTATGTCAACTCTTTCATTTATTTAGGGAAAATAAGTTTTTGTAATGAAATATGTAGTCATATCGTTAAATTCAAAGTCGTTAAGTTTTTATAGAAATAGTACCAAATTGGAATTTAGGGACAAATTTTTCAACTTCTTCCCACATGTTCCCTCTTCTTAATAAAAATCCTTTGAGCAAAGGTATTTGCGCGGACTATATTGATTCTTGGTTGTCATTACAAATTTAAAACTTTTGTAAAATTTCATGCATTCCTACAAGAGTTTTGTCTTGGGTGCTAATGGTAATAATTTGGCGCTTCCAACGAAAAAAAGTGTCCCGTGTCCCGAGATGACTACCCTGAGGAACGCCTGAGCTAGCATAGATGGGATTGAACATAGCACATCTGGGCATAATACTATATTTTTGGATTTTCTGGTAGGATCTCGACCCATTGGATGATCATTGGAGGAAACCGAAAGGCTCTTAGTTTAATATAAATAATTTGGTGAGAAATGTGGAACGCTTTGCCAAAATTAGTAGTTATTACATCAACATCGTAGCCTTTTTCCAAAGCACAAAATGTCATGGAAATAAGTAGTTATTACATCAACATCGTAGCCTTTTTCTAGAGCACAAAATATCATGGAAATAAATAATTGAGTCGTCGTGAACCTGATTTTAATAAAACCATATTGTAGTGGAGAAACTATAGCTTGCAGTGAAAATAAATATATTCATAGACAATGCTTTCGACGAGCTTGGGTAATGAGGAAAGTTTAGCTATCGAGCGAATGTTTGAGATTTCGTTTTCGTCCATTTTGGTGAATTGAAAAAATGAATGAGTTTTTCATAAAGAAGAGAAAACTGTTTAAAAAGCTTGCATGTAGTTGGCCCACCAACTATGGAGTTGAGCAAAACTGAAAATGGCAATCGTTTGTACACGTTTGTACAACTTTTAGAATAATTTGTACACTCACCGTTTTTTTTATAGAGACACTTCAAAAAAAAAAAAACGGAAGTTGGCCCACCAACTATAACGCTCGAAAAATCTGGAAATGCAGTTCAATTGATAATCGTTTGCACACGTTTGTCTTTTTTTTTGTTTAGTTCTTACACTTCGCAAAAAATTTGCACCAACATTTTTTTTTGAAAAAAATTTTATACAATTTTCAAAAAAGTATGCAATCGTTTGTACATTTTTTATAACAATTTTCCACCGTATTATTTTTTTAAATTTTGTTTGATTTCTATTTTTAAATAATTATTCAAAATTTTGCGGCGAAAAAAAAAACATGTAGCTGGCCCACCAACTATAACGCTCGAAAAATCTGGAAATGCAGTTCGATTGATAATCGTTTGTACACGTTTGTCTTTTTTTGTTTAGTTTTTTCACTTCGCAAAAATTTTGTACCAACATTTTTTTTTGAAAATTTTTTTATAAAATTTTCGAAAAGTATGCAATCGTTTGTACATTTTTTACAATAACTTTCCATCTTGTTAGTTTTTCTAAATTTTGCTTTATTTCTATTTTTAATTAATTATTCAAAAATTTGCGGCGAAAAAAACATTTAGTTGGCCCACTATAACGCTCGAAAAACCTGGAAATGCAGTTTGATAAAAAATCGTTTGTCTGTTTTTTTTTTTTTAATTTGCCATCGTTTGTATACCTTTTGTTAGTTATTAACTATCCACCGTTCATATCAAGTCTTTTCCCAAAAATAATCATACTTAGATGGTCACTTCTCTCTATATATTTATAGGTATCTACATAGTAAAGTATGTATAGTTAAAATAGAACAATTCGATTTATTTTGGACAAAAGACTCATCCAGCAAAGAATTCAGTAACTATTAAAGTCAGTTAAGTAATAAAATGTGTCTTAATCCAAAAAATAGTAAGTAAGTATTTATTTATTCTTCTATTTTTATTTTGCAGTCTGCAAAACGCTTTTTATTATTGAACTACATACCTACCTTCATAGTGTATACAATAAATCAATTTTATTAGTTTCCAATCAATTTTACACCAAAATTTGTGAACTTACACCAAATTATGCACCAGTGTACTACTTGAGCCCTGGTTATGAACATTATCACCCCAATTACCAAATCTGGCGATGGGAGTCGAAGTTCCTATTTCCATAAGCCTATAGTTTACAGATCTTCTCTAAAAATATCTGAAGGTATTATAACATTCTTGTATGATGTGACTCGATACTTAAATTTTTGAATTTTAAACGTCAGCTTATACTCCATTTTTGTGTATAGGTCCAACCTAGAACGGTCGGGACCTAATTTTGCATTAATTAGCCTTTTTCTAGAGCACAAAATATCATGGAAATAAATAATTGAGTCGTCGTGAACCTGATTTTAATAAAACCATATTGTAGTGGAGAAACTATAGCTTGCAGTGAAAATAAAGATATTCATAGACAATGCTTTCGACGAGCTTGGGTAATGAGGAAAGTTTAGCTATCGAGCGAATGTTTGAGATTTCGTTTTCGTCCATTTTGGTGAATTGAAAAAATGAATGAGTTTTTCATAAAGAAGAGAAAACTGTTTAAAAAGCTTGCATGTAGTTGGCCCACCAACTATGGAGTTGAGCAAAACTGAAAATGGCAATCGTTTGTACACGTTTGTACAACTTTTAGAATAATTTGTACACTCACCGTTTTTTTTATAGAGACACTTCAAAAAAAAAAAAAACGGAAGTTGGCCCACCAACTATAACGCTCGAAAAATCTGGAAATGCAGTTCAATTGATAATCGTTTGCACACGTTTGTCTTTTTTTTTGTTAAGTTCTTACACTTCGCAAAAAATTTGCACCAACATTTTTTTTTGAAAAAAATTTTATACAATTTTCAAAAAAGTATGCAATCGTTTGTACATTTTTTATAACAATTTTCCACCGTATTATTTTTTTAAATTTTGTTTTATTTCTATTTTTAAATAATTATTCAAAATTTTGCGGCGAAAAAAAAAACATGTAGCTGGCCCACCAACTATAACGCTCGAAAAATCTGGAAATGCAGTTCGATTGATAATCGTTTGTACACGTTTGTCTTTTTTTGTTTAGTTTTTTCACTTCGCAAAAATTTTGTACCAACATTTTTTTTTGAAAATTTTTTTATAAAATTTTCGAAAAGTATGCAATCGTTTGTACATTTTTTACAATAACTTTCCATCTTGTTAGTTTTTCTAAATTTTGCTTTATTTCTATTTTTAATTAATTATTCAAAAATTTGCGGCGAAAAAAACATTTAGTTGGCCCACTATAACGCTCGAAAAACCTGGAAATGCAGTTTGATAAAAAATCGTTTGTCTGTTTTTTTTTTTTAATTTGCCATCGTTTGTATACCTTTTGTTAGTTATTAACTATCCACCGTTCATATCAAGTCTTTTCCCAAAAATAATCATACTTAGATGGTCACTTCTCTCTATATATTTATAGGTATCTACATAGTAAAGTATGTATAGTTAAAATAGAACAATTCGATTTATTTTGGACAAAAGACTCATCCAGCAAAGAATTCAGTAACTATTAAAGTCAGTTAAGTAATAAAATGTGTCTTAATCCAAAAAATAGTAAGTAAGTATTTATTTATTCTTCTATTTTTATTTTGCAGTCTGCAAAACGCTTTTTATTATTGAACTACATACCTACCTTCATAGTGTATACAATAAATCAATTTTATTAGTTTCCAATCAATTTTACACCAAAATTTGTGAACTTACACCAAATTATGCACCAGTGTACTACTTGAGCCCTGGTTATGAACATTATCACCCCAATTACCAAATCTGGCGATGGGAGTCGAAGTTCCTATTTCCATAAGCCTATAGTTTACAGATCTTCTCTAAAAATATCTGAAGGTATTATAACATTCTTGTATGATGTGACTCGATACTTAAATTTTTGAATTTTAAACGTGAGCTTATACTCCATTTTTGTGAATAGGTCCAACCTAGAACGGTCGGGACCTACTTCCTCAAGAAAAAGTCATCTGGGGCAGTTTTTAATTTAATAGGTATGCAGGCATTCATAAATCATAAATCGACGCCGCCGGCCGCATCGGTACGGTATATAGGAATATTTAAATCTATACACTATACAGTTTTATGCATACCTACTTAAATTTACATTCCGCAAATCGGATTTTAGAAAAAGTCTTTATTTTTATTCTTTGTATTTTGGCCAATGAGCAAATAGCATAAATAAATAAATAAATTGGGTGGCGCAACAGCTCGTGGAGAACCAGGGCCTAGTGACTTACAACTCACAACCATTCCTGTGTGCGTGTTTGGTGGCAGGAATGGAGGGGACCTACAGTTTTTTGCCGAGTCCGAACGGCTAAATGAGAAGCACTTTTTCATGACAAGTATACTCTTGGAGGATTTGTCAGTTCCTCGCAAGAGGCAGTACCTCGAATAAAACATTTCTGTTTTTAGGTGGCACGGCTGGGAATCGAACCCACACCTTCGGCATGACAGTCCTACGCACTAACCATCAAGCCACGAGGTACTACAAATAGCAAATAGCATACTTTTTTGTTATGCGATATTGTAATTGGGACCCTTCACAAATTATATGAAGGGTCCAGGGGAAAAACGGCTTAAGTCCACTTAGATTAATTCCGAGAAAAACGAAGATATAAGTTTACCTACTAATACACGCTAAAGTCAAAGGAAAATAAATTAACGAAAACAAACATTTTTGTAATACAAAATGTTCTCAATGATGGAACATAATTTAATTTTTATTTCATGAATAAATAAACTTGTTACAACGATTTTAGTCAGAACAGTACGTGACTTGTGTCATTTTTCCATTGAAATCAAGTATCCATTGGTGGGTCGTCAAGAAATTCATCGTCACTTTTTCGTTTTTATCGATGAACGTTAAATCTTTTTAAAAATTCTTGGACTCTTGTATCTCAAGAAATTTAGTAAGATGTAGATCCTTCCACTTTGACTTTTTGATAGGGATTCGACCGTTGTAAAGTCTCTTTAATGGCGCATGCTGGTCCTGTTTCTTCTTTCTCCTTGGATTTTTTTTCGATTGAAGATTTGTTGTATAAGCCCTTGTAATTCGATTTCTGCAAAACAAAGCTATCCTCTTGACAAATTTTGAGCACTCTTATTGGTCGAGTAGGAAATGGACACTTTGGAGCATAAAGGGGAGCTAAAAACTCACTCCAGTTTTCGAAATCAATATTTTCCCCAGTTAATAACTTCAAATGGTGTAGGTTTGCGGCTTCTTCTCAATTCGTTTTTCCAGTGCTTTGGTGTCTCAGTGAAAGTTTTTTGGTTAACGAGGCTCATATCTCGATCGCATTCTAGATACGAATGTCCTCTAATCGGAAATATGACTTTCACTGAATTAAAACAATTTTTCTTGGTGACTAGAAAGTGCAGAAATCTGATCACTATAAAGTTTTTTTTTGCCCAGCACAAGAGTCACAGAAAATTGAAAGATCTTTTATTTCAATTGGCAACATTTTGTAGAAGAAATGAGAAAGCATCGAACAAACTTCATCTGCGATGGTGTATGGAAGAACGACACAAGTCCATTAAATATGGACTTGTGCCATTCTTCAATACAATTTGTTGCACTTAAGTCGTTCTTCCGCAGCAAGGCATTTCGTTTTATTGATTTTTATTGGTAGAAACAAACATTTTTTCAAAAAGTAAATAGAACCTCATATAGTACTCACAAAAAACTACAAGATGTCATCATTACTTTGATTTTGAAAAAAAGTGGACTTAAGCCGTTTTTCCCCTGGACCCTTCATATGTTATACATATTATCTCCCTTTCCCTCTTGTTGAATACTTCATACATTATTTATGTATTTGGCCAATCAGAAATCACTATACAACGTTTAGATTTAGATTGCCCTTATTTCATACTGCTCCTCTTATTTGAATTTTGTAGAGGTACTGCATACATAAGCAAATTGCAATTGGGTGACTCTAGTAAAAATAAAAACAAAAAATATGAAAGCTCCCCATCCCCATCCAAATTAAATATTTGAAATTAAAACATTTTTTAGTAGATCATAGTTCTCTAAACGGGAGGGATGCACCTATTAACAAGGTTAATTTAAGTTTGTAGCTTTTAATTATGTATAAGGGAATGAGTGCCCATTCACATACATATATGCATATAGGTATAAGAAATTCTAATTGAATTTAATTTAATACTACATATATACGATCACATAGCTATTATGAATAGTTTGATGATCAATAGACTTCTTATAATAATGAAGTTTTAAGAGTTGGGCTCTGGTACCTATTTAAGATTAGTTAAACTTTATTTATAACATTTTAAGTTGGGTTTGTGTGTAAATGAAATCTACATCTACACAAGTGCAGTATGCTGCAAGTTATACATCAATTTATATTGAATAATTTTGAATGAACAACTATTACTTGTGTGTGTTACCACCAAGTATATAGGCTGGATTATAGCTATTTCACGAGAGCCACCTCGATCATCAGACTCCTTTTAGTGGTGCTTAGTCCAGCCTGAAAAACTCTTTGCCGTCATCTGGGAGCGAACCATGAACCTTGCAATTCAGAGGCCAATGCACTACACACCGCGGCACTGAAGTGTTAACAAAAATGCTAGTAGCTGTTGCAATTGATAAACAACGAAAAATGCATTGGGATTGAGCAGAACATGTGGCAGGATCGTCAGATTTTCTTTTTGCATTAATGAATTTATAGAACCAATTTGGCTCACAGATAATACAAGTCTGCGATTTATCAAGAGATGCATGGTATAGTAAATGAATACTAATATTTCCTCCGCTAGGAAAAAAAATTATTAATTAACGGTAACACTTACAGTATTGTTTTAAAGCTTTTTGCCAGAAGTCCATTCTAATGGCGTATTTTTAAATAAGGCTTAAATTGTTTTCGAACTTAAAATTTTTGAAAAATTGAATTTTTCTTCAAAATGTTGAGTTTGAAAACAATTATTGCTCTCGAAAAAAATTAATTTGAAAATAAACCATAAAAATGGACTTCTGGCTTTCCAAAAAACTACAATACAATACTGTTAGTGTTGTCGTTGATTTTTAACTATTTTTTTCTTTTCAATTTTCTTATAAAATTGCCCCTCCTGTCCAAGAGGGGGGATATATTACCCCCCTCCCATAAATTCTTTTCTTGTCTACATTCAACCTACATATGTACATACATATATGTATGCTTGAATTTTTAGTATGCAAAAAAAAAGACAGTTTAATTAACATCTCCAGAGACTATAGGGGATGAAAATAAAAATCAGAAAAGGATTATTTTTCTTCATTTAGATCCAATCCAGGCCCATCCAAGATGACCTTTATTTAACGACCACCCTAATGTACACATGAAAATAAAAAATGGTGGCTTGAAGATTCATTTCGGTAAAAACTGATATCGAAGTTCGAATTAGCGTAAAAAATCATAATAAATCAAAAGTTTTCTTTAGGTATCATAAATCATATTGGAAACAGCTTAATACCAATGTTCCCAAGGGCTACTTCTTGAGAGTTTTGGATATCTCTTACTCTTAACTACCACCAGTGCTCTAAGTCTGTTTGCTCAAATTTTTCTTTTATTAACATTTGTTTGGGATCAGGCCACACATTAACTTGGATATTGATTTTCTCGGCGCAGTTATGCTTGAAAAGTGTGAATACTTATCTATACCTTCCCGATTGCTTCCCTAAATTTTAGATTTCTAGACCAAATACCACTAAAATTCAAATGACCACTGACCATTTTAGATTTTAACAATTTTCCACTATTAACAAGAAGGCATGTTTTATATGATCCTATATACATCGATACAATCTTTGTGTTTTGAACAAGCAGCTGCAATGTGTTGGAAATGTCATATTAAAACATTTGTAAAAAATGTTTGACTTGAAAAATGTGTAAGTAAATCTAAAGTTAACTCCTATTACCAGAAACAATGTTCACTCAGGTGTATCAAAAGAATGTCATGATAAATCAGCTTTAAATATACCCACAAACTTCTATCAATTTTTTCCCCTTTTTGTTTTCTCAACATGTTTCTGGTTTCAAGTTACATAGATAATTCTATATTTTTTTATTATGATGCAATTTTGCATATAAATTTCCATTTTAATTAGGTATAAATACTAGCAGTTGGTATGAGAAGGAATCATATTTGAATCGACTGTCAATCAATTCAGTAATAAACAAACAAAATATGAAGGTGTGTACACAGTAAAAATAATACAAGATTTAGTATAAAGCATCCTTTGACAAAATTTAATAAATTTTTATTTCTTTTATTAGGCCTTCATTTTCTTTGCTCTCTTCTGCTTGGCAGTAGCCTCAGCATCAGTTATTGGACCAATTGCTGTCGGTGGTGTTGCTGTTTCACCATTAGGTGTGCCATTAGCTGCTCCTGGTGTGGTTGTTGGAGGTCTAGGTGTTCCTGGTTTGATTGCTCCAGGATTGATTGGAGGAGTTAGAGTAATTGGATAAATGATTTAGTTCGATTCGGTAAACATGGAATACATTGTTTTGTGAAGAATTTTGTTAAGAAAATATATGATTTTATAAAACTTAAATTTTTTTGTCTTGATCTGAAAATAATAACTTAGATACAAAGTATGCTAAAAAAAAACTTTGTATTTTTAAGGCATTTTCCAGAAGGATTTATTATAATTTGCGTAATAATATTACATAATTCACTTGCTTTTTGAAAAAAAATTACCGATTTTTTGTGATATTTACAAAAAATTGAACTTTTTTTCCTTTTACAGTACAAAATAAAAAAGCCAACTTTAACACACTATAACTTCAAAATCAACAAACTTTTAGAGTTTGTTAATATCTAGCTTGTGTTTAGACAATTTTGTTAAGAAATGAAATTTGATCGGCTTATTTGATAAAAACCAAATCACCTTCCTTTTCAAGATGGTGGCCTACCGCAACTTAGAAACTTGGTCTTATAATGAGGAGATGTAGCCAAATTCTAATCGTCCAAAAAATGTTGCCTATCGGTTAAAGCAATTTTACAAATTCTTTTTAAACCTACATACACCAGGAAGTTTTTGCATGCTTTTCTCTAAATCCATTTATTGTATAAAAATAAAATAGGAAACGTTGTGTTTAGCTATATAGCTTTTTTTTCTGTACCACGTGGGAAATAGAGCCTACATTATTAGAAATATTGTGTGCTGAAAATAAAAAAGAGGCGAAATTATATCGGTCAGGAGATCATATATCAATATTTTATAAATAAATAAATTGGGTGGCGCAACAGCTCGTGAAGAACCAGGGCCTAGTGACTTACAACCCTCAACCATTCCTGTGTGCGTGTTGTTGGCAGGAAATGGAGGGGACCTACAGTTTTTTGCCGAGTCCGAACAGCTAAGTGAGAAGCACTTTTTCATGACAAGTATACTCTTGTAGGATTTGTCAGTTCCTCGCAAGAGGCAGTACCTCGAATAAAACATTTCTGTTTTTAGGTGGCACGGCTGGGAATCGAACCCACACCTTCGGCATGACAGTCCTACGCACTAACCATCATGCCACGAGGTATCATGCCACGAGGTACTACATCAATATTTTGTTGCTTGGTCGATAATTCAAAAATACCATCAAAATGGCATTACTCATGGGTTCACTTCAGGGTTGCAAAAGCTTAATAGCTTAAGCCCTCGTTTAATTCACAAATCAGTTATGGTTTTGTGAATTAAAAAATATTTAAATCCCAAGCTTTTTCTGATTTGTGAATTCAATTCATGTTCTTGATTTGTGTATTGAAATTTTTTTAATTCACAAGCTCTTTTATACACAAAATGTTTGTTACATTTTTCAAAAAAAAACTTTTGGTATGTCGATTTTGAGTAGGTATATATTTATGTACATATAAAACTGAAATTTCAAAATAATTCATCAAATATTGAAATATTGAATTTTAAAACAAAATTTTTGAATCTTTTTTAAAAATCCAAAACTCATTTTCTTAAAAATGTTGATATGCAATATAATTGACATTTTAAGGAACATTTTTCATAAAAATTTTGGTTGAAATCCGTTAAGCCGTTAATGAGAAAATCGAAAATAAAAAAAACCGTTATATGGCAGGTACAGTTAATAACAGTTTTTGGTAATTTTTTTCTACCAGAATGTACACCATCATGCCTACAGTAACGCACTGATTTTCTTATCAAAATCGTTGGAGCCGTTTTTGAGATAAATAAGCTTTTCTTTAACGGTTGTATGGCAAGTACCGTTATTTTTGGAGCTAAAAATAAAATTTCAATTTCCCCTCTAGAGAGTTACAAAAAAACCTTAAGTTCAAAATTTGAAGAAAATAGCATAATTGGTTTAGGCCGTAGGTCCAGACACAATCCGACAGACAGACAGACAGAATTTTGCCACCCACTTTCTTCGTGTTCTCTACCATCGTAATGTCATGTTTGATTTTATCTCAAATTTTTTTTTGCACCAATCCAAAACTTGCCCTATAGTACCTTTATCGCAAGCAAAAATCTATGGGTGACCAATTACTGAAAGTAGTTGACCTTTTTATCATGATCCATAGATCTTTCGGATGGTATAAATTTTGTTTGTAAATTTCCCACAAATGAGGTACAAAAAATCGCCCGTGACCTTGAGAAACTTTTAGCCATGATTACAAGTTATCTAGGGCTGACCAATTTCTAGGACTAGTTGACCTTTTCTGACCAATTAGATGACATTATTTTGTTTTTTCAAATTTCCCATATATGTATGAGGTGCCAAAGGTCCAGAACCAAGGAATGGACCTATTTGGTATGATTTTGGTATGAGCAGTCAAATGATTTTCTCTCCAATTTTTCTATATTGCATAGGAAGCAAATGATACGGCAATAATCTCAGCAAGTTCATAAATAAAAGGATTCTTTACAATAATTTATGTATAAGGAAACGTCCAACAAAATTTGACTTTTTTGATTGATCCATTTGTTGTGTAATTTGAATGAAACTTTTACGCCAATCATATTAGGTATTCTACAATTCTACTGTCTAATTTGTTGAATAAAATCTACCTACTTTCTTCCTACTTATTTCATGCTCCACCGATATACCTATCAGACTTCAAATCTCTTGGCCATTAACAGCAAATTAATCTTCTATTAAATAAAATTAACATTATTCATGAGTGCATAGTGAAATAAATTTTTCAAAATGCAGTTTAACAATTTAAAAAAAAATAAATCAAGACAACAAGATTACATTTTATTTCTATTCTAAGATGCAAACACAAGACACTGTAAATTTAGATGGAATAAATTTGAAATCAAATGGGTCAATCGTCTTTGTTCAATATTTCTGACGTTATGTAGTCGGTCTGAAAGTGAAAAAGCTAATTATATCTTTACCATTTACAATACTTACCTACATATATCTATATAATTCTATAAAATAAAAACGCTGGACTTGGAAATGTCTTTGGTGACCATTCCTATTTTTGTTCTGATTACCAGATACCAGAGGCCTGAAAACCGGAGTTCGAAAAATATTTGATTTAATTTTCATGTTTTTTCAACGTCCTTGAAAAGAAAGATATCAAAGTATAGGTGCAATCATTCTTAAAATTTCAACTGCTATTTCTTCCATATATACATTGAAAGAATTTTTCGTTGGTTCAAAGATAAATCTGACTAACTATAACAAGCTTAACTTTTTTAACTTTTTTCCAGATATTGGGGGTTGGGATATAGTTTAAATACGATTAAACTTGCTTAATCTTCTTTTTAACCTACAAAGTATCATACTAAAATCGTTTTCAGATCGTACTTATGTCGTTTTTGTTTGGTTTTACGTTCTGTTCCATTCCTATGGAAAATGCAAAATTTGAGACATTACTCATCTTAAATTTAACCAAAACTTTAACCTGTGCCTACGTTCTGTAACTTTCACATCGAACAAAATACATGAGTTTTGTTCTATTTTTCAACGTTTCTCTACTGGTTTTATCGATGCGAGATTAATAGAACGTAGGCCCTGGTCACCATTTTCACTATCTGGGTAAAAAAGAACAAACAATAAGTTGACTCGTAGGAGGTGATTTGCACTACAGTCAATAAGAGAATATATTATTTTTTCAAGCCCATGATAGTTAATTGGAATAAAACGAGTGCTGCTGTCGGATAGATTGTTTTAAGTTGATGGCGATAATATAAATTATAGTACAAGTAAGTAGATCTTTAATTACATCGCAATCAATCCTTTTAATTATGATACTTTTCATATTTTTAGATCAACTGAAATATTATATTGAAGCATTTCTATTCTTAGGACTCCCAACATAATAATATGAGTGTAATGAGTGTAGTAATAAATTTAATTTATTCTACTTGGTCCCTTCATCATCTGCTGATGTGCATAATTGGTCATCTAATCAAAAATTCCAAGTGTCGTACGCAAATCGACGGCCTTATGGCTGGAATAATTCAGCTAAATCCATTTTTATTTTTATCATTATAGATTTGTTAAGAAATTTCGGTTTGTTGGATAAAAAAAAGTGTTTTGGCATCAGAGGGGGCAGGTGGGTATAATTTCTTCTTTTCGTATAGGAGTTATACCCACCTGCCCCCGTTGATTCGAAAATAAAGAGTCCGCCAAATAACAATTTTTTTGAAAATGCTATAAAAAAAACTACTGAATATTTTCTCAAATTTCTTTTTTTATTTGAAAGTACAATCCTTCCGGTTAATAATGGAAAATAATTTCATTCAAATGGCTGCTTCGCTAAGTGGGCCTGCGATCGACTTAGAGAAGATGCCGATTTTGCCAAAAAAATCATCTTTTCAGATGAAGCTCATTTTGATCTTGGCGGGTATGTAAACAAGCAAAATTGTCACATTTGGGGCACAGAAAACCCGCACGCCATTGAAAAGCCGATACACCCAAAACGAGTCACTGTTTGGTGCGGATTTTGGTTCGAGTGGCCGTTACAGTCAATGGCGATCGTTATCGGGCCATGTTGAACGAATTTACGTTCACAAAAATTGAAGAGGAGGATATTGGAAATATTTGGTTTCAACAGGACGGCGCTACGTACCACATAGCCGAAGCTACACTCCATGTAGTAGTAGCATTTTCAAAAAAAAAAAATTATTTGGCGGACCCTTTACTTGTTTTTTATTCGACTTTTGCAATTCGATTTTTCACTACAAATTATTTCGATAGAATTGAAAGCGCATTTCCTTGCGAGTGACATTAAACAGTGGGTTGTTTTGGATTTTTTTATAATTTTAGAATATTATTTGGTACTTCGAATAACATACTTTACGCGTAGCCAAGTTCCAGTCAACACCGATTTTTTTTTCAATATTTTTGAAGCAAAGTGGTGAGAGTTGGGTGCAGCTCTAATGTTGGTTCATCTAACCGCTTTCATAGCCACTGTGTAATGATTTCCTTTTATTATTTTCCCATAGCCAGACTCATTTTGAAAATAATTGCTTACCACTTTTTGGCTTCAATCATATTTTTCCTGCGATATCCCGATGTCTTAAAAATAATTCACTACACGCCTTGAGTTACCCTTTTTTATCGTCAATCAAGACTTTGCAACCCGTTTTGAAAACAAATTGTTAAAAACAATTCCAACTACCGATTGGCAAAAGAAAAAGGACAATCAGTGAAATCGGTTTGAGATGAACTTAAATCATTGGCAGTGAACCTATTCAAGTGACGCAAAAAAATAAGATAATATTTTTAGTTAGTATGATCAAAGTAGCATATCAAAATAATAGAGCATTTCCAAAGTTGGCTTCATATCTCAAACTGAGCGTAAGCAAATGGCCCTCCAATATATGTAAAACAATGGGGGATAAGTCCAATAAATATTAAGGACGAAGAACAGTAGTGTGCTAAAATGATTGAACCTATTCTAATGACCAGCAGTGTATTTTTACCTACCTTATCTAAAACATTGTAGTTTTTAAGGCGCCAGTTAGGTGCCAGTTATAGCTATATCATTGAAACTCATCATTGAAAATTTTAATGATTGATTTTGAGACGCTTAGGAGGAAAATCATTTATTATTTTGATGGACGATCAAATCTCAAGACTTAATTAATATTTCTAATCAAAAAAAAAAAATTAAATAGGCCCAACTTTCCACAAAAATTGACTTTAAATTTTTCAATGATCATTGGTAAGGTAGTTCAATCATTGAAATAAGAAAAGTCTTTTTATGTGGAAATTTGGGCCTTTTTGAAATTTTTTGACTAAAATTGTTAATTAAGTCTTAAGATTTGTTTTTTCATCTAAAAAACAAATGATTTCGGTTACTAAACGTCTCAAAACCAATCATTAAAATTTTCAATGATGAGTTTCAATGATAGCTATAACTAGCACCTAACTGGCACCTTATAGCTATCATTGAAACTCATCATTGACAATTTTAAGGATAGATTTTGAGATGTTTAGAAATTAAATTCAATTAATATTTTGGTGGACAAATAAACCACAAGACTTAATAAATATTTCTAGTCAAAAAAAAAATTTCAAATAAGCCCAACTTTCCACATAAAAAGACTTTTCTAATTTCAATGATTGAACTACCTTACCAATGATCATTGAAAAATAAAAAGTCAATTTTTGTGGAAAGTTGGGTTTTTTTTTACTAAAAATATTAATTAAGTCGTCAACTTCGATCGTCTATCAAAATAATAAGTAATTTTGCCTCCTAAACGTCTCAAAATCAATTATTAAAATTTTTAAATGGTGAGTTTCAATGAAAGCTATAGCTGACGCCTAAAGAGCCAATCATCGGCTTTCTTTCAAAACTTCATATTATAAGTTAAGTCCAAATTAAAAAATCGACTAGAGCACACAAAAACCAGCTTTAAAAATTAGTAAAATGGAATTTTAAAATACTAAAAAATTTAAAAACTGCTTGATAAATTTAAAAGGAAACACTTGCGGAGCATTGATATTTGAATTCAGTGATAGTTTTGAGCGAAAACATACTAAAATGCCATTTAAGGAGGTTATGACAGAAAGCGGTCTACAAGACCAATAACGGTGAGACATTCATCGCAGGATGTTGGAAAGCAGGCAGCTTATTTTAAATCATTGTTTGAAGAAAGTTATTGGACGGCTATGTAGTTATTAGGCGCCACGCCACTTAAAGCTATCACTGAAAGTTTTAATGATTGATTTTGAGAAGTTTAGAAAAAGGCTAATAAACAGGGTAATAAGGAACTAAGACGTTCATTGACGATGCAAAAACCATAGAGTGCTATTAAATCGGAGGGTGCATTATTGTTCGGGAGGGTGTGGGTGCAAAATCACCCTTTTCGGTTTTTCGTATAACTCGAAAACGAAGCAAAATTTCGAGATAATGCTAAGCCCACTTTTGTACGGAGTAAAATTTACCTTCGGAATGGACTATTCAAAAAAAAATGTTATCTCTTGTTAGTTAAATAAAAGAAATCATTGCAGAAAATGTGAAAAATCACATTGGGTGTATTATTCATCCATGACCAGTTGAATCAAATCTATTTTTTTGTTTTCGTAATTAAGAATTATTACCAAAATCAACACACTCGCTAGGTACCTTCACGAACATGAAGTGTGGTAAGGAAGTTCAACCCTTAAAAAAATAAAACTCATTTTATGTGATGGGCTGGGCGAAAATGTAATTTTTTTAATAGAAATAATAATTAAGGCATGGAGCTTTACTTTCTTATTTGTATTTGAAATTTGTTTCAATGTATTGGTAGAGGTATAAAACTTGAAATTATTTCTTAACCCAATTTTAAATATTAATTTTCGATTAAAAAAAATTGAACATTGAAAAAAATTTAAGGGTTTTGAAGGGTCAAGGTACCCGCACTGACGAGTTAGGCCCCAGTTAAAGCTATCATTGAAACTCATCATTGAGAATTTAGTTTGTCCATTTTCAGGTGTTTAGAGAACAAAATCATTTACTATTTTGATGGAGAATTAAAGATCAATACTTAATATTTTTAGCCAGCTACTAGAAACAAAAAATAAGATATAATCTTTATTATTTTGGCATCAATATAATCACTGATTTTGTTTTTTTAACGTCTGAAAATAAATTATTGAAATTTTCAATGATAAGCTTCAATGAAAGCTGTAACATGGAGCCTTAAAAATCAATTTCTCCATGCTATCATTGAACCCTTTAAAGCAAAACCGCTCGTTTATTGAAGGACCTCGACCTACAGAATTTGGTCGTACAATATTTTCAAACAAAAATTTGCGCATGCAGATATTTGAGGCCCAGTGCCATTGTTTTTGTTATTATACTGGCAGGTGTCCAGTTGTGTAAATGCGGCATAAATGAGCATTTATTTATGTCGTTTTCGATTGGATTGCTCGCAATTTTGAAACGTCAAAGTTGGCCAACTTGTCCAGTTGCGTCTGCAGCTGCGTCGTGTTCTGTTCGCATCATTGAATTTGTGTGTATTCAAAATTTTGACAGCTATTCCAGTTGCAGCTCCATCTCCATTCTGTTCAGCCAGTTAACCATTTACTCCAAAAGCCTTCGATTGGCTGTTCCGAGTAATGATTTGAGAGTATTTTGTTGTTCCCGATTTCAAGAAGGAGTAGATTTAGAACACACGTGCATACATATAACGTTTTTCGTCGGACTACTTGTCAAAAGTGATGAATGCTTGAAGAAACGATTTTATAAAATTTCGTCATTCAGTAGTGTGTTTGTAAATTTGACAATTCTATGTTTTCATATTCGATTGTCCCTGATCACACGTGAAGAAACTCGAGCAATTGGCCAGTTTATATTTCTTGAGTTCTCAGTAATTTTCCTCCGTTTTTTGACAGAGCAGGAGAATAAAATAAAAACAGAACTCTTCACATAGAAGTCAAACTCTCTTTTTCTTTTCTTCTATGTAATTTACTGCGACAAAAAATAACTGAGCAAGCCAATCCGAAAAAATTCAGTCTCAGCTTTTAAGGGGAAAAGTGAGAAATGTTTGAGAGGAATCCTGATTGGGAGACGGACACAATCCCGAAATTCCGAATCCAGAAAACCCAAAATCCCGAAAATCCAAAATCCCGAAAACCCAAAATCCCGAAAACCCAGAATCCCGAAAACCCAGAATACCGAAAACCCAGAATCCCGAAAACCCAGAATCCCGAAAACCCAAAATCCCGAAAACCTAAAATCCCGAAAACCCAAAATCCAGAAAGGCCAAAATCCCGAAACTATATTGAAAAAAAGGTTACAGCCATTACTGTGACTTTATTGACAAAGTTTTAGGCTAAATTCACTTTAAAGTTCTGATATCGATAGCGATACATGATAATGTATCTTAAAACAGAACACAATGAGTACCTACACATTCACTTCATCGATACCTGATACGCTTTCGCTCCTTTCAGTTTTTCTTATGTAAAAATATTTTATTGCAGCGATAGCGTATCGGTATCGGCAAAATAGTGTGGATCTGGCCTTATTGAATCTTAATCAAACAGTTTTAACAAATTAAAAACAGTTATGTTTCACAAATCTGAATTTTAACAGAATTCCGATATTTAAATCGTCTTTAAACCCTCTTCCGAGCTTCAGCATGTTGTTTTGTATTTTGTTTTGTATATGCTTTTTAACTTTTATCGTGTTTTGCTTGTTTTCTGACTTAGGCACATTCCTAAAACTTTCGTACACTAAGTTTTTTTATAAAAGATTGGTTTTAATTGATCATATCATTAAAATAGTTTTATTAAACAAACAAAGTAAAGAAGTACTTAATTTCGAAGTAAGTGCATGCCATCTTCATTTAAAATAAAACATATAAAAGAATATTCACGAAGTGTACATTAGGGTGGTCCTTAAATTGGACATTGTCTTGGATAGCCTTCATTCGATTCAAAACATTGAAAAACAATTTCCCTAATTTTTTCAGATTTTTATTTCACCCCCCTGGTCTCCCTTTTTCCTTTTGAAGGTACAAATAATGGAGTTAGGGTGATTCTTATAACACGTAAAAAAAAGTCAGAACTTATAGATTTGATTGAGACGAAAAAAAAATCGTATTGGAGGGGGTGTCTATTGCCCCCCGTTCAGGCAGGAGAGGTCATTTTCTAAAAATTTGACCCAAAATAGAAAAAAATTATTAAAAAACAACAGCACCACTTACAATGGCATGCTATACTTTTTTTAAAGTCATGAATCCAGTCTCTAATATGTTTTTTAAATCAAGCTTTTATTGTAAATAGTTTTTGAAAAAATAATTTCCAAACTTAAAAATAAAAACAAAAATAATAATATGTACGTTTGAAAATTATTTTTTTCAGAAACTATTTATAATAAAAACTTGATTTAAGAAAAATATTAGAGACTGGATTCATGGCTTTAAAAAAAGCTATAGCATGCCATTGTACGTGGTCCCATTGTTTTTTAATAAATACGATTTTTTTTTGTCTCAATCTAATCTATAAGTTCTGATTTTTTTTTTACGTGTTATAAGAATCACCCTAACTCCATTATTCAAGTGGAAAAAGGGAGACCAGGGGGGTGAAATAAAAATCTGAAAAAATTAGGAATTTTTTTTTTCTTTATTTAGAGTCATTTGATGCCTATCCAAGTTGGATTTTCAAAAAAACCCAATATAAGGACCACCCGAGTGTACATACATTTATAGGTACATATGTGGAAAATCTATGAACATACTTCGGAAACATCTTTAAAGTTCGGATTTATTTTCGTTTTCTTCTTAACTCGTTATGTTTTACTTAGTTCTTCGAAGCTAATTATTTTTCAGATGAAAATTTTAACACAGTTTTTGCCTTTCCCATACGGGTAAGATAGAACAGAAATTATGCAGGTACATCAAAAATCTAGAAATACTTTTCCTAAAATTGAAATCGGGATTTCAATTTCGGGATTTCGGGATTCTGGGTTTTCGGGATTTTGGGTTTTCGGGAATTTGGGTTTTCGGGATTCTGGGTTTTCGGGATTCTGGGTTTTCGGGATTTTGGGTTTTCGGGATTCTGGGTTTTCGGGATTGTGGATTTTCGGGATTTTGGGTTTTCGGGATTTTGGATTTTCGGGATTTTGGGTTTTCGGGATTTCGGTTTTCGGGATTCTGACCCCAACCCATCCTGATTATATACATATCTCTGAGCCCTCTGAGTCCTCCGAGATCTCAGAAATATAAACTGGCTAATTTTCTGATACTTATGTGATGGTGAACGGGGTTTCTTGCAGAAGAGGGATGGGATGAAATATTATCAAATTATTTGAAAATATTCGGTGTAGAAAATTGACGTTCTCTTTCATGTTGCTTCTCCTATCTAATCCTACCAATCAATTCGAGTCTTTCAATAAAAAAAAAAAAACTGGGTGGCGCAACAGCTCGTTCAGAGCCAGGGCCTAGTGACTTACCCGGAGGCCACATAGACCAAAGCCCACAGCAAATTTTTGGGTGTGAAAGTTAACCGAAAATGAAGCACATGAGACGAAAGCTGTGTTGAGGCTTATGAAAGAAATGAAAGTCTTGCAGTCCCTAGTCGGGGCTTTAGTGAGTAATAGTACGCCAAAAACTCAAAAAAATCAACTTAAAGGATAATTGTATGAACCAAAATTTTCGATCACACATCCCTAGACAATGCTCCCCTGATCACAAAAAGGTGGGTCCAAGACCATTAAGTGGGGGCCGTTACTCTGCCAGACCGTTTGAAAAACCCTAAAAAGTCATCTCAAGGGATAATGGTATGAACCAAAATTTTTTTTTTCTCAGTCCTAGACAATGCTCCCCTGATCACAAAAAGGTGGGTCCAAGACCATTAGGTGGGGGCCGTTACTCTGCCAGACCGTTTGAGATTTTTAAAAGTGTTAAATAACGATAAGGTGGCCAATTCACCTATAAGTAGCGAAAAAACCCATGGTGTATAGGTAAGACTAAGACTACAACAATCTCGTATGGCAGGGGAGGTTTACATCCCCCGTTTAGGTGGAAGTGGAAATTTTCCTAGAAAAAAACTATGTAAGTTTAAAAAAAACGACAATACTATCAATAATATTTTGATACTTTTTCAAAATTAAGTCCATGTTTTTATACTAAATTATTTTATGCTGATTTTCTTCTTCTTTAATTTCAAAAATCACATAGGTACATTAGACTGTTTCCAAAAAAAAATTTGCTTTCGATTTTCTTGCAAACAGACTGAAAAGTTTCAGTTAAGCAAAAAAAGAGGTCTGTGAAAATTTGAGCTCTTAAAATTCATGTTTAGACATGCCTCATCGCAGATTTCGGTTTTCCATATGATTAGTATGGGAGAAAACACCTGTTTGTGTTTGGAATTTTAAAACTTAATAATAACAAGTATTTAAACTAACGGCATATGTTTTTCTTGTAGAAAATTGAACGTACTTCAAAAAAGGTCATATGGAAAACCGAAATCTGCGATGAGGCATGTCTAAACATGAATTTTAAGAGCTCAAATTTTCACAGACCTCTTTTTTTGCTTAACTGAAACTTTTCAGTCTGTTTGCAAGAAAATCGAAAGCAAATTTTTTTTTGGAAACAGTCTAATGTACCTATGTATGTGATTTTTGAAATTAAAGAAGAAAATCAGCATAAAATAATTTAGTATAAAAACATGGACTTAACTTTGAAAAAGTATCAAAATATTATTGATAGTATTGTCGTTTTTTTTAAACTTACATAGTTTTTTCTAGGAAAATTTCCACTTCCACCTAAACGGGGGATGTAAACCTCCCCTGCCATACGAGATTGTTGTAGTCTTAGTCTTACCTATACACCATGGGTTTTTTTGCTACTTATAGGTGAATTGGCCACCTTATCGTTATTTAACACTTTTAAAAATCTCAAACGGTCTGGCAGAGTAACGGCCCCCACCTAATGGTCTTGGACACACATTTTTGTGATCAGGGGGACATTGTCTAGGACTGAGAAAAAAAAAATTTTGGTTCATACCATTATCCCTTGAGATGACTTTTTAGGGTTTTTCAAACGGTCTGGCAGAGTAACGGCCCCCACCTAATGGTCTTGGACCCACCTTTTTGTGATCAGGGGAGCATTGTCTAGGACTGAGAAAAAAAAATTTGGTTCATACCATTATCCCTTGAGATGACTTTTTAGGGTTTTTCAAACGGTCTGGCAGAGTAACGGCCCCCACCTAATGGTCTTGGACCCACCTTTTTGTGATCAGGGGAGCATTGTCTAGGGATGTGTGATCAAAAATGTTGGTTCATACAATTATCCTATAAGTCGATTTTTTTGAGTTTTTGGCGTACTATTACTCACTAAAGCCCCGACTAGGGACTGCAAGACTTTCATTTCTTTCATAAGCCTCAACACAGCTTTTGTCTCATGTGCTTCATTTTCGGTTAACTTTCACACCCAAAAATTTGCTGTGGGCTCTTAGACTAACACGAACGAGTTAGCTAGTTGGGTACATACATTAATTGTCAAATCACTCGCCGCTCTACCTGCTACGCAACTGGCTTTAACCCGGAGGCCACACGAGCGAGTACTCGCTAGCGAATTGGAGGATTTGTCACTTCCTCGCAAGAAGCAGGACCTCAGATAAAACATTTCTGTTTTTAGGTGGCACGACGGGAAATCGAACCCACACCTTCAGCATGACAGTCCAACGCACTATACCCATTATGCCCACCGTACACAAATCTAAGGTATTATACTGCGCAGGTTGTCAGTCGAAAATAAAAAATGGCTGTGAACGTGAGGAAGAAAACACACGTAAAAACAACAATAAATTAAAATTGAAGTTGTCAGAAATAAAAATGGCTGGGAACGTGATGACTTAAATACACGTAAAAACAACAACAAACATTGACATTTGACACAAATTATGATATATGCGCAGCAGAAACCGAAATCAAAACTCTAATGATATTACCTTTAATATGTGTACTGTGCACTATGCCAAGAGGTACTACCGTGTCTTTCATTACACAAAGAGGAAAACAAAATCTTCAAGATAGTTTTCTTCACATCTGAACACTTTCGTTATTCACTTGTAAGCAAGCGCATTGGAATCAAAAAGGAGGAGAACAGTCAGAAAATCCATACGAGAACGACATTAGGCATGTTTTATTATCATCGGGATTTGGATCTGGATTAACTTTTAACACGTGTTACAAAAACAATTTTGAAAATTTCCCATCATTTTGTTTTTGTATAACGTGTAAAGGTTAGACCGCCTCCGACGCGACGGAACTGCACTGCAGCGGAACTGAACTTTAAAATATTTTTTGTATGAGCTATATCGCACTAAGCGACAACTGAACTTCACGGCGCCGCCCCATGCGGAGAAGTTGATGAATTTACCAACTATTGGTGTATTTCTTTTTGGCTCTGAGTAGATTATTCCTCAGATTCCTCAGATTTAATTGTGAAACACACTTGAGCACTGAACTGTCATTTCATAGGTGGTTTTGGTAAATTTCGTGAAATTTTTTGCAATTTTTTAACAATTGACGGGCGACTGTCCAGAGAATCCATTTTAAGTTATGTATCACTAAAAAAATAAGTGAAGTTGGCTTCGCTCAGCGTTTCGCTCGATTCGCTCGGTCATTAAATCCTGAGCTAATTGAGCAAGCTCTGAGCTAGCTTCGATGGAAAAAAGAAACGCACTTTTTATGCTCTGATATGTCTGAGCTAAAAAAGAAGCATAGAATTTTTGTTTGACAGTTCCGTGATATGCAATGAGTTAAAAAAGAAAAACGCCAATTATTTTGTTTTTGTATTACGTGTTAAAGTTATGTCGTTTTCGATTGGATGTTCGGAGTACTCCTTTTCCACTCCATTTTAATTCCTACTACTCCAAAATCCTTCGATTGGCTGTTTCGAGTAAAGTTTTCGGATTCTTTTTTGTTCCCGATTTCAAGAAGGAGTAGATTTGGAACACACGCATACATATACAGTCTTTCGTCGGACTACATGTCAAAAGCAATAAATGCTTGAAGAAGCCATTTAATAAAATGGCATCATTCAGTAGTGTGTGTGTAAATTTGACAATACGATATTTTCACATTCGATTGGAATCTAAAAGGAGTAGTACAGGCAGAAAATCCAATCGAAAACGACATTAATCCAGATCCAGATCCTGATGATAGTAGAATACGCCTTAGGTGCCAGTTATAGCTATCATTGAAACTCATCATTGAAAATTTTAATGATTGATTTTGAGACGTTTAGTAACCGAAATCATTTATTTTTTAGATGAAAAAACAAATCTTAAGACTTAATTAACATTTTTAGTCAAAAAAAAAATTTCAAATAGGCCATACTTTCCGCAAAAAATTACTTTTAATTTTTCAATGATCATTGGTAAGGTAGTTCAATCATTGAAATAAGAAAAGTCTTTTTATGTGGAAAGTTTGGGCTATTTGAAATATTTTTTTGGCTAGAATTATTATTAATTAAGTCTTAACCTTTATTTGCCCATCAAAATAATAAATGATTTTACTTCCTAAACGCCTCAAAATCAATCATTAAAATTTTCAATGATGAGTTTCAATGATAGCTATAACTGGCGCCTAAACGTCTCAAAATCAATCATTAAAATTTTCAATGATGAGTTTCAATGATAGCTATAACATGGCACCTAAGTGCCCTTTCACACGAGGAAACTGAGTTGCCAGCAACTTTTAGTTCGTAGGTGAGAAGGGCAGGAGGAAAGAGGGGCGAACAGAATCTCCCCGGTCGAAGATTTGAAGAGATTTCCTTTCACACCTAGGTTAAGGTGTGTTCAACCAATAGAATTTCAAGGGGAATTTCAAAAATTGCCTGGAGATTTGTTTCCTCGTATGAAAGGTACAAGAGATTTTTAAGGAGATAAAAAGAAAACGTCAAAAAAATCTCCAGCAACTTGTTTCTTCGTGTGAAAGGGGACTAACTGGCACCTAAGGTGCCAGTTACATCTATTATTGAAACTCATCATTCAAAATTTTAATGATTGATTTTGAGACGTTTAGGAGGCAAAATCATTTATTATTTTGATGGACGATCAAATCTCAAGACTTAATTAATATTCCTAATCAAAAAAAAATTTCAAATAGGCCCAACTTATTTTCTATATAAATTATCGATAGCACAAAGACAATAAGCCTAGTACGCAGATCGAGACAAAATTTTTCTCCCATATATTTTTCCCAGGACAAATTTTATCTCGTTTTTTTTCCAAGCGGTACGCAGCTCCAGCGCAAAATTTTACACTTGACACCGCTGTACGAGAAAAGGTAAAAAAAAGTCTCCACTTAATTTTGCGCGGAAAAAGAATGCTCGAAGCATTATTTTTCCGGACAAATTGTGACGTTTTATATATATTTCGCTTTTTATATACTATAAAATCATCTCCCTGTTTCATTCTTTCCATTTATAAGACGTTGTGAGGACGCAAAACTGAAATAAATATAAAATGCGTACAGAAAATGATGACATGGAATGAGAATAGAATTAATTGAACAGCTGTTTTAAATCAGTCAGTGGCGTAGCTAATGAGAAAGGGTACAAAAGGGCCACATTTCAGATACAGAAAATATTTGTTTCAATAAAAAATTTAAATTGATTCCCAAAACGAGTTGGCAATTTTAATTGGATCTTGGGAGCAGTGGAAAAATGTGAACATTTCTGATTTTGACATGGTTTTTTTAATCCATCGACATCAATGGAATTTGACAGTTGATGGCTTGAAAGATGAAGAACAAATTATTTTGACGGAAAAAGTTAATTTGATCCAAATGTCAAAAAAGTGCCCTTATCCACTTTTTCCCGGAGAAGTAAAAAACATTCAAAAATTTCAGAATTTTTAGTGGTTTTTTAATCCATTGACATCGTGGCAATCCTTCAATATATTCTGACAGGAGACAATCCTTCAATATATTTATTTGGGAGACAAACTACCTATATTTTGACGGAGAAAGTGTATTTTGATCCAAATGTAACCAAATTGCCCTAAAATCGACTTTTCCAGAGAAGTAAAAGCTGAAAATTTCAGATCTTTTAAAGGTATTTTCATCCATCCACATTATATTGTTCACCATCAAGCGCATGCGTTCAATTTTTCTTGCTCTGTAAATGCTTTGAAGGAATATGATTTCTGTACATGCAAAAGTTTCAAATTTATGTTAATTTAAGGAAATTTTATAATTTTTCAAATTTATAACTAAGCTACTGTTCTCATTTGACTTCTGTTTTTATCTCTACGCCTTCAGAATTTGTCTCGAGAAAAAAAATGTAGAGATAAAATTTGTCTTTGCTCGATCTGCATACTAGGCTTAAGCTTGGAAATGCCATTCTTATCGGGACAAAATTTAAATCCACTTAGTTATCTAGATATAGCACTTTATATGGGCATAGTTGTTGTATTTGACATTTAAATTGCTTTGTTCTGCTGTCATTTTTTTAAAGGCAGATCAGATTATGAGGATAATAAAATGCGGCTATTATTTTTACTGGCAAAAAAACACAACTGTTTTTAAGGCTAGGTCAAGCAGAGCGTGGTCCGACGGGACGGTCAATACTTTACTGGGAAAGTAAGAACGCGACGGTCAAATTTTCTTTGCAAATTTTTACAAAGATCGCCGGACCGCGCTCTGTTTGACCAGGCCTTTATTCAATTATCGACTGAATGACTTCATTACAGTTTTGAAGGCACTGGTTTTAGGAAAAAAATAACAGCTGTCTGTGACCCATTCCGAAAGCCAAACCTCAACAAATCTGAAAATAAACAGAAACACACAAAATATGAAATTCTATTGTAAAATCTAACTAATTGAAGAAAAACATTGAAAAAAAAGAATGGCGTTTTCACAATCAAAAACACTAGCTTCTTTGATTCTCGATGAAATTGGACTTGAAGGATTAGAGGGAATTACAATATCAGGTGAGTTGATACATTGCAAACAAAAAACAAATTGTGCTAATATAAATATTTGCTTAGGCCTATGGACAAGACTCTCGGAGAGTATGCAACTGCCGCTACCACTCCTTGATAGATTCCAAACTCAAGTTTGGAATGTAGTTATTCAAGCACATGCTTACCTTTATTTTTATGAGCTACCCGAGCCGCGAGAAAAATTAAAACTATGGAACAGATTCGCCACTACCGACCCAGACTATGGGCTACCTCTGACATTGGTAAGATTCGTTATTTTCCAGACAAATTTGATTTCACCTGTTGTTAAATCAAATGCAGACAGATTGTCCCTTTAATTTGTACAAATGCGTACCGATAAACGACGGAGAAATAATGGGATCATGTGAAAATTATGACACCAGAAAACCCATAGCCTTTGATGAAATAAAAATGATGACATTGAAAGAAATCGAGACCAAATGGGGTGATACTTTTATTATAGTTGGCAACCAAAAACTACGCTACAGCTGCCTTATTCCGGCTCATATAAACACACCTACAGAAATAACCTCTATACAATATTGTGTGCTTGAATTAATTGGACGTTCCCGCAAAAATGGCATGTCTACGGCAGGGAAGTACTCAATCCTGCACTGCTGTAAAGATTCTGCAATTGGTTTCTACATTAAGTATACAAAATTAAAATTGATAAAAAAGAGGCCAAATCAGTTCTATATTTTCTTTTCTAGAAACAAGTTAGCACGTCTTGGTTTAATTATAAGACAAACTTACACAGAGAAACGTGCAGATCGTCTGATTGGTTCTAGTCTTTTGCATCTATCGCGTTTCTACACTCAAAACAAAACTGCTTTTACGGCCGTTATCGAGAAGATGTTTTTTGCTTTGAAGCATACTCCGAATCAAAGAATGTCTATGTGCAGTCTCAGACATATGTTTCCACCAGAAAATCACGCAATGATTAAAAAAATCCAGACTACGCAATTCTTTAGAAAGTTCTTCGAAATCTCTGTAAGGTTGCAACTAAATTTCATAGCATTATAATATCTAATTTGTTTGCTTTTGCGGATTTTGTTTTATAGACTGTGCCTGCTAAAGAACTGGCCGATGTTAAACAGAATCCTAAATCTAGTGGAGAACGAGAGGTTCTTTGTGTGAAATTAAAGAATCCTGACTTATCAGAAGACGAACTCTTTAACGATGATGAAGTAGTGGAGGAAAAAGAATCAAATAACGGTTTGTAGATTTATGTTATGCAAAGCAATTCGGAATGGTTTATTTTTTATTTCATTTTTGTTTAACTATTGCAGATTTCTTTGATTACAAACATGCGTATGTTGATATGCCACTTTCAGAAGAGATTTATCGTGCTATTGAAAAGTACGGAAGTGAAGGATGCAGTCAAACCCAGTTGTGTGGAAATTTGGCAACAAATCACTTAAATGTGCGTCAGGCTTTGAAAAAAGCTGTTCAACAAAAAGTTGTCACAACTTATTGCAAGGATATGGGCCGACAGAGAACGAATATGTAAGTTTTGTAATTTTGTCTTTTTTAAGTATAAAACGCGGTTGAATTCCACATTGGGACATATGAAAAGTATTTCTGCTAAGACAACAAACTTTCTTCAAATGTGGATTAAGAGTCGGATATATTTTCGCCATATTCATTAATACTGAATCTGCCAATCCACAAAAAATACCCGCCGCCGTATAAAAATATTTCGCTTTCATATCTGCATCAAAAGTGTTGTGGAATCACATAAACAAAAAAGTTAGCATCAAGCTCTGCTTTATAACAAAGTTCAAAAAAGTTGTAACTACTATGGTTTAGCTATGCAGGTAGTAAGTGAATTGTTCTTGCAAGAATTTTTGACAGAATAATACATTAACTTTTTTTATATCTTTATAGGATAGTAGCTATCAGTTGTGCAAATTCGGTTAAAAAAGTCAAGGAAGACCGTGCCCAAATCGCAAAAAATCTAAAATGCATTGACGAACCAGTATGCTATTTTTAATAAGACTTCTAGGCCTCAAACAATTATTCTCTTTATTTTTTGTTTTATAGAAAATTCCACCCGAACCAGATCAACCACCCAAAGACATTCCACAAATAACATCAAGCATTAAAGAGGTAGCAAGTAAATTCATACCAACTCCACGTGATATTACAGTCAAACAATTTGATCGACAACGAACAATTGTTAATTTAGTCAATGACCTGTGTATAATACAAGTGCCATTTCTGCGAAATGAAATAATTAAATGTGAACTTGAGGCTGGCTATAAAGATGAAGTATGCAACAAATCTGTTTTAAGAATGATCGGTCGATTGCAACAACATAAAATTGTTAATATGTTCGAGATAACACTTAGATGCGAAGAAAATGCCCGTATCTATCGCTATGTAACTCATCCGAAAATCACCACTGATCACAAAATCATGCAACAGGAAGTTCTAAAGCTTAAGAATTCTCTGTTTCTATTTTTGGAAGAGAAGAAATGCCGTGCTCCTCCGCTTAGACCTGGTCAGGCTGCAAAGCCGAAATTGCAACGTGTGGGTCTTATTCCGTTGGGGCCACAGAAATCTCCAAAATTTTTGACTGCACGGTTTTTGCATGAGTTTATGTTTTATACCTTAAACGATTTGCAGCCTAATAGTGAACCGTTAACGTTAACAGAAAATTTGCTTTCAACATGGCTTCAATCAGAGCCAAACATTAATTGTGCTGATCTTTATAACAGTATGATAGAAGATCACATCTTTCCGTACAGAGACAGCATCAATTGGAAGACGTTTATAACACCTCTACCTGTTTATAAGGACAAACCAGTTGGGTGGTTATCTTTTCCAGATGTTGTCGATAGAATGCCATTCTCGCTGTTAAACAAAATAATCCACGTTCCTCCGACAGTAGATAAAGCAGCTATGGAATACCTTCTACATCCTGTTCGACAGCATTACTTAATTAAACAGCTGCCATTGGCCTTGCAAAGTCTAATTAATCGTGGTCGATTGTCAAGACTGTTATGCAACATCATCTCGATACTTCAATTGATGGGCTTGGTTCAAGTTACAGAAAAAAAAGCCAAAGATCCAATACAAATTTGGGTCTACTTGAATCAAAAAGCCACAATACTTGATACTACACCCTCTGAACCGGGCTATCTAAAAATCAACGGAGACCGAGAATACTCGAAGATACATTTCAATTTAAAAAAAATGAGTGACGTTAAGCAGTACTGGAACTGCTTGCATAAAATCTGTTTAGTGACAAAGTTGGGTTTTGTCCATAAGAACGTGGTGGAGGCTGACTCAAAATATATTTATAAACAACGTCGTCTAGCGCTGAATGACATTGTCTCTCCAGTTTCCACTTTTGAGGAAGCCCCGCTTCTAGATACGGGTATTCCACCGGGTGATGGTCTCGGGGCTGGTGGTCTAGCATCGAGTCTTTATTCATCGTTTCAACGTAATTGGACATGGTTGGTAAATAACAAACACACTGCAGCTGCTGCAGCGGCAGCTCAGAAGCTCAAAAAACAGAGTACCAAATACATGCGAACGAGAATGTCCAAGCTGGCCGACGAAACTATGATAAAAAAATCCAACGCACCACCAATAAAGAAAGTGACCACACGCTTAGCGACGACGTCCGCAGGAAAAGTAGTTAAACGGAAGAAACTAGTTTCTGTGAAACCAAAACCCAAATTCCCTACTGACTCGATTGATCGAGATGCGATCAGACAGATGCGTTCTCTACGAGCCCGCTGGTGTCACAAAGAAGATCTTATATTAAAAATGGCACGAGCCACGTTTCTCTTCCTTGGCGTTCCCGTTGTGCATATGAATCTTCGCGATGTGGCAAAAATTGCGCGTGATATCATTCGCTTGCAGTGTGGTATTCACAATAAAACGACGCAAGCCTGCCACCGGAGGATTCATTTTATGGTAAAAACTAATCGTCATTTACCTGAACTGCCACAATGGTTGCACGCCATGCAGACCAACGAGCACCTCACCAGGCGGTATGACTCGGAAACATTTTTTCGCGATTTAAAAGAGCTATATCCAGTTAAATCTGACTTTCAAAATGCTCTAGCCGTTCATTTTTTGTATGCTTTTGGTGTTTTGCAAGATCAGCACACTCAAGATGAACCTCAGTACAAAAGCAACCAAAAATCTAATTTTCCCGATACACTGACGGAATTCTACAAAAAATATCGTGAATGTACGCCTCTCATTGACGACAAAGCCCTCCTGTATTTCAATCCTAAAACAAGACTCGATCTTCAACTTGCCACCATAAACAATGTTTTACACAGTTCTTTGAGTTGCGTTCGTGACAAAACGCAGTATAACTTACAGATCTTCGATATCTTCAAAACCTATTCGGAGGAAGTGCTTCATACAGCTTTTAAGATTGCTCGAATTGATGGATTGGTAGTTTCTCGGAAAAAATCACAGACCCACACCTACACCAATCAATTGACCGGCCCGTCGTTTGTTTTTTCCAACAAATACCGAATGAGTTTGATGTTCCTGAGGTTCCCCTACGTCGTTCTAGACATGTTGTATGCATTCTTTACTCAATCAGCAAAACAGATATTTAATCATGAGCCAGCAGTGGTTGAAATCAAATCTCCCCATTCAGGTCAGTTGTTTTTCATGGCGGAACTATTGTGGCACAAAGCAATTGTGGTGGACATTAAAACTCCTAATAATATGCTCACTATCGACCCAATGGCTCAACAATCGAACACAAGTCAGTCGCAGAAAATCATGGATCATTTTCATAATATACTAGAAAATGCTCCACAAACGGAATATTCTAAGCACTTCGATGCTCTGGGTGAGTTGGCAACAAGAGTCAAATTCAAAGCAGGAAACGTTAAGCACAAGATGAACTATAATCCTTTTGATATTATTGCCAAAATGGATAGTGTACAGATACATTTCTTTTGTTTTCTGGGAAATCTGAATCGCTCGGTGGACATTAATTTCAGTAAACTTGTAGTAGAACGATTTCATGATAACGAGGACGGAGACATTCCCAACTTCTGCCCCTTCTCTGACGACTGTGTAATGAAAAGTCAAGACTATTTAAATGCCATCGAAACAATTGTTAAGAATCGAGAAAGTTTTTTATTTGATATAAACGAAGATATTGATATGAATGGCGTCGAATGTAAGAACAATTCCATTATAATTTGTGTGGAAAATATTCTAGCAATTTTTGAAAATTTTCGAGCTTTCATGAAAAATCATCTAGCCAAAGAAGACTGCAAAGATTTGGGTTCTATTGCATTGACAAAAAAACCTCTTGATTTAATTGAAATTTGCAAGAATATCTTGGAAACTTGTGATGAGGTGTCAATAAACGATGAACATGAACCTGAACTGAATAAAGATGAAAAAGTTGCTCGAGCTCAAGATGTCTTTGTTGTTAATTTGCCAATTCTTAAAATGCATGCATCGCGTGAGAGCGAACATATGAAAAAAGTTAAATATAAGGAAATTATGATACCAGAAGCTTTGGTGGAAACTACAATGTTGAGGGATAAAATTCTGGAACAAATTGTCGAGTAAGTACAATTAATTTACTATGTTTCGCATATTGAGTTATCATTCAAATGCTAGATTAATATAGATTAAGAAAGGAGGGTAATGTGTACAATACGTTGCCCAAGATTTAATTCCTTAGTATCTTTTTTTCTTTAAAAAAATAAGCAAACGTTCTATCATTAAGTTCCTTGTTTCTTGGCTATAGGGATGCATGCTGGAAGTATACACAAAATAATCTCAGTACTCTCAGAATTTTGATGAGTGAGATTGGATTTACCGATGAGGAACAAGATCAAGTTGTGAGAATTCATGATTTTATCGAGTCTTATGACCTTGGTGCTGCGGCGTCTGATCTCCTGGTAAGAATATTCAAATATCTCGATACAAACTAAATACATATTTATAATTTTTATTTTATCATTTTTTGCTTAGAAACGTTTCCCTGATGTTGAATTTTTAAAAAAAGCCGTTAAAATTCTACGTCAACACTATCTCGTTTTAAGAGCTGGTGTTTCAACTTTTGTTTATGTGCAAAAAAATCACGTTCGGCACTGGGTTATTCATACACGTCATATTAAGCGTTTGGAACGTGAATCAATGGGCAAACTTATCCCAGCTACAGCTCGCACAGCTCAAAAGCGGAAACCTGATGATGATTTAAGTGATGACGAGACACCATCAGTGGCTAAACATAGTAGAACCAATGAAGAAGGGCGACGGAAACCGAAATCAGTTGTTCGTTTTTCAGATCTTAAAGAAGTTACAACTTCTTCATTGGACAATCAGAAGTAGTTTTTTTTTCAATTTTTGAAATTCAGTTTTCTATCAAATTTTTTCCTCAGTTCAAAAGAGCAGCTACTTGTTCTAAAGCCTTGTCCATGGATTCGGGTAAATGGTTCATTAAATCGACGAGTTCTTGATAAATGGTTGGCCAGCATTTTAATCGAATGCTCAGCCCAAGTTGGCTGTACTGTACACTCTGTTTGTTTACGCTACAAACAAATGCATGCTGCAGATATAATATACCTTCTGGAAATATTATCTGAATTGAAAATAGTTGAATTAAGGAGTTACAAACCCTGCTCGGTTGGACTATTTACAAAGTTTAAGCAACTTGAACAATGTAAGATCAATGAAAAAAAAAAAAAAGCTTTTATGTCCACTAATAAAACGAATGATATTCTTGCAGGTAAGGGTAATGAGTTTACCGATCCGCAAGATACATATATAATTGCAGCGGCTGATGCAATGCTACGAATGACTCTTTTCATTGGAGATAAGCTTTACCGATCTGAATTTGTTTGAATTTCAAAAAAGACGCATGTAATGCTTGCTGAAAAGCTGACAAAAAGAAACTTAGCAAAACAGATAAGTTATTCTCTTCCCAAGCCTTTAATTACTATACAAAGAACAAACAATATGGATTCGTTCTTTATTAATAAAATATTTAAAACTGAAAATTAAACAGAACAAATAATAAATTAATTGATATGTTTCGTGATACATCTTGTTTTTCACCATTATGTAAAAATATTTTTTGTCATACCTAGAACTTGTTTTAAAATGACTGGAACTTTATGAATTTTTTCGATTTCAAATAAATTTGAATACCATAAATTTAATTAAAATTTTGACTAAATCGGTCCATCAGCCTTTAACAAAAATGATACAAAAAAAAACGCAACATCATACTTATTTGATGTTCAAACAAAATACCAAAGACGCAGCTCTATTGCAGTCACTTTGGTTAGAGGCCACCGTATATAAACTTTTCAATCAATGCCACCATTAAAAGCATCATTTTGGACTCATCTGCCCATATTTTCTCAACAGCAAAACTAACTCGCGATTTTTGGGCTGCATGCTGCTGAATTTGCCTTCGATAATCGTCTCTAGGCTTTGGCTTTGGCTCTCAGTTCAAAATTATTCGTGTTTGGGAATTCGGCACAAGAAAAAGTTATGGGCTAGGTTTGAGCAAACAAAAATTTTAAGAATCCGTTTGTAGATTGGAAAAGATATAGCCAGTTAAATAAAATGGGACCCAATATTATAAAAACCGTTATAACTCCATAACAAAGTGAAAACGAGAAATTACCTCTTAAGTTTTTCGACATAAAATAAAATATCTACAAAACCCATGGTTTTCATTTGCAGTGGTGACTGTGGGGCACCCTGTATTATAATAGTTTATACAGCTAGTGATTACTACCCCTTAATTTGACTACACACCGCTACCTTACCATTGGCTGACAAAATACCCAGAGCTTCCAAAACCTGTAAACTGTCACTTAATTGTCATCGCATTTGTTATTTGGGGAACCAAATTGCAACAAACAGTAGTTAAAATAAATTAATAAATAAACAAAGTAAAATCTTTCAAATATGAGTGATTTAAGTGACCGAGTATTATTAGCTAAAAACGCTCTAATGACTGCATTAGGTGATAACTATAAAAAATACTTGAACAACATGAAATACTACTTCTGTCGCAAATTCGAATATGCAGAATTTGATTTGGAATCTAGAAAGTTACTCCCAGCAAACAAGTTGCATTTGCATAATGAATTTTATGCTGCTATTATGTGTAAAATTGGAGCAATAAATACACCACAACCTCCATCACTCATTTCGAGCAGTTCAAATAGTGGGTATCATTCATCATCTCGAACGAGTCGAAAAAGGAAACGGAGCTCACGAACACATAGTGAACGAGCCACCTTTGAACCATATGACTTCTTTGACTTTCTTACTCCGGAGTCTTTAGAACCCATTCGTCCTCCGAGCAGCTTCGAAAGTACAAAGCAAATGATGCCCACCCCTCGTTATTGCGTGCAGGAACTTTTTCTTCCAAATACGGGTTTCATCTATGGAAGATTTCAAATTGGTGCCTGGGAGATTGGTCTGGTACATGTCGATGATACTGTAGCCGAATACATGTGCATTGCAGTTCAGTTTCTTCTGAAGAATCTCATCTCTTCAATTATCATGAAACGGAAGCACTATAAAGTCACTGGCGAGGGATCGTACTATTATGATGTTGGAGCCCCGATTAAGGACCCTTTCTTGAGAAATACAGTCACAAGGCAGAAGATCGATGACGGCCCGCTGGTATTGGATAAAGAAATAACTTCGCCCAACTTTATGCGTCGTACCAATGACGAAGGTATATTCCTTTCTGCCTGCGAGGAAGTGTAAGTCGGTGCTGTTCAACCAAAAGTTCACTTTTAAATTAAATTCCCTTACAGATATCCACAAAAAGGTAATCTCATAACTCTAAAGGACCTGCAAAAGGCATTTAACGTCAGAAATATGTTAGCTTCTCATACTGTTTATTCTGTTAACCGAGAACGTTTGACACAGATGCTGCATTGATACAAATAAAAAAAAAATGTATACATTTCAGATTACAACTTTTATTTTTCCCCGATTTCGTTCACAAAATGTTATAATAGTTTGAGTGAGACTCTCTTAAAACGGCAGCTATTTTTATTCATAGATTTTACTTAAAAAATAATTTGAATGTTTGTTTCTTTTTAATCGGTAGATACTTTTCGATCTCATGGGGTAGAGTGAATAATGCAGGTGGAACCTTTAAATTAAAAATATTTAATATTTTTTGCATGAAGTTTTGGTTTTGTAAGACTTACGGTCTTAAGTTCATCATATTTCGCTTCCCTGGCGGTGTATTCTTTTAAAATAAAATCTTTCTCGATTTCATAGTGAAAACGTGTGTCATTTATTTTAAGCATGACATTATCTACACGCAGAAAATAACGTAGAAGTATAAAAAATCCAGATGGCATGACGCGCTGTAAAAGAAAAATGTCAGTAGAAATTTATAGGTACATATTTGAATAGTTCAAAAATCTTTATTTTAAATAAGAGAAGATGTTTTTTTGCAAATAAACTGTCAAAAAATCTATTAAAGCCGAAAAGTGAAACTTTTCGTTTTTAAGTCCACTTACAATCTTCACTGAACATGATGATATTCCATTATCATGTAGTTCATCTTCAAACAAAGTCAGTTCATGATAGAAAAGAATCCTTTCCTTTTGCATCAACTTGAATATATCCAGTTTTAAGTCTGTCTCTTCAATGCGAATCTTATCGTTAAGAGTTCCCTGATATGTGGTTGAGAATGTCCAGTCGAATGGTTTGAATTTTTCTTCCAATAGATGACCAGACCTTTAAACAATAAACATACAAATGATACCTATGCAAGTTGAAAGAAAAATATCTGACCTGCTTTCTTGCCACTCTTCAGCACATGCTACCTGTAGAGGTTGTCTGCCATTTTCAACTAAATGAAGAGCATCCATTGGCTTAAATTCTAGTTGGGCTCCATTCGAATGAATAAGGGTCAGTCTATTCTTATGGAATACCATATCAGGAAGATGAGGTAGTTCCAGTGCATAACGATAGCTTGAAAAACAGAGTTCTTCATCAAATTAACAAAATCCATTTTGATGAATGATGAGATGATCAACTTACGTGCAAAGTTCACAACAAGAGGGACTATTTTCAGGACAGCTTTCTTTCCCATTGGTACATACACTCCTTAGAATATGAGATTTTTCATACGAGATATTCCAACTTTGGAAATCGATGCTTTCACTATTCTTTGGTAAACAAGAAACTATCTCATCCTGAAATTTGTTTTATAAAGTGTTATTTGTTACTGATGTTTTTTTTTGTTTTTCTACGAGTTACGCAAAAGTTACTTACTTCCATTTCAATTAATGATGTTAAACTAGTTATTATTTGTTAATACAGCTGCTAAACGTGGGAAATTTAATTGATAATTAAAGTAATTTTTTTATATTTTTATTTAATAGCTAATTGAAATTGTATCCGAAATTAATTCCAAACAAAGAATTTTGGGCCGGTGTCAGATGATTGTGACAGTTGAATTCGTTGTAGACGCATCGAATCTTGCATAGCACAGGGATGTGCACCGAAATGTTTGTGTGAATCGGTACAGAGCTGCTCAAAGTCAATCCTAAGTCGGTAGGGCAGTGTTGTAATTAGACAAATCCTAAAAAAGAGATAATCAGACAATCCAATCGAAAACGACCACTGGACCCATGTTATGTAACTATCGAATCGATAAAAACAGTCGAGAAACGTTGAAAATTTAAACATAAATCAATATATCGCATCATCGGGTTTCTGTAACTTTTTCAGTCGTTAACTTTATCGATCGGAACAACCGGAATTAAAATACTGGAAAAATGCGATAAAATGGGTTTTCGTATCTTTCAGGCGCCAGTTAGGTGCCAGTTATAGCTATCATTGAAACCCATCATTGAAAACTTTAATGATTGATTTTGAGGCGTCTATCTACTATTTTGATGGACGATTAATGCTCTAGACTTAAAAAAATTCAAATAGACCCAACTTTCCACAAATATTGACTTTTAATTTTTCAATGATCATTGGTAAGGTAGTTCAATCATTGAAATAAGAAAAGTCTTTTTATGTGGAAAGTTTGGCCTTTTTGAATTATTTTTTTGGAACTACCTTACCAATGACCATTGAAAAATCAAAGGTCAATTTTTGTGGAAAGTTGGGCTTGTTGGATATGCTATTCTATTAGATCAAAATGGGGTTGTTTATGTTGACGTGTTATATTATAAACACTTGTACCATTTGAACATTAATTATCCTCTGCGAGAAATTAATTTAAGACTTTCTATTATTCCATGGTGCACGGCTAGAGCACTTTGCTCTGATCATAGCCGGTACTAATGTTGGCAATGCCGGGAAGCAAATGAATAATTTTCAACTTCAATTTTTTTCACTTTAAAAACACTTTTTATGTGAAATTTAATTTGTTCCAAGAACAAATATTACTTTTTCACAAAAAAAAAAAAAATGTTTTGATTTTTGAATGTCAAATATGACATTTAAACTTATCGCATTCCAATGTAAGTTCCAGCCGGAATAGTTCAGAAATTGAACTTATCGCGTTCAGTTACAGAAACCCAATTTTTTCCAGAAGCGAACTGAGGAATGAGTTGTTTCATTTTTTAACGATTCGAAAAGTTATCGCCTGAGTTACAGAACATATGGGTCCATCTCTATGTATAGAGATCAGTGAATCCAATCAGCAGCAGTGCGTTCCTTTTCTAACCAAAGTTAACTATAGTTAGCTATAGTTAACTTTCATCGTTCTTTTAATTCAAAAAAGTTACTTTATTTAACTTTATGACGTCATATAGTCGTTCCTAAATTCAAAGTTAAAGTGTCAAAAAGTAACTACCAACAAAATGTTGTGGTGAGTTTCGTTGTGATTGTGCATTTTGTTGGTAGCTTCTTGACCTATGAGCGCACACATAAACAACTCTACACGCAAATCGCAATGAACTAAAACCAATACACCCACAATATGTATTCAGGTTTGTCTGTCTCATAAATACAAAGCAAAAGAACGCCTTTATCCTATTCTTTTGCTTAAGAAATGAAAGAATACATACATTTTGATCTCTTTCGCACATAGAACAAAACGCCTCCGTAGAAAGAATAGGTATGTCCAGTCTTACACAGCGCATGTTTGCCTTGCATGCTTGGAGTGCGACAGAGAAAGATAATGAAATAGAAATAGAAGAAACTAAACATGCACGGGTAGGACTGTCCCTGCAATATTTTGACGTTTCTCTTTGTCTTTATTCTTTTTGTTCTTATTTTGCTACATTTTTGTTCGGGATGTAGCTCAAACCTGCAGATAGCTGTCAAAATGATTCGCAATTCAAAAAACAATGCGCAGCTCGAACATACTTCGTGTAAGAATGCGTGCATTACCGAATGCAAGTTCAAAAGGAAATAAGCAAGAGTTGCGCATTAATTTCATGCGCTGTGTGAAACTGAACTATATGTAATTCAATGATTTGAAGAAACTCAAGTAAATCGTGAGTTGTGACCTGCTCTAGAGGAGATCACAGTTTCGATTTTTTATGACTCTCACAAGTTGTGACTTTAGGGGGAGAATACGAAAAAGTCAAAAAATCAGTTTCACCACTTCTTGTGACTTGTGAGGTATCATCAGTGATGATGGGGAGAATAGGGCTATTAGTCTCAAAAACACAGAATTTGCTGGCCGGGGTGAGTTTAAGGTTTTCAAAAAATGCTTTGGGGCGACCCCAAGGTGACTTCAGGGCTCAACGAACAAACCTACTGAAAACTGTTTCAAAGGTTTAAGTTAGAAATAAAAGCTAGAATTATAATGCTCGGAGGGGCACTTAATTGGTCGGAAGAAAACAAGCGAATACACGGAAAGCATATGACGCGGCTATAATTGCGGAGTGGAAGGTTTCGTCAAGTTTCATTCAACTTTGCTTACGGAAGTGAGGAGTAACGCAGTTGCGTGAGTGTGGCACAGAGGACACAAAAGGTGTGGTTTTTTCCATGCCCGAATGGGCTTGGACGAAGAAAACGACGTCGGGGCTAAGCAATTTACATGTTAAAACCAACAACAACTAAGCCCCCTTCGGGCTTAGGGGCCAGTTATAGCGATCAGAAAAACGAAACAGGAAAAATTTTCGAATGGAATATTTACGATGTTTTCATTCGATTTAAAACACAAATGCTACACTAATCAATGACAATTATACTCAAAGAATTTTTTTTGCTAAAAACATTTTCAATTGATTAATTATTTTTTGTTTAAAATTAATTTATCTATTTTCCTGATGTAAATTCATTTTTCCTGCCAGCTGATTGACATATCAAACAAAATGGAACAAATCGTTCCAATGATTTGAGTTCCAATTTTGTCCTGTTACACTGACAGAATTGTGTACGAAAAAAATTTTCGTATACTTTTCAATCAGGGAAATTTGTGGCAGGTTGTATGTGTGCATATATTCACATGTTTTCAGCTTGCCAACTGACATATTTTTCCTGTTCGCTATAAAGGCTCCCCCAAACCAACGCGAAACATTCGCCGACGGCGCGAAATCATTCACAATAATACAAAATATGAAAGATACACAATGCTACACAACAACAAAAAATCGTCTTTGCGAATGATTCGCTACGAATTCGCGTTGGTTTGGGAGAGCCTTAAACGACCATCAGGAAAAAGTATTCAATTTTAAACTGTTTCAACTTTTCCTGATGGATTTTCCTGATCGCTATAACTGGCCCCTTAGCTAAGCATAGAGAATTTTCGGGGCTTAACCTTAGCCCAGATGAAAAATGTGTTACTGACATGAATTTCATACTCCATTTTTTTCTGTAATGGTGTCGCTAAGCCCCGATGTCGTTTTTTTCGTCCGATTCCTCCAGGCTTGCAAAGACCCAAAAAATCCTGTTTTTATTTCTGAGCCCTCTGAGTCCTCTGAGATCTGAGATTTACAAAAAATTTTATGTCGAATTCCTTACAACCAAATAATCGATTTTTTTTTAAACAGAATCGATTTTTTTCTAAACAAAATCAATTTTATGGACACTTGAAATCGAAGTTCATTGATATTTTTATCACTTCTTTTTAATTATGCACTGCCATTTAATGAATTAAAAACTTTTAAGAGATACATTTTTTGTTTTTAATTTATTTAAACGAACGAGAAACACTTTTGAGTATTTGTTGAGCACCACAGAACAAAACTTTCAACTCCAGAGAAATGTATCTTACCAGTGTGTGTGAAAGTCTGTGTAAATCTTGCTAAAATCGAAAGATTTCATTTGTCTAGAAAAATTGATTTTTTTTTTCTGAACAAATAGATTTTTTTCTAAACAGAATCGAGTTTTTGGTTGAAAGAAACTTAACATTATACTGTCAAAACAAATCTTGCATTTTCAGCAAGATTTCAAATCGATTGCACATGTTGAATTCCTTACAACAATTTCAAATCGATTTTTTTTGTTGGTTGTAAGGAACACACAAAAAATCAAATTTTTCGTGTGGGATTGTGTGTGTGTCATTTGACAGTAGCTTTGAGGCAAAAAAGTAAACAAACTATGCGCATACAAATTTGTTAAAAATATTCCAAAGTGCATTCAGTTTTTCGCGTCATTTTGTTAGATTAAAAACATATACATTTCCAAGAAAAGTTGCAAAAATAAACAAAAAATAGTTATGTGGCCATTAAAGTAAAAAAAACAACCCAAATTCATCCAAGAAACACATCATTCGAGAAACACATCGGCGAGCGCGCGATTTATATCTTTAATTGACTTTGGGCACTTTGAATCGAAGTTAGTTGATATTTTTATATCTTCTAACTGACCATTCACTATTTTTTGATGAATTAAAATTAGTTTTAATGATTTATTTGCTTTTAATCTATTTAAATGACCGACGAACACTTTAGAACATTTGTTAAACCCGCCGCAAAATACTTTCAACTCCAGAGAAATGTCAAATCTTGTTAGTGTGTGTGAAATCGATTTGAAATCTTGCTGAAAATGCAAGATTTGTTTTGACAGAATAAAATCGATTTTGTTTAGAAAAAAATCGATTCTGTTTAGAAAAAAATCGATTATTTTGTTGTAAGGAATTCGACAACAGACACTTACAAGATTTGACATTTCTCTGGAGTTGAAAGTATTTTGCGGCGGGTTTAGCAAATATTCTGAAGTGTTCGTTGGTCATTTAAATAGATTAAGGGCCAGTTTGTTCACAGTGGGTTAAATCAGCAATTAGATTATCACTGATTCTGTTAAACCCATAGTTATGAATCTGTGATAATCAGAGAGTGTTTGTTCACTCAATTTTCAGTTTGATTAATAAATCATAGTTTTTCCAATAATCTTTCCATTTTCCAGTCTATCTGTCAATCAATTGTCAGACATATTCCGTCATTGGGTACGTTCAGACGACCTAAGGGACTAGATATTCAGTCAACTGAATTCGTTGAACGCAAAATTTGATTAAGGGAACTAGTTATTTTTTGAGATGTCATTAGTGTCAAAGTAAGGACTTTACTTTATATATTTACTTTCAGTTGATCGTGCAGAAAGAACTTTCATATACATGTTGTGTATTTATCGCAAAAATTGTTTCAATAAAAATTATGTGTGATCCAATTTATGATGTAATGTGTAAGAAATTATAATTAAACTTAATCAACAGTATAATTATAGGCAGATATTTTTAGGTGAAATAAGTTCTTCAATTATGAAAGACTTGATGAGTCCTTCAGTTTTGTTGGAAAATCCAACAAAATATGGTTTGCAAGAGGAAGAAGTAGCAACAAGAAGCGTAAACTATTTCGAAGAAATTGTGCCAAATTATTCGGAAGAAGAGTTCCGTAGTCACTTTAGGATGAATCGTGTTTGCTTTAATGTAAGATAAGTGAAATATTAAAAAAAGAAAACTTATGTTTAACTCATTGAGATTCGTTTCGACAGGAACTTTTACTTAAGGTAGAAAGCTCATCACAAATCCAAAATGTACACAAAAAACTTATGTTCACGGTATGGATGTTGAGCAAACAAGAAAGTTTCTTGTCGGCAGGGGATCGTTTTAACTTTTCAAAAAGTTCCGCACATTCAGCCTTTTGTGAAGTTTTAGACATTTTATGCAACTTGTCAAAAGACTACATTAAATGGCCATCAAGAACCCAATACCAGGATATATCCGAAGTAACTTAACATTAATGAAAACTTAATCATTGAAAACTAGAAAATTTTATTTTTGTAAAAAGGCTTTCAGTCAAAAATCTGGTGGGTTACTGTCTGGAACAATCGGGGCTATTGATGGTTGCCACATCAAAATCAAGCAACCTGTTCATAATCCAATTGATTATTATAATCGCAATAATGTTCATTCCATAATAATACAGGGTACTTACCATTTTATTTTACATATTGTACAAACCACCTAATTACCTAAGTTCATTAATTTTCGTAAGCGGTTTGTGACCACAGAACTGTCTTCACTGATATCTATGTTGGAGCACCAGGTCGAATGCACGATGCCAGAGTTTTCCGCAACAGTTCCTTATATGGCAAAATTAATGAACTCATACCATCGGAGTTTCATCTTTTGGGTGATGCCGCATACCCATTATTGGAAAACTTAGTAACTCCATTTCGAGACAATGGCCATCTAAGCGCTATCCAAACTCGTTTCAACGAAAGGCTAAGTAGCATAAGATCCGTCATTGAAAGGGCATTCGGCTTTTTAAAAGGAAGATTCAGAAGACTGAAATATGTTGATGTGTTGCATCCTGAAATGGCTGTAAAAATAGTAGTAGCCAGTGTTGTATTGCACAATCATATTCAATTATTTAACGAAGATGAAAATGCTGAAGACTACGTGCAAGAAGAAATTTCAGAAAATATAGGAGTTCCTGAAAGTATCACAACTACTGACGATGAACGTCAGCGAAGTCATCTTGGCAACAGAAAACGGAACCATCTTTTGTCTTTTTTCTAATGTCTGTAACCGAACAAAAAACATTTATATATACGCATATGTACATAACTATGTAGTGTATTTTATATTTTGTTTAATTTTTTTTTAAACATGAACACAAACAGTAAACACAACAGGAAAACGTTAAATAAATAAAGAAAAACAAAAAAAAGAATCACATTGACATTAAAAATTAAATTAGCACAAAAAAAACTTAATGTAATAAATAATAATAAAAGAAAAACTAAAAATAAGACAAAAATCAGACTTCATTTCCTTAAAAGTTTATCTGAAAAGAATAAAAAGGTAATTTAATTACATTAATCTATTAAAAAGTACAAAATGTAGACCTACATAATGTTTCTTTGATTTTCCCTCAATTATTTGGTAATTTTCTTTCAGCTGCTTCAATTTCCTTTTTTTTTAGATCTTTCAGCTCCATCTCCAAGTTTATTTTTTTTTCCATTAACTCCATCTCTTTTTCCTTTAAAGCCACAAGCTTTAGTATTGCCTCAAGGTGGGCTTGTCCCAGTGCAATTTTCTTTTTTTCGAGATCAATCACTTCCTGCCTAGCGATTTCAGATTTTGAAGCGCGGACTCTTGGTGCTGAATTTGTTTGGGTGCGTTTGGAAGATGGTGAGTTTTGTGAGGGCGAGGGCCTTTTCATACTCGAATAAGACTCAGTTTGGGTTGCACAACCGCCAAGAGAGTTCCCGGACGGAACACTTGTGTTTGATATGTTGAGTGGCTGTGATGAATCGAAGGTTGGACAATCTCGAACCCGTACTTCGTCCGTATAGATCTGGCACATGAGTTCAAAATAAGGCCAAGAAATGCGTCCTCGACCAGTTGACTTCTTGTTGTTGTTGTCGAGGATGTAGTTGTAGTGAGTCTTCATGTTTTGGAGTTTCTTATCCAACGCACGATCCGAGAAATTAGACCCTTTGGAAATCATCTCTTTTTGTATTTCGAGGAATACAGTTCGCCGTCGTATTTTCAAGTTACGCAAGTCAGATTTCCTTTTAAGGCATTCTTCTAAAAAAAGAAGCGAAGATTTATGGTCCCACGATGATTCTTTTTCTGAAACGAAAAAACTTCGTTAAAGCATGGGCACAACGATGTCGAACATGATAATCACAATCCAATCAACTGATTCTGTGTGAAACTCCAGGGACATGGCTTTTGTGTCTCAATTTATAGACATGTTAATAACCCGAGCATGGCTCATGAGGTTAAGTTGGTAGAATGTAGACAAGAATGCAACCTAGAGTGGTGCAAGAACCCACAAATCTAAGTAAGCAGTCAAGTCATACATCCATTGCACCATATAACCACCCGCGAATCTAAACATTTGTTTGAATTTATCGTAAATATAAATAGTTACTTACCCGTATTTTTGGGCACAGCACAATCGACGCCAGCGATTTGTATTTCATTTGCTATTGCTAGAAAATTTGTTTGTTTTGATATTAGTTTCTTTCACAATAAATTTAGTACACCTTACCAGCACAATTTTCGGTGTCTCCAAAAAGCCTAGACTCAAAGTAATTGGTTGCAAACGCTGGGTCTGTGAAAAAATATCTGAGTGGAATTTGGTTACTTTTTTATGAAAATTTTTCTTACCAGTTGATATACGATCAAAAATTTCTTCGGAATCCTCGATCTCATATAGAACTCCGTCGTAATTAACAGAAAACAACATTTTTCATTTATCAAAAGATCGCGCAAATTCCTACAAAGTTGAACTCATTAACAGTGAACAGCTGATAATTTTGACATAAACGAACTTGACTTGAAAATTAAGGGAGATATTTCTTGACTAACTTTCCAGTCAACTTTCCAATAAAGTTGCCTTAATCGGAATGCAATATTTTGACAGCTGACCAATCAGAGACTAGAAACTTGCCTTAATTTCTAGTCCCTTGGGTCATCCGAACGTACCCATTAACTTATTTCAGTGTGAGTGAGCTTTCGAAAAAAAACATTTTTTGTGCAAAAAAAACACGGAAAATCAGTGCTTGAAATATAATGTTGTGTTCAATTTAAGATTATTTCCTGTTAAATTACTATACAGAATAGCTACACACGTGAAATTTGTATTTATTTTAATGCGGCTAATTGATTTTTTTTTCCAAATATATAGTTGAAGTGTGTAGGTAGTGCTGGCATTTTGTGAAACCTAGTGATGGGATTTTTTCCCAGTTGTAGTTTTTCTATGCATATTTTATATTAGGCCTTGCAAAAAAGCACTTTATTTTTCGATAGTAAATAAAATAACTACAATTTGTAGTAAAATCTGTACAAATTGTTTATTTTTTTCTTGCAAGATGGACGATGCTTGGTTTCTCTTCATTTATGTTCTTTGTTTGAAGGAATTTAATAGATTTTGTTTCTCTTTTTTATACCTACGCTCAGGAAATAACCAATGATGAACAAACGAAATTCCAGAAAATCTTTGATTAAATCATGCTAATCAGACAGAATCGGCGAATTAGTGATTTCTCCAATTAAGTGCTCAAATCATGGATTCTCTGTTTAAAATTTTGCTGAACAAACGCATTCAATGATAACCAACTGGAATAATCATTGATTTAAGTTGACAAGGTGTGAACAAACTGGCCCTAAAAGCAAATTAATCATTGAAAATCATTTTAATTCATCAAAAAATAGTGAATAGTCAATAAGAAGTTATAAAAATATCAACTAACTTCGATTCAAAGTGCCCAAAGTCGATTAAAAATATAAATTGCACGCTCGCCGATGTGTTTCTCGAATAATATGTTTCTTGAATGAATTTGTGTTGTTTTTTTTTTTACTTAAATGGCCGCACAACTATTTTTTGTTTATTTTTGAAACTTTTCTTGGAAATGTAGGTAGGGTGACATGGTCGACATTGCACCAGTGGTACTCCATGCACCATGGCAAAATCTAACATACTGACAGTTACATCCGCGTAAACTTCACATTATCTTACGTGCCTTTCCCCAAAATGTCAGTGGATCTCAGTCTGGTGCTAGTTGTTGGTACGTGCGTACATGTACAAGCCTTTTTCGTAATTTATAGTGCAAATCGAAAAATTGACTTAAGTTATTTTTTTTTTCTCACTTAAGTTGTGGTGCCTTTTTTTTATTAAACATCGATACAAATTATTTGTGTTGTTTTATTAATTGGTAAAATTAAATAGATTCAAATATAATTGGGTAGTTAGCGAATTATTTTGACTTGAAAATAAAGTGAGGGGGTAGTGCACTATGCACCACAACAACATGGTTCTAAATGCACCATGGTGCATGTAGTAGTAACGAATGGTTCATTTAATTTTTTGAGACTAAAATGAAACGCTAATGAGCTTTTTCTGTATGCCACAAGTCCCAAATTTTGCAGTAATCAATGAGCAAGAGATATAATATATTCTTAGAGATCCTACTGTATCAGGACCAACGCGAAGACAACAATCACTATACAAATTTTCTGAATACATTTTTAAACTAAACATACGTTAATCTATATTTAGTACCTCGTGGCATGATGGTAAGTGCATAGGACTGTCATGCCGAAGGTGTGGGCTCGATTCCCAGCCGTGCCACCTAAAAACAGAAATGTTTTATCCAAGGTACTGCCTCTTGCGAGGAACTGACAAATCCTCCAAGAGTATACTTGTCATGAAAAGTGCTTCCGTTCGGACTCGGCAAAAAACTGTAGGTCCCCTCCATTCCTGCCAACAACACGCACACAGGAATGGTTGAGAGTTGTAATTCACTAGGCCCTGGTTCTCCATGAGCTGTTGCGCCACCCAATTTATTTTATTTATTATACGTTAATCTATTATCCGTTTAACTGATATTAATGAATTTCTTAGCTGTTTTTTTTTTTAATGTCTTGAAGAGAAATATTTAATTTATTACTTATTTACTTTTTTAGTTATTATTAAATTCTTATATATTTTTGAAGTGTTAAATGAACTTTTTTTGTTTTTATTCTTAAAGATACAATGAACTCCCATCTGAATAATATTCAATATCACTTGAAATGCTTGCTTTATTTTTAAATATTAGTTGGTGGTGCATTGACTACCTGCATGGTGCATTGTGGACATAAGACTGGTTCATTTAGTACCTACCCATGGTACACTATGCACCATTTCACTTTTTCTGAATAATCAATTTTAGATTTAAGTATATACATTAGGGTGGTCCTTATTTGTATGGAGGAAAAAAAAAGTTGTTTGTTTTTACTGAGCACCATTTTTTTCTGTTCTTCTACATTTAAAACGTGTACCAAAAAAATTTCATGCTAATCGGATTGTATTAACACGTACCGCAATGAGTTTGAAAATTTGAATTTTCATAAAGTCGACCAAAACCGGGTGCTATTAAAAATTTGATTTGCAGAATTAATAAAGTGCACTTACAAATCTGTTACTTACTCCTGCTTCAAAATAAAAAAAATAAAAGGCCCGACTGGGTCGCACGTTCTTGCTCAAAAAGTTCAATTTGCTTGGAAATAGAGAATTTTTTAAAAATATCCGAGTAACTATACAAACATTTTTAAAATTATTATCGAAATCTTTTGAGCTGTTTTTAAGATAGATAAGGGTTTTCATAACGTTTGTGTAGCAAGTACCGTTATTTTTGGAGCTAAAACAGTATTTAAATAATCCCTAACTCTCACAGGGGTATCAACTTTAAGCTCAATGCGGCACGTGTTAACGTGATTAAAAAAAATAAAAAAAAAATAGGGTAGTGTTTTAAGATGTCAATGAACAAAAAAAACGGGTGCTCAAAAGTTTTTAAAATAAGGACCACCCTAATATACATAATATGCAAAAATTAACTATGCACGAATTTGTCTAACAAATCCATGTAAATGATGTTAAGAAATCTAACAAAAATAATTACATTTGGAGAAACTATGATCATTTGAAAAAAGGGTGGTGCAATGTCGACCATGTCACCCTATATGTTTTTAATTTAACAAAATGATGCGAAAAACTGAATGCACTTTTGAATATTTGTAACAAATTTGTATGCGCATAGTTTGTTTACTCTTTGCCTCAAAGCTACTGTCATATGACACACACACAACCCCACACGAAAAATTTGATTTTTGATTTTTTGTGTGTTCCTACAACAAAAAAAAAAAATCGATTTGAAATGGTTGTAAGGAATTCGACATTAGGCTCAGTGGAATAAATGTGCTTCAGATTTTAGTCCATTCTTCAAACATTTTTACCCGCTGATTTTGTCAGAATTACTGAGTTAAATGTTCTAGTAGGCAATTTAATACCTGAACCATCGTTAAATATAAGCTAATTCGGTGAAGTCGGTGAGTTAAAATTGCTGAGCGATGGATTTCATATTTGTACAACTGGCCCTTATTCAATATCAATCCACTCAGTTTAGGATTATAACAGTTAATCACTCTCGAAAATATTGTAGGTACCCAATGATTGTACCTATTCAATTGAACGGGAGTGTATCTGAGAACCTGAAAGAACTGAGAGAAAACTGTGCGAAAGTAGGTATGAAGTGGTATTAAAAATGCGAATTTATAATAACTTTTATTTTCAATTTTTACTTATCTATACCTACAAAATATGTATTATACTCGCAGTTTATATTAATAAGATAAAGATTTGATGATTTTTGAATTAATAAGATTAGGTACGATAGCAGAGACAATTATTGTTATCAAAAAAATAATAGATTATTGTAGGTAGGTACATATTCGAAAGAAAAAAAAGAACTTTGAAAAACATGAACTTTGGACATTTATTCAAATTCGCCTAAAGATTTTTATTTTACATTTTGTGTTTTAAATGCCTTATCCTGTGATAAAATTAAATGCATTTTAGGTATCAGCTACAACTTGGTTTAGAAGTTTTCCTACAGATTCAATTTCACTCTCAATTACATCCCCAGGCTTAAGATATTCTGGTGGGTTTCTATGCATTCCAACACCAGCCGGAGTTCCAGTCAGAATAACATCACCAGGTTTCAAGGTTATACTCCTAGAAAAAAACCGCAAAATAGCTTCGTCATAATTTGTCTTCGAATAAATTTCTCTTAACCTACTTTGTCAATTCATGAATAATGTCATCAATTTTATAAATCATATCTTTTGTGTTTCCATTCTGCTTTTCCACTCCATTGATTCGGGTGATAATTTGAAGATTATGAGGATCTTTCACTAAATTTTTATGAACTATAGCTGGCCCAAGAGGGCAGAAAGAATCCATAGATTTGCCTATTAGGAACTGTCCTCCATTCCGTTCTTTTTGCCAATCCCTAGCTGAGATATCCTGAGAAACAGAGTAGCCAAAAACATAATCCAGTGCATTTGCTTTCGAAACGTTCTTTGCTTCTTTGCCGATGATTACAGCTAACTCAACTTCAAAATCGATTTTCTACAAAATGTCCAAATGAGAATCGACTTTCTACTTATCATTTTCTTTGAAAAACAAAACTTACATTGGAAACTTTATGGGCTATTACATTACCTCCTTGGCCGACAAGACTGCTAGCAAACTTACTAAAGAACATTGGTTCTTTTGGCTTCGGTTTGTTTTGCTCCAAACAATGATCCAGATAGTTAAGACCAATACAAACAATTTTCTCTGGATTGGCAACAGGCGGCAACAGTTCAATCTCAGCATTCAGCTCCTCTGATGGCAGCGAGTTGATTTTCTTCACAATTTCATCGAAGTCTTGCTTGATGAATTTAATCATGTCATTATCGCTAGTTCCATTCGGAAGAGGATGAAGTGTTAGGCCATCGTTGGCGAGAACACCTAAATGCTTATTTGATTCATTTTTACGTACGAATTGCACAAATCGCAATGGCACACCGGTACACGGCTTTGAGGAATAATTGGCAGCCATTATACGCTGGAACTTAAGAAGATTAACTGAATATTTTAAGACCATTGACAGCTCTTTAATAATAAAAATAAGAGTTAATTTTTGTGACGGTATTTTGTATTTGTTTTAAAATTCTTCACGTGATTTGTTGATGTTTTTTTTTACCACACACTGCCAGTTCTTGGCTTGGCTAGCATTTAGACGTGTTTATGTGTCTGAGATGATACCAAATTCGGAGGTTCCACCAGACGTCAGAATCAAACGGGCAAAGAGCTTTTTGGTTGGTTGGTTGATCTACTTCATGGTCTTGTTGAGTGGACCATTGCTTCTCAATTGAATAATACTTTTTTAATCTTAAATAGCTTTTTGTTGTCATAAAAACATACAGAAAATCTATAAAATTAAAAAACATGTGTAGCCAGACCAATTCCAAGTCGGCAATTCTGTATTATTAGTATATTAACATTTGTTATTACCCAGTAATTTGTAATCGAAAAAAAAAAAATCTCAATAAAGTTCTACTACTACTACTACTAAGAGCTTGTTGGTTGCTCTTTCCTGTTTGATTCTGACGTCTGGTTCACAGCTGTTATTGAGCTGGAACTAGATACAAAAATTTAAAGGTGCGAATTGTACGTAAAATATTTTTGTAATATCATGACTATTTTCCAGCAAAACTTCCAAATGTTTTTACGCTTATTTTAATCCTTTATTTCTATTAAAACATAGAAATTCACCCGTTCGGATTTTCATTTAGGAAATCATTTCTTTCGTTTCTGAAAAGGAGGTGTCGAATATCGTTTCGCTTTCAATTCTTGCGAATTGTGGTACATATTCTATAAAACTATCGAAATGGCATAACTTTATTATTTGACGTTTTCATATCTTTTCGATTACGGTTGGGGAATTTGAAGTCTTATGAAATTTTTTTAAGGAGCAACCCCGATTTAGCAAGAGGTTATAACAAAACCTGTAGGTAGTAGGAATTATTGGATGTGGATGGTTTGTGGTCCAAAATTGCCAAACTCCTCATCTACTCCCATTGAATGACCATCCTCTTAAATAAAATTAAAACTGAGCGAATGAATATACGATTTCAAAATTTCTTTAAACACATTAATGGCATTCATGCAACGGCCGCCGTCAAGTCGTTCGTTAACGTAGTTAAATTGTAAACTGCTAATCTGTTTCCATACAAATTGTGAGAGATATACGAATTTACGGTTCTTTGTCATCTGAAATATATTCCTTGCGGGTATCTTCAGTGAACCCAATTAAATGGACACACCTTCCATATGTTTTAACTTTGAAGTTTGAACTTTATTTATTAAACCTTGTTGCTTGTTATTTTATTTTGTTGCTTTTGCATTTAAAATTGTTAAAATAAATTAATTCTCTGCATTATAATTTTTAAATGTCTTCAAAAACCATATTATCTGTAAAGCTTCTTTCTAGAAACTTAGTTTGTAAGTAAACCCAAAATAAGTAAAGGTTTAAATCTGAGGACAAAGTCCAATTAATTGAGTTCAACAATGTTTTTATTAAAATTTATTTTTAATTCTAGGTTCCTCTATATTCAGAAATATGAGTTCCAAAATTATACCGACATCAAGTACTGAAAATAATTTCAAAACTCTCTCAATTGCTGTTCCAAAACCTTTTGTGTACCATGTCCAATTAAACCGCCCAGACAAATATAATTCTATCAATAAGCAGATGTGGGTGTAAGTACTCGTTATGTCTCAAAAACTTCAGACTTATCATCTTACTACCTATGTATATACCTATTTCTAGAGACATAAAAGATTGCTTTGAATCATTGAGCAGTAATCCTGATTGTCGTGTTGTAGTAATATCTGCTGAGGGTAAACACTTTACCGCAGGTGAGAAGTTTTTTGTTGTATTGACATAGGTACCTAATGAGACAACAAATTTTTCCAAAAGGTATTGATTTGAATGATATGATGCAACTAGCCCAAGAACTCTCTGAAATTGAAGAAGTTTCGCGTAAAGGATGTGCCTTGGAGAAACTTATCAAGCTTTATCAGGTTATTTGCATACGTACCCAATTCTCCATTTAAAATAACTGAACACTTTCTCCCAACAGGATTCAATTTCTTCTCTAGAGGTCTGCAATAAGCCTGTCATTAGTGCGGTACATTCAGCCTGCATTGGCGCAGGAGTCGATCTCATTACAGCCGCTGACATTCGTTATTGCACCAAAGATGCATTCTTTCAGGTGAAAGAAGTTGAAATAGGAATGGCTGCTGATGTGGGTACGCTTCAACGTTTTCCAAAAGTTATCAATAGCCAGAGTGTGGCAAGAGAGCTATGTCTGACTGGAAGAAAGTTTCTAGCTGACGAAGCTAAAAGCTGTGGGCTTGTAAGCCAAGTAAGTCATTTAAATTGTTTTTTTTTTTTGTTTCGTTTCTCAAACTACATTGAATGTTATAAGGTTTTTGATAACAAAGATACATTGATAACAACTGTATTAGCACTAGCTGAGGATATAGCCAACAAGAGTCCTATTGCTGTTCAAGCAACGAAGAAGAATATAATTTACTCTTTTGATCGACCCAATCAAGAAGGCTTGGATCAAATTGTAAGTAATTGAGATAATATTATAGATAAATTCTAATTACAAATTATTTACAGCGCGAAATGAACAAGCTTTATCTGCAAAGTGAAGACTTTGTCAATGCAACAATGGCTCAGTTGACCAAAGGAGAGAAACCCATATTTTCTAAATTGTAAATCATTCAATTAGTTAAGGCTGATATAAAAAATAAAGTGGCGTTTTTAGTATGGCTTTTGTAATTGCAGTTTGGTTATGATTTTGAAAACAAAATACTCTTGCTTCAAAATGTCTGTTCTTTCTTTTCACTCAAAATCTTAACTAAGATAATAATTTGGCCAAAGGCCGTCTAGCGGATTGAAAATATTTTTAAGCTTAATATTTAGGAAAAATTTTTTTTCTTAAAACTTTTATTTTTAAAGTGCACAGGACTTCGATTTCTATATCCATCAAAGTTTTGACAAAGTATATCAAACAGAATTCTAATAATAAAAATAATAATGATAAACGTCCTCTCTTTCCTTAAGACAAAAAAGATGGAATTGGTAGTTCTTTCTGGCCGTAATGGAATTTAATTTTATTTAAATATTTTACCACTTATTTAAATTTATCTTAAAAAATTTATTTTTTAAGAGCACATCGGAAGTATTTTAATGAAGATTTAAATTGAGCTGACTAAATCATACTACATATACTGGGAAGATGCTTCCATCATACATTTAACATAATTACATAGACCGACTCCCTCCATCTATTAATTTCTGAAAAAATGGCAATGACTAAAAATAACGGTTCATTAATGCATTCTATGAGTTCATTTATCATAGCTACGAAAAAATATTGAATTTTTCTTAAATTAAATCTACTATTAAGAGGTTACATTTGCAGTATAAAAAATAAAATCTATTTTCCAACTAAAGGGTGGTAAAGATTTTATTCTGTGGATTATATATGTATGTATTTAAAAAAATAGCTTCAAATAACAGGTTTGAAACAACAAATTAGGCTACAAATGTCGATGTCCTTAGTGCATATCTAATTTATAGATTTTTGACCCTATGAAAACATTTTAACCAGTTCTCAAAGTAATTTTGAATTCATAAACAACTCATTTAAAAAACCTTAAATTTACATGCTTTGGATTTCTCGTTTCCGGATCCGTCTTATTAAAGTTATTTGTTATATTTAAAAATTCTTTTTATTTATAACGAGGCAAGCCAAAATTCTATTTTCTTTATCAACAAAGCTGAAAGTAGTATTTATAGTAAAATTAAATAAAAGTTTTAAAAATACATGTTTTATTTCGACACCACCACTTTAACAAAGCACATTAAGGAATGAAAAATGAATATAAACGAAAATTAAAATATACTTTTGGTAGACACTTTCTATGCAGGGTACATTCAAGTGGGAGAGATTCAAAAATAATTATAGGACATCAAGATTTTACAAAAAAAGCATAATATGCAGATTATGCGCCTCCAATAAGAGCACAAAGCGCACGTTTGTAATCACCAGATGTCTCGGACTGAAATCGATATTAAAAAATTACAAAAACAAATTTTTAGCATTTGAACCAATTATTTATCAATTTACCTTAACAGCACTGACTAAAGTTCTATCGAATAATCGTTCAAACTCATCCTTTATATTACCCAAATCGATCTCGGATCGACTGATAATGATACGTATGAGCGTTCGATCGTCAGTGCCAAAACCATCCATGGCTTTGAATAGACATTTGGCAAAGAATGCAGGAGGCGATTGAGCACACTCAACTAGAAATTCAATAAAAGAAAATCAAAATATGGAACACTGTCTAAACGACAAACAACAGCTTTACCAATAGCCATCATAGCTTCATGTAATTCGCCACTCATTTCATGCTTAATGGCCTGCTCCAAAGTCATTCCAGAAATCTGTTTGTACTCTTCAAAGATCAAACGCAGCTGTGCGAAACTTTCATGAGCCATGATTCGATTGAATACTTCCTCATCGGTGCCCAATTTTGCTTCACCAGCAGCGTAAAGTGCTTCAGCTTGTTCTCTAGCTTTTTCTGGATCAACAGTTCCAGCTGGATTACGAACACCCGTCACAATCAGAGTTAACAAACGCCTAAAATGTCCCGAAGTTTCACTACACATATGTTCAGCTAATGGACGATTATATTTATCTTCGTAAGCAGTCACGATTTCTGCCATTTCTTCGTTGGATTTTGTACAAAGAATTTCCACAAGACTTTCCTCATTGGTTCCCAAACCTTCCATTGATTTGTGAAGCTGTTTGCAAAGGTATTCTACTGGTGGCATCATTAGACCAACGATGACATCTTCGAATTTACCACCTAGTTCACTTTTCAAGTCATCAATCAAATCTCGACCGTATTCATGCAGGAAATAAGCTTTAATCTCCTGGCGCTGAGAGTTAGTTCGAGCGGTAAGAATATCGATTATAGCCTGTTCATCGGTACCAAAACCTTTCATGGCGGTTCGAAGGGCTTGTCCGTCGGCAGCAGCATCGAACGGAAAAGCTGGGACTACAGTTGGGGTTGGCTACCGGAGGATAAACATTTTTGCTATTCGTTATTTTTCAATATAGGTAAATAAATTTGTAATAAATAATTTCATTAGGCTTAAGAAGAAGAATTTTTAATAAGATTTTCAATTCCGACCCGATACTTTAGGTCCATTCCAGCGCAATTGGAACACTGACCTAGTTATGGTCGTGGATGCCATTTCTGCCTACCTAGATGTAGGCAGGCTCATCATAAGTTTCATAGTAAATATTTCTTATATGGTTTCTAATGGTTTTTATGAAGATAGGGCTAAGCTATAAACTTACATTAAAAGAAGAGATCAAGAGCTTATGAGCAAATCCCAATAAATTCAGCGGTAGTTTGATGTTTCTGTTAACAACATTCAATGGAAGGCGAGAAATGGGGCCATAAAAGCACCTGCTTAAGTCAAGTCAAAACGTTTAGTAACATCTTATTACAACTCATTACTCCACTAGCAGTCGTTGACCTTGGTACCTACCGTAGTATAGGTTCATAAATAAGTTGCTCGTTATTTTAATTTAAAATAAATATTGTTAAGTTTCCGTGTTGTTGCGAACTATTCTATTTTTTTCTAAATATACCTAGCTATGTTCATACCTATGTAAATACGTCAAAGTTTTCAGTAAAATCTTAAAATAACAAAATGACTTTCCAATGTTTGGATTTGAATTTGAAGAATGGTGATGTGAGTCACTGTATTTACCTTTTTAGTAGATTAACTAATTAGTGTTTGATTTTTAAATTATGTTGAATGATAATTCACAGGGAAAAAGGTCACCATAATACCATAAAAGCTATGATAACTCTATTCGAGCACACCTTTAAGAGTGAAAGTGAGAATAAGCGTGGCCTGTCCTTATTTTTGGGTCGTGTTCGTTTCTCATATTCATATTTATGTCTATAAAATATTTAATAAAATCAAACAAAAGTACATTTTACACATATTGAATACAGACAGTACCTACTCCGTCACAAGTATCTAAAAATAAGTTTGATGATAATAACTTTCGGGAAGCAATATTTAACGAGCAGCATTCAATTATGTATGTAGGTATGCATTTATGAAATAAAACTTCATCCCATAGTAATATAACACGTAGTCGTTTAATTAACACTTTATTTTAGATAATACTAGTACCGACATCTTCTAGAATAGTATTTATGTATTTCTGGTAGTCTCCTAGATCCCTACATTCTTAATAGGTAGGTAAATACCACAGTACAGATATTATGTGTACTGTGGGACAATACTTAGTCCAGTTTACGATCTTTTTAAAGTAAAACCAACTGTTCGTAGGTATAAGAGATATAAGTATGACCATGTTAAATTAATTAACGTTTCTTCATTTTACAATTACTGCCAATTAAACAAATTAACAAAATATTACCTTATAATCCATTTTTAGATTGTTTGAATTAGTTTAAATAAAATCGACTCTTCGGTAGCAAACAAGAACAGAACACGAGACGATGGCCAAATGTACAATTCTACACAAAGCGAATTAAATTAACAACAAATAAAATTACTTCCTTAAATTTTGTATTTTGTCTTCGAATTGTAGTGAAATGTGAAAGTTCCTCTGAGCTACCAACTGCCAAAAAGGTTCTGACAGCTACAGCAAGTAGATGAGCTTTTTCTGAAGTTCGAGAGAACCTGTTCTGTTCGATTTAGAAATCTACTTTGAATAGAAATTGTGTCTCTAACCAAAGCAATAGATGGGCTTTCGAAGTAAGTAGTTCCTATGATCGCATGAGACCATAGAATAGTTGTGTTTTTTGCATGGCCATGTAAAGTTTGGTGAAAAAAACGACATCGGGACATTTCAACATTGTTTACCTTTTGCATTGGTCTGCCATTTTGATTTGAATTATTTTACCAACAAACATTTGACATTTCTATATAAATTATCGATAACATAACGACAATCGTAATTTGGCATTACCGTTTTTATCGGGACAAAAGTTAGCTCCAGTTAATTATCTGGACCCTTTCACACGAAGAAACAAGTTGCTGGAGAATTTTTTGACGTTTTGTTTTAATCTCCTTAAAAATCTCTTGTACCTTTCATACGAGGAAACAAATCTCCAGGCAATTTTTGAAATTTCCTTTGAAAGTCTATTGGTTGAACACACCTAAGCCTAGGTGTGAAAGGAAATGTCAAAAAAATCTCTTCAAATCCTCGACCGGGGAGATATTCATCCCGATTACAGAATCCGACGAATGAATTGCGGAGGGAATCAGACTCAATTGTGACATTTTTACTATGAGCCAAATGTCAAAATGTAGTCAGATTCCCTCCGCAGCTCATTCGTCGGATTCTGTAATCGGGGTGATTATTCACCCCTCTTTCCTCCTGTCCTTCTCACCAAGGAACTGAAAGTTGCTGGCAACTCAGTTTCCTCGTGTGAAAGGGCACAAACTCTATATGGACATAATTGTTGTTGTATTTAACATGTAGGTAGATTGTTTTGCTTTGTTGGTGTTTTTTTCACTCAATTTTATTTGGACATGCAAAAAAACACAACTATTGTTGTATTTGTAATTTCATTTCGTGTCGAAGAATAGATGTGAATTGCAACAACAAAAAGACCTGAGCTAAATGACGAGTTGATTCTATGTGTGCGTTTTTCACTGCTTTTCACTAATACTTTGTAAATCTAATCATCACAGCTGTTCGTTTCAGCTTGTAGGCAAATCAAATTGACAGCTGAGGATTGGTTTCTTTATTTGATACTCTCTCCATGAGACACGATAAAGGTTAAACCCATACAGCCAAATTAAATAAAATGCACGACTGGGTCGCACGTACTTGCTCTTATGTTCAAGACACTGCGAGTTTAAGAAAATTGCATATACAAACATGGAAATTATGAGAGAAAAATGTAGAGAAGCATGAAATACGACATTTAAATTAGCTAAAACAACTCTTTTGACAGTTTGAGGTGAAAAAAAAGTATGCCATCTTAATTCATGATGGAATATGATTGTATGGGAAAAAAAAATTTTAAAATCGTTGGAGCGGTTTTTTTTTAAATTAATTTTTATATATAAAATTCTTAAAACATTTTTCAGAACAAATTTTGGTATGCAGATTTAAACTATATATTTATGTGTATATAAAAACAAAATTTGAAAAAAATTGTCAACCCGTTTTTGAGATATCGAATTTTCAAAAAAAAAGTTTGAAACTTTTTTTAAAAATCCAAAAACTTTTTTTTTTTAAGTTTTGATATGCAATATTATTTGATTTTATCTGAAATTTGTATATAAAAAAATTCATCTAAATCCGTTCAGCCGATAACGAGAAAATTCAAAATAAAAAAATACGTTCTATGACAGGTAATGTTAATAGTTGCAAAGTGTAAAATTTTATAATTTTTGGTAGTAGATCGTACTAATTTTAGTATATGAAAAAAGTTTAATCAAAATCGTAGGAGTCGTTTTTAAGCAAAAAAATATTTTCCTTTGCGGTTTTTTAACTTTTGTATGGAAGGTACCGTTATTTTTTCATAAATGTAAAATTTTTTCTAAAAATATTTTAGAAAGTACTAAAAAGTCTTAAATATCGAGTTTCAAATAAATCGATCATGTCGTTTTCTAAATATTTGATTTTCAAAAAAAAAATTTGAAACATTTTTTAAAAATCCAATAAAAATTTTTGTACACAAAACTATTTAATTTTTTTTGGAAGCTTCTGTGTAAAAAAAATAATTGAAATTGGTTGTACCGTTTTGAAGAAAATCAAAAATCAAAAAAATGGTTCTTTGGGAGGTACCATTAATAACTATTTTTGAAAAATGGTTTTCCACCCAAAGAAAGCCTTTACTAAAATAAATTAATTGAATTTTTTTAAAGAAAAGTTGTTGAGCCGTTTTTGAGAAAAATACGATTATGTAAATTTCCCAAAAAAAAATGTATGACAGGTACCGTTATTTTTGGTTCTAAAAAAAAAAATTAAAAAAACGTGTCGACAGAATCACCAAAAACCACTAAGTACCAAGTTTGAAGAAAATCGATCGAGCCGTTTAGGCTGTAGACGAACAGACAGACAGACAGACAGACAGACAGAATTGTGCCACCCACTTTTTTGGTGTTCTCTATCATCGTAATATCATGTTTGATTTTTATCTCAAAATTTTTTTTTGCACGAATCCAAAACTTGCCTTATAGTACCTATAATCGCAAGTAAAAAGGGGAATAGCGAAGTCAGAGAATATCAAATAAAGAAGCAAATCCTCGGCTGTCAATTTGAATTGCCTACAAGCTGAAACGAACAGCTGTGATGATTAGATTTGCAAAGTATTAGTGAAAAGCAGTGCAAAACGCACACATAGAATCAACTAGTCATTCAGCACATCATTCAGCACAGGTCTTGTTGTTGTTGCAATTCACATCTATTCCTTCGACACGAAATGAAATTATAAATACAACAATGTAAACAAATGGGTTTTGGGGGTCAAACGTACGAAGGATTGGCTTCTTTATTTGATATTCTCTGGCGAAGTCCCCTATTACACGATGGTTCTTTGCGTCTGACTTTCTTCGAACATAATGAGTGCGAATGAGAAAAAAGATGAGATGGAAGACCATAATTTGCCCTGTGAGTCGTGGGCCAAGGTTTCCGTGACTCTTTTCGACGTTTCTTTTTAACTTAATCAGTACTTTCGTATTTTTCGTATACAGACAGTACAAACCGAAACCACAGCAGTGAGTTTCGCAACATAAGAGAACTATCAATTTTGCGCCAAGCGTTGAGAATTACAATAGGGGTATTCACGATCTGGTGCAACAAGCCTAGTAAAATTGTAAAATTTAATTTTTTAACAATCGACCGTGAACGCACTTCTTTTATCTATAGTTACACTGTAGCAAACTCACAAAATTACACAAACAACTATCAGCTGACAAAAAGAATGACATTTGGCGTGTTTCCAATACACAAGCGCAAACTTTACTATGGTGTATTTTTCTTTTACAATAGGGTTGGAGTATAGCAAAAGTGTAAAAGTGCAAGAATTTGACATTCATTATAAGAAGGTTTTATAATACAAATTCTATATACTACTGAAATAAATCAGCCAAGTAGAAGACTTAGCATTAAGGATTGGACTTGTTGAATTATTGATTCAAAATAGCTTTTTATGGCCTTTAGTCCTATAAATTGGCGTTTCGTTCGGCTTACTCACTTGAACTCATCAGTGACATAGTGAGGGCTTTGTCATACGCAATTTATATTAAGTTCAGTTCAACTTACATGAATTTTTCAACGAAAATCCACTGTAAACTATATCCAACAAGATTAGAATTCCTAATCATTAAGCTGGAAGTTTTTTTGCCCTGGGCCAGGCATAGTTTCTATATAAGAAGGTTTTATAATACAAATTCTATATACTACTGAAATAAATCAGCCAAGTAGAAGACTTAGCATTAAGGATTGGACTTGTTGAATTATTGATTCAAAATAGCTTTTTATGGCCTTTAGTCCTACAAATTGGCGTTTCGTTCGGCTTACTCACTTGAACTCATCAGTGACATAGTGACATTCATTATATTTTGTTGTTGTAGAGCAAGAAAGTGCTAACTTTTGCAATGATACAAGACCAGTTACATCGGATCGTGAATACCCCTAATGTAATAGCGTGTGTCTCACAGGATGAATTTCAAAGAGAATTTCGAAAAAAGGGTCAGAAGCAAAGAATCATCGTGTAATAGGGGCAGTGTTGCCGGTTGGCGGTTGCCCCCCTAAGCGATCACAAATTTGAATTTAAAATATTGTAAAATGCAGTGGTAGTGTTATAATATATAATATTGTTTTATAAAATTAGGTATAGGTACACTGAATTTAATTATTAATTTTAAAAAATGTGATTTTCAAATAAAAATAAATGCAAAAAATACACTAGAAATTGAACAAATGTAAACATGTTTCCCCCAAAGTCCAAATCTAGAGTAGGTTTTTCTTAAAAAGAAGGATTTTTTAAATTTTTTTAATCGGTACTTTTCATTGACTTGCTTTTGGTGCTTTCCATTTCTTTGCAGAATTTCTGATTCTTTAAGTACCTCACCTGCGTTTATTATTGACTTTGAATAATTTTATTCCAGCTAAATTATTTGCTTCCCTGTCTCGGAATATTATGTAAATTGAAAAATTGTAAATAATATTTTTCACTTTCCAAATCTTGGAGAGCATTTCAAAGTCCGATTCCTTTAATACCTTCATTTTTGAAGTTAATTAAATTAGTTTCAAAACATAAAATTATAATTTTTTGATTTTATGAAAATGTAGTGATTTGTAAATATCTAACGAATGTACGTAGTGACTTTCTGGAAAAATAATTGTAGCACAAACGCTACAGTTGTAGTAGGAGGGCAACACTGAATAGGGGACGATGTAGCTCATACAATTTCATACAAAAAATATTCTGAAGTTCAGTTCCGCTGAAGTGCAGTTCCGTCGAGTATATTGAAATGTATCGTCTGGCAGGCTCAAAGCTGAAATAAAAACGTCTGGGACCTATAACGCTCGTAATGAGGGAGAATGGCAGAATATTTAAGTGTGACCAGCTTATGGGTATGTACGAAAAGAAGAAAGTTATTGAGGCTTACATTAGAGAAATGCATTTTGAGGATATTGAAATCTCGTCTGGCGGGCTCAAGGCTGAAAACAAAACGTCTGGGGCCTATATTCTCGTAATGAGGGATAATGCTAGAATATTTAAGTGTGACTAGCTTAGGTTATATATAGAAAGGAAAAAGTTGTGGAGGTTAACATAAGAAAAATGAAATGCATTTTGAGTATATTGAAATGTCGTCTGGCAGGCTAAAGGCTGAAAACAAAACGTCTAGGACCTATTTGCTCGTAATGATGGAGAATGGCAGAATATTTTAGTGTTATCAGCTTATGGTTATATATGAAAAGAAAAAAGCAAAGGAGGTTTACATTAGAAAAATGCATTTTGAGTATATAGAAATGACGTCTGGCAGGCTCATCAAGGAAGGCTGTATATTTATAATCAGGAGATTTTTTCTGATTTGTTCGTGTATCAATCATTTGGTTATACCTCAAATGGAAAAAATTATTTTTTCTTGCATATTTTTAATACTTAAGAGCCGTCTGGCAAGGCCAAGGCTGAAACCAAAACGTCTGGGACCTATACATATATTTGCAATCAGATGCATTTTTCTGATTTTTTGATGTATCATTCATTTGGTTATACCTTAAACACCAAAAGTTGATTTTGGCAAGGGGAAAGCAGAAAGTAAATCGTCTGGGACCTATGTTTTCGGAATAAAGGCAGAATTTTTGAGATAACAATCAAACATGATATTATGATGATAGAGAACACCAAAAAAGTGGGTGGCACAATTCTGTCTGTCTGTCTGTCTGTTCGTCTACAGCCTAAACGGCTCGATCGATTTTCTTCAAACTTGGTACATAGTGGTTTTTGGTGATTATGCCCACACGTTTTTTTCATTTTTTTTTAGAATCAAAAATAACGGTACCTGCCATACAATTTTTTTATCAATTTTACATAATCGTATTTTTCTCAAAAACGGCTCGACAACTTTTCTTAAAAAAAATTTATTTTAGTAAAGGCTTTCTTTTGGTGGAATAGCATTTTTCAGAAATGGTTATTAATGGTACCTCCCAAAGAACCATTTTTTTGATTTTTGATTTTCTTCAAAACGGTACCACCGATTTCAATTATTTTTTTTTTACACAGAAGCTTCCAAAAAATATAAATAGTTTTGTGTGACAAAATTTTTGAAAAAATATTTTTTGGATTTTTAAAAAATGTTTCAAAAATTTTTTTTGGAAATTCAAATATTTCGAAAACGATATGATCGATTTGTTTGAAACTCGGTATTTAAGACTTTTTTAGTACTCTCTAAAATATTTTTAGAAAAAATTTTACATTTATGAAAAAATAACGGTACCTTCCATACAAAAGTTAAAAAACCGCAAAGGAAAATATTTTTTTGCTTAAAAACGACTCCTACGATTTTGATTAAACTTTTTTCATATACTAAAATTAGTACGATCTACTACTAAAAATTATAAAATTTTACACTTAGCAACTATTTATAGTACCTGTCATAGAACGTTTTTTTTAATTTTGAATTTTCTCGTTATCGGCTAAACGGATTTAGATGAATTTTTTTATGTACAAAATTCAGATAAGATCAAATAATATTGCATATCAAAATTTTCAAGAAAAAGTTTTTGGATTTTTAAAAAAAGTTTCAAATTTTTTTTTGAAGATTCGATATCTCAAAAACAGGTTGACAATTTTTTTTCAAATTTTATTTTTATGTACACATAAATATATACTTAAGATTTGCATACCAAGATTTGTTCTTAAAAATGTTTTAAGAATTTAATATATAAAAAAAATATTTTTTTTAAAAACCGCTCCAACGATTTTAAATTTTTTTTCCCATACAATCATATTCAATCAAGAATTAAGATGGCATTCTTTTTTGCCACATCAAGCTGTAAAAAGAGTTGTTTTATCCAATTTAAAAGTCGTATTTCATGCTTCTCTACATTTTTCTCTCATAATTTCCATGTTTTTGTATACAATTTTCTTATGCCCACAATGTCTTGAACATAAGAGCAAGTACGTGCGACCCAGTCGTGCATTTTATTTTCTTTAGCTACTCAAAGTAGATTGTCACTTATGTATGTACGTTATAGCAAGTAGGTACACAAATAAGAAATTGGCAGCTAGTATGGTCGTTACATTGGGTTTTTTTGAGTTTTAAAATTTGGATGGGCCTAAATCAGCTCTAAATGAAGAACAAAAAATTCCCTAATTTTTTCAGATCTTTATTTTCATCCCCTATAGTCGCTGTGGGGTAAATTAAAGTTTCCCTTTTTTTGGAAATTCACGTAAAATCCTCCGAAAAATGCAGAGCGTGTAGGAGAGAAGTAGACAAGAAAACAATCTAACTGGAAGGGGGGTAATATCTCTCACCACTTGGATGGGAGGGGCAATTAAATAAATTAATTGCATAAAATAAAAAACAATTAATTAAAAAACAACGGCAAAACTTGCAGTAATGCTTTGTAGCTTTTTGAAAAGCCAGAAGTCCATTTTAATAGTTTATTACTAAATAAAGTTCTTTGAATAAACAATTTCAGCAAAATCTGTTTTCAAACCTATAGTTAAAAAAAAAATAATAATAATTTTTCTGCAAAATGTTGAGTTTGAAACTATTTTTTGCCAAAACCGTTCATCAAAAAAACTTAATTTAAAAACAAGCGGTAAGAATGGATTTCTGGCTTTTCAAAAAGCTACAAAAAATTACTTTAAGTATTGCCGCTCTTTTTTCATTAATTTTGTTTCTATTTTATGGAAATATTTTATTAAATTGCCCCTCCCATCAAAGGGGGGGGAGATATTATCCCCTCCTATAGGATTTTTTCTTGTCTAGCTCCCACCTACATGCTCTGAGCTTTTTTTGGCAGATCTTACGCGAATTTTCTAGTGTGCTAAAAAAAAGTGGAAAGTTAATTTACCCCTACAGTGACTATAGGGGATGAAAATAAAAATCTGAACAAATTTGGGAATTTTTTTTTCTTTATTTAGTAAATGGATCGGGTGTCTCCTCATGAGCACTGCAGAATCTACACGTGGCGCTGTTTTCCGGGCCAAGGATGTGGAGGTGTCTCCTTAGCTTGCAGTGGCCTGTGAGGAGCCAGGTTATTATTCTAAGCTTGTTTCTATTTAAGCTGATGCAGGACTGGAATCGTTCTTGGTTGTAATTTCCAAGTAGGAGTTTGGCCTGCCTCAAGTTAGGGAGTTCGTTGCAGATCCTTGACCTTTTTGACTCCTCTTCTATTTTGATTTTATGTTTTATCACGATTTCTCCTATTCCGCAATAAGGCTCTGGTCCCGTTAGGGATGTCATTGCCCCTATTTTCGCTAAGGAGTCTGCCTCTTCATTGCCCTGTATGCCGACGTGGCCAGGTCAATGGAGTGTGACATGATTGTGTTTGCCCAGTTCGTTTAGCCTATCTACACACTCCCATACCAGTTTAGAACCGATGTGGTATGAGCTTAGTGCTTTGAGTGCGGCCTGGCTATCCGACATGATAGCAATATTTTGGTTTTTGTACTTCCTTTCGAGATTTCTGTCTGCACATTTCCCTATGGCACCAACTTCTACTTGAAAAAGGCTTGTAGACTGTCCCATCCGAAAGTTTGGTTTGAGGCCCAAAAATTCCAGCACCAGTCCCTTCAGACGTTCTCGATCCATCAGTGTACCACTTGATGGTGTTTGCTTTAAGAGTGTAGTTTACTGTTTCGTCTACCCACTCTTTTTTGCTACTTAGCTCCGTACGACAGTTTTTTACGAAGCTATACTTTTTAATCATACCATCTCTTGAGATGTCTATGCTCTATCCAACAAAAATTGTCAGTAAAGGGAAGATAGGACGTTTGCCTCTCAGTCTGGTTGCATTGGCTTGCATACATCTGTCTCAAGTTAAAGCTCTCACAGGGTTTCCGTACTTTGAATTATAAATTGCCACAAATCGAAGAACAATGTGCATATGGTTACCATTGATACCATTTCAAACATATTAAAAAAAAAGACCCATTTATCTTTTTTTACCACAACACACCTTTTTAAATGAATTTGATCACGTAACGCTTTGTGAATGTTTCAAAACTTAGCGCAAATAACTTTTTTCTTCTTAAAGACTAAAATCGTACAAATTTTAAGTGCATTCTTTAGCTTTATTCAAATATACAAACAAATAATCAGGGGACAATCAAAACGACAACACTTTTGGCTCTCACCTTCATAAATATTGTTCTCAAAAGCTTCAAAACTGAAAGTTCTTTAATAAAAACCACTGAAAAAGCTCTTTCGTACTGTTGCAACATGGCAAAGGCAACTCTGTTGGAATTTGATTTTTTTGTTTTATTTCACACAGCGAAGGTAGAAGTGAAAGCGAGTATACGATCAGAATGCTTTTGGCATTGAAAGACGACGGTCATGTTGGAGCGTACCAAATGTTTCAAGGAGTTGCAACAACAATTCCTGTATGTTTATCAGTGGTTTAGTATTTTTTTCAGTGGCAGGTTTTTTATTTGAGTGTTGTGATGGTATACACTGGCGCCACTGTTTTGAAAAAAGCTCGCCCATATGCCCTGTACTGACAATTTTTGCTGGATAGACTATAGAAGGTTCGATTCTGTGGATCTGTAAATCGAGTCTCTTTGCCTGAGACCAATGATTTTCCCCGTCCCAGTTCCCTCCATTGCAAATCGCAGGATGGCTCCCTTAGCAGCACTGTCTATGTCTATGGCCACGTGTAGAGGCGTCAAGTGAAGAATAACTTCCATTGCTGCTGTAGGGCAAGTTCTCATTGCTCCAGTAATGCAAATGCATGCGAGCCTTTGTACCCTTTCTAGTGATTTCCTAGTTGTGGTAAGTTCGGTTCTTTTGTACCATGCAACCGCCCCATAGGTAATGATGGGTCTTACCATCATGGTGTACATCCACCTGAGGATGTTTGGTTTAAAGCCCCATGATTTACCTGCAAGTCTTTTGCTTATCATGAGAGCCTTTGTGGCTTTCCCGACAGTTATCTCGACATGTTTGTTCCAGAGGAGTTTGCTGTCTAGTGTAATACTTAGATATTTAACCTCCTTCTGAATGCCTTCCCAGCAAACATTTTTGTGAACGTTCATAGAACATTCAGTGAAAATGAAGAACATATATTGGAGAAACACTCACTTCTGTGAATCAAATGTGAATATACTCAAATACTCCATCACTTTTACCTCATACGCGGGGAAGGGGACTTGTGTTGATTTTTTTTTTAAATAAAAAAATATCGAGATTCTTATTTCCTTCACATAATATGAATAAAAGTGAACGCGCACAAGCGATCCTCAAAAGAGGTATATCTTGGGTGCGTCCATTTTTATTCACATAAACTGAATGTCCCTTTCATTTTGTTTTGAAAAGCCATAACGGGACCTAGTCGTGCCAAAACTGAAACAAAAGTTATGTAAAGAGGAAATTTGTCACTTTCATTAAATTTTGCGTATTGTTATTTGTTATTGTACGGACGGAACTATATTCTTTGTGGCAGTGAAAAAAAAAAATAAAAAAGATAAATTCAATAAATTAACTTTTGTTTTAACTTTTTCAATTGGAGTATCTTTTTGATTTCCATTTTCATTCCGTACGGAATTAATTCGACCGAATATCAGAATAGCCGCGAATATTCCATTATACTTTAGCGAAATTTATCATAAGTTTCATTCGATAAATCTAGGGAAATCAAACTGTTTATGCAGATAGTTTTACCATTTTAAAATAGCATTTTGTATAACCACACTGAAATAATATTTACATTCAGTTCTACGGTATACATTCCGATTATTAAAGAATCATTATAATGAGTTAAATATAATTCAATTTATATTCACTAAACTGAATGAGGAAACCCCAATTTGAATCAAATCTGTCTCATTTAAATGATTCACAAAAGATTCATGAATTGTTCAGTGAAATGAATAAATAAGCGTCCTATTTACATTCACTAAAGTGAAGAATTACTCTATTAATAATGAAACATAAAAACGATTCGAATTCGAGGTAATGCTACCCAGTAAATTTGATCCAAACCGGTTTATAAATGAGTTCATAAATGAGGGTTTCTTTCACTCCTGTGAATTATTAATAAATCATTTCTGAAGGGAAATGTTTGCTGGGTTCTTACGTGAAGGTATCGATATTTAATATATACATATGTATGTGAAAAGGTATAAGCGACTGTGACCTGTCAATAAGAATGGCAAAAGCAACTTAAGTGTTGGCCACAATAATTCAAAAAGAATTTTAGTTTAAAAAAATTAAAATAATAGATATCATTTCCATCATGATCATGATAATATGTATAAATAATTGGTCTAATAACATTTCCTTCCTTCCGCGCTGCGATGTTTGTGCCAAAAAATACCAAATTCATATAATAAAATCTTAACCAAAGGTATACTACGTATACCTATGTATAAGTATATATGTTACCGCAGAGTCACATAAAAATAGAACTAACATAATAATTGAAGCAGCTCAGCCGGTAAAAAAAGAAAAACGAAAGAAACGAAATCCTTGTAGTGCAGAAACATGATTATAAAAGGATTATCCCAGCTATATAGATCCTAACCAAACAAAATTACGAAGATTTATTTCATTTTTGTATACTTTTGTGGCAAAATGCAGAAGCATTGTAGAGTTTTCGATAGAAAATGTGTACGTACATACATATATCTTCCTTCCACCTATCCATCTGTCTGAAGGAAGATCTACCATCGGATATAAATGTATGATTAAGTTGATTTAATAAATCCTCAGCTGAACCTATAAAATTAAGGAGAAGCTTTTTTATTCGATTCAAGAGTCATTTCAGGATGAACAAGGGGGATTTTGTGCAGAAGGCATGTGATTCGGAATTAGCTTAAAAGATTTACTAAACGAAAGTTCAAGAAAAAATTCAAGATTTTTATAACTTAACAATTAATTAGAAGTGAACATTTTGCCGCCAAAAAAAGTCTGTCTGACCAGCAGTTTTGTAGATTTCATGACATTCACCGTCAATAGTTAAATTTTCCATTGACTCGATGAGGTAGGTATTTCTACGGCCGCCTGTCATACTGAATGCTCTTTAAGGACCGTGAAGTTGGAAATAACCTTGAAAACTTGATAGCAGGAAAATAATCCAACTTCTCACTTGTGGAAAGCTTCCAGTGTCCCCAATTAAGGAAAGCCAAAACGAATGGGCTTAAAGTGATTAGATAAGATGGAATTTTAGCGCAAAAGTGTGTGATGTAAGTAGTTATGTAGGTGGAAGAAACGATATATGGAAGAGGGTTCCCCCTCCTCTAAATAAGAGCGGGATTTTATAAAAAAAAATTACTTAAATTAGAAAAACAATTATTCAAAAACAACGGCAACACTTACAATCAACTATTATAGCTTTTCTGGAACCCAGAAATCTGTTCCTTTATTTCATTTTAAAATTAAGTTAATTTAATGAAAAATCAATTTTAAACTCATATTAAAAAAAAAATAAAGTAAGCATACCTAAAAAAAATGCATACGTCTTTCAGAACAGTATGGCTTTCAGAATTCAATACTCTTATCAATTTGGTTGAACCCTATAGAAACCAGATGGTTGTTGTTTTTGGGCAAATTGACAATTACAAATATTACTTTTTCCTTTTTTGATTTACATAGTTAATTTTTGATCAAAAAAATAGCGAAACGCTGGATTTAGATTTTTTTCTGAGACGACCAGACTAGAAGTATTGGAACGAGGGATAAAGAAAGAAGTGTTGAGGGTTTCCAAAAAAGACTGAAAACACCCACTAGGAGAGCATTTTGATTTTTGTAGGCAATGGTTTCTTCACATCGAAAGTTGAATAAAATTAATAGAATATAGGCGAAGCGCAAAATGGAGTTGAGCTCACTTGAACTTTTAACTTGAGTTGAATAAAATTGTTAGTTGATGAAAATTGGTAACGATTTTTGTAATAGTTTTAGTATATTGTCCATTTAATAGAAGTTGAATTTAGAGGTTTCAGGTTTTTGACGGGCATTACAAAAATATATACATAAATACGTGACATAAAAATTGTTTAAATAAAATTATTTAAATGATAATTATCCAGTGACTTAATTTTATTGGACTTGTTCATTTTTAATGTTAACACTCTATTAGTGAACGTGAACAAAGTGCTCTAGCTGAGCAGTAATTTGACTCCATAAACTGGCAATTGCATTTCTCAGGTGCAAGTATGTATTAACAGTGGTCCCTGAAAAAATTATGAATCTTGAAGATAATTTTTGAAACGAATAGAATCACTTCTCATTCCACTGTGTTACAGTATTTTCCGATTACCTGGAGGACACATTAAAACCTTTCGATGGACAAGCACAAGCAACAGCTTAAGCAATATCTATGAATATGTCCTATAATAAGTCGAAGTCATGATGGTTTTGAATGTTGAAACCTGACACACAATCACATGAAAAGAAATCTTATAGACCTATTTCTCTTCATGTGATCTCTTAAGTTTTTGAGAGAATATTATAAATAATAGAAGAAAAAAGTTAATATGGACATCCGTTCGGATAAAGGAGCAAGCACTCAACAATAAATTGATCAAGTACACAGAATTACTGATGTAATGGAGAGAGCTTTTGAAGATAAGAAAATTTGTTCAACGGTCTTTTTGGATGTTATGCAAGCGTTTGACAAGGTGTGGCAAGAAGGCCTCAAATTCAATTTTAGTTTTAGACAAGTGCTGCCTTTCTGAACTTTGTAAAATAGAAAACAAACTTTTTCATGTAAGACACGAAAATAAATATTCAAATTTCAACGAAAAAGTGGCTGGGGTACCAGAACGAAGTGTATTAGGTCCAGTTCTGTAGCTCCTATTTACAAATGATATATTCAAACAGAAGACACTATCGTTGCCACGTTTTCTGATGATACTGCAATACTAGCAGTAGGCAAAACTATTGACGATTAAACTACAAAATGCTCTCAATAATGTCAATAGCGCTTAGAGAACAAAAGTCAGTCCACGTGGGCCTAACGTTTTCAAAACAAAAATCTAGACGCGAAATTAAAATGGAAACCGCACGAAAAAAAGAAATGCAAAAAATTAAAAACTACTATTAAGAGGTATGAACTGGCTAGGCCTCATCATCATCATCGTGTCCTGTAACCCCGGCTGGGGCATAGTTCGTCAACCAAACGTCTCCATCCCTCATGATCTGCTGCAAGGTAATTTAGCTGTGGCCACGTCTTTCTCTGGGATTCTGCTTCCGCTAAGACAGTTGATTTCCATGTTGTTCTTGGTCTTCCAACCCGCCGTGCACCCTGAGGATTCCATTCAAAGGACTACTTTGCAATTTCATCGTTTGGTTTCCTCAGTGTGTGACCAATCCTACGCCATTTACGCTTTCTTATATCAACGTCCAGCTGCTCTTGACTTGTCCTGCGCCGCAATTCCTCATTTGATATTATTTGTGGCCAGCGAATCTTTAGGATGTGGCGAAGAAGCGATTCACAAAAGCCTGCAATTTCTTCGAAATGGTAGACGTGACTTTCCAGGTGTCACAAGCATATAAAAGCACGGATTTGACATTGGATTCGAAGAATCTCAACTTAGTGCGTAAGGAGATTTGACTTGATTTCCAAATTGGGGACAGAGTACCGAAGGCAGCACGAGCTTTATTTATTCTACTTTTCACGTCCAGATCCGTACCACCGTTTGCAGAAACAATACTGCCAAGGTAGTTGAACTGTTCCACTACTTCAACTGGCGTCTCCTGTAGAATAATACCCTGCTGTGTGGAGTGGAGCGGCCTGTGAGCATTATTTTTGTCTTTTTGCTGTTTATTCTTAGACCACTCGACTCTCCCTTTCTTGCAGTGTTTAGAACATCCCGTTCAGCCTACTGATGTTATTTGCCAGTAGACATAAGTCATCGGCATAGTCTAAATGACTGAGCCTTTCGAACGGTCTCCATTGAATGCCCTGTCGCTCAGCTGTACCAACACTGGCCGTTAATACGTTGTCCATCGCCAGCAAGAAGAGAATTGGCGATAGAACATCCCCTTGTCTCACACCCTGTTGCACTACGAAGGAGTCGGATAGCTGCCCATTGTGTAAAACTATGCACCTTGCGTTGTTGTAGGACTCTTTAGTAATGGCAACAATTTTTGGCGGAATTCCTCTACCAAGCAACGATCTCCATATATATTCTCGATTAACTCGATCAAAGGCCTTCTCAAAATCCACGAACATGAGGTAAAGCGGTGATTGAAATTCCATCGACTGCTCGAAGGCGATACGCAGGGTGTTGATATGGTCGACACACGATCGACCACTGCGGAAGCCAGCTTGAGGCCTATTGAGTGTAGACTGGATTCTATCCTTTATGCTCGAGAATGATGGTTGCCATTAGTTTTGGGAAAACGGACAAAACGGTGATACCACGCCAGTTGTTGCAAATTCTTTACGTCACCTTTCTTTGGCAACTTAACAATCACACCATCCTTCCAGTCCCTGGGATAGCTTTCGTTTTCCCAAATGTTTAAAATACTAGCCGCTGTTACGGGATCGGCTTTCAGGAATTCAGCTGGTACTCCGTCCAGTCCAGCTGCCTTGTTGTTTTTGAGGAGATTTATTGATATATGTATTTCCGATTCTGACGGGGGTTCGATGTCAACACCCCTATAGGACCTGTGCATCTCGTTTAGTTGGGGCACTTCAGCACTCTGCTCAACTGAATCCTCATTTAGCAGGACACAAAAATGGTCCTTCCATCTACGAAGCTGATCCTCAATTGATACCAAAAGTGTACGATCCACATCCATTACAGGATGATTGGTGTTGCTTTTTTCCCGATAACATCTTTGGCTATTTGGAACAATTCCCGGATATCTCCTCTTTTGGCAGCGATTTCCGCATTATCTGCGAGTCCATCTAACCTCACCCTCTTGTCACGTCTCACACAGCGATAGACCATCTTATATGCAATGCGGTATACTCGCTTCGCAAATAAACCTTTCGTTGAACATCTGCTTCGGCATTTATTTGGATTTTCAACGATTTGCGAAGTTCGATCTTAATGGTACCTGCTGTATTATAATGTTTTTTTCGATTTTCGACTTTCATTACTAACAGCTCTACCAATCTCGATGAAAAAATGATCCCATATTAAAAATTTAAAAATATGTTGGTATCATATGGTATTACCCAGTGTCAGGGAGGGACAAGTACTCCGTCACATCGTCGTTGCGTCATCGCAAGTTTCAATGAACTTTTCTACAAGTCACTAGCAATATATCTTCACCCCAAAGAACAGAACTTATAAAGAATCAAAAAGTCTAACATAAATGTTGGAAGTATTCACAAAGATTCGATAGTTTCAGTTCCATTCAACCAAAAACTTTTGTCAACAATAAGTAATAAAGAAGTCAGTAGGTAAGGGAATTCTTAGCAATAGCGTATTACTAAGAAATCCCTCACATTCTCTATTTTCCTGGGAATTTACCATCTCATCTTCTTAAAGTTAACTTACCTCCCTATGACTACTTGTCGTGTGGTACGTATTTTTACCACGCATCGTTGGTGTTGTATTTCACACCTTTGTAATACGCTATACCTAGTTATGTTCCTTTTTTCAAAGATTTCTTTGCTTCGTATTCTCACCTTAATGCAACTCAAACAACTCAAAGCCTAGAGTAATCTCCTAGATTTCAGGTCCTCTCATCACAAAGTAAATATTTTCAACGAAATACAAACATCAAACCCGGATGATGATGATGTTAAAGATGATGATGATGATTTTTTTAGGGCTTAAAGCAGACCCACTTACATTATTAAAATGTCCTTTGTTCTGCTTCTATGCTTCTTTTGGAAATTACTTCCACTAGTTGGGATTAAATTTAGCAAATCATGACGCTCCTGTATATACTCCTGATGCAAATGCCGGAACGTAGTTCATACGTATACCTTCCATTCCAACCAGAATATATACATGCATATGTATGTACATTGTACATTTACAATAGCGTCAAGACAGAGGTTACAACAAAATACTCATACAAGAAAAGCAAAACAACTACAAAAAAATGTATCATCTTCTTATTCTAACGCTTCCGTGTTTAGTATTCATATGGACATTATCAAGAGGACTCAACAGAACAAGGACGTGCTGCTACAGCCTGCATAAGTCTTAAGGAGCCTAGATTAGGTGGTGGTACTTTTGTAAGTTTGGGAGCAAGTCCTCTTCTATACTTCTTTATTATTTAAAAATGCGGAAGAACTTGTATAGAGTTTAAACCTGCCACCTGTAAATGAATGCAAGTGCACGGGTATTTTTTGTTATTTTTTTTTGTCGTTGTGTGTGTACGAGTAATACTACTTGTGCATGCTTATAAGTTATAACATTCAAGTCAAAAAAAGGAGCGCAAGCGAAGCTTATGGATTTTTTTTTTTTATTCGAAAGAGTGTTTACCATAAAATATTTATGACTATGATCGTCGAGAGGAACTTAATACCTCTTTGTTTACATTAAGATATTTACCTGTGTCCGTACAAGTAAAAGGTGAATAGAATTTACACACACATTACGTACGTAAAAAACAAATTGAGATTCATCTGTCATTTTGCCGAGCTGAAAGGAAGTGTTTTGAAATTTCAATTTGTTAGACAAGTGAAAAAGTTTATTTAAACTAAATAAAAAAGTGAAATAAAAGTTAGAATAGTGAATACTGTCAATAATTTATTAAAAAAAATATAAAACAGCATGTGGTGGCTACGTTAAATCCTCTAAAAACGCCTACACTAAGGAGTATACAAACATTTTTGTTTACAAGTTAATTTTGTCTGATATTTTCATATAAAGTAACGCGAAGTGATGTTATTTAGGTAAATAAATTATCTTAGAATACTTTAAAATAAAGATTTTATCGCAATTTGCAATAAAAATAACAAATTTGTTGAAAACAAAAATATACTTTAATCCAGTGATTTCGTTGAGACTCATCTGTCAAATGAGAAATTCTCGCACAGGGTCGATCTAGTTTTTGTTGGTGGTGGCAAGGCGCTCAAATCCGTTTAGCGCCCGTAGTGCAGAGTTATTTTTTAACGCCTTAAATAAAATATTTTTAAAGGGGTAACAGCAGAATCCTATTTATCTTGTTGGATTTGTATCCTCGTCACAAAGTGTTTATTTCGGTTTAAAAGTACACTACCATAAAAAACATCACTTTATTAAGAAGAATATGAGAGAAAACTTACCTGTGAAAAAAAAAATTTGTGCACCGTATTATAGGCGTTTTTATATGATTTAATGCATCACCACATGTTTTTTTTTATATTTCTTATCAATAAAGTTTTTCAAAGTAATCACTATATTAACTTTCATTTCACTTTTTTATTCAGTTCAATAGACTTTTTCACTATTTTTATGATTTAAAATCTCTGTACACTTTTCTACAGCTCGGCAAAAAGACGGAAGCATCTCAATTGTTTCTTTCTTTTTTTTTTAGTCTGTCTTCCTTTGGCCGCCCCAGCCTTCAGCCGTGTAACTGCACTACGACCCTGGGGCAATGCATTTGTGTTTGTGTAACTCACACTATTTTGAAAAATGCTTCACTGTTTCCACGATATGCCAGTTCCTTTACTTCTTCTTCTTTGACTGGGACTCTCAGACCGCGAAATAGCTAGAAGTTAACAAAAGTACGACCGTTGTGAACAACTATCTAGCAGATACCGATTACTATGGACAAGAAATGAAAAGGACGTACAGTGGGGTATTAGCCAGTGATCCGACTGTTTCAAGGAAAATTAAAACCAGCAATAATTTCCAGCGTAGAAAAATCAAGAAGAGACCAATTCCAGTAGGGAGCATGTATGTCGCTTGTAGCAACGAATGAAAATGGCTGATCTTTTCGGATGAAAAAAAATTTAATCTGGACGGACTCGATGGTCACAGCTTTTATTTTCACAATCAAAGAAAAGAAGAACTTATTCGGTCAAGACATCACAACCATACGTTAGGTGTTATGGTGTGTGAAGCTATCCACCTGTTATGGCACAGTTGAATTGGTGAACAACAATCAACGGAAATAGTTACAAATGACTGATGAAATGGGCATTTTTAAAGCCTACAAATATTGTTGGACCTATACCTTTGAATTTTTCACTAAGACAACACCCCTTTCCACACTTCAAACGTAGCTAGAAGCTGTATTCAGTCAGAAATCGTGGAATATTTACCATGGCCACCCTGTATTCATCGGACTTAAACATCATCGAATGTGTTTGGGCTAGGTTATCTAAAAAAGTTTAAGAAGTCCAAGCCGGTAGACAGTTTGAAGATAAAAACGCCTTATTCACAAGAGCACTTGCCACTTGGCGATCAATCCAATGAACAATTGTTTATTTGAAGGTGTTAAATTGGTGAAATAAAGTAAACAAAAAATGATATCGGCCAAATCACCGCCTTTCTGTGATGATGCACAGTAATTTAACTCTTTTAACGGCATGGCTTGCGTTTTGAATTTAACTTGCAATAAGCTCCAAGTGAAATAACATTAAATTTATTTATATTTTAGAATACATGAGGCGGTATCTGACTCCAACCAACGTCAAGGGGAAAGCCTACTTCGCCAGTGATGATGCAAACATACCACCGCTTGAGGCTTTTGGACTATTGCATCAAACGGGAACTACGTTTGATCGTTGGATGTGACGTGAATGCTTAACATAAAGGTACAATCGATATAAATACAAAGGGGCCCTCTCAAAGAAAATACCTCTCGAAAAAAACACTAGGAAAGCATTAACTTCTTTAACAATTCGAAGTCTTACTGCACTCCTAAATAGTCATTTTCCAGGCAGTTTATTAATGGTGGAAGATATGTACAGGGCTGCCAGGTCAATAAGCACTTGTGTTGTTTAGAATAACTTATATGGGTGATTCTTCAAATAATGGAAAAAATGATGATAATTTCGGAAAAACATTTTTGGAAGCAAACAGACGTAAAAACTAGCTACAGTTGAAGTTAAGAACGTCTTTTCACATGATTGAAAGCCGCCAGTCAAAAAAAAACTAAAAAATAACAATTTTATGGGCATTTTTCGAAAACAGGTATCCAGGAAACTAGGAAATTGAAAATTTGTATAAATTTTGTAAGAAAAACGTACCCCTACACCCCCTCCCACACAGTTTTTTTCTTGTTTCGATAGAACCTGTGCCCTGTAGCGTTTGCATTTTGTGCAAAACACCCTGTATGTCTTATCATTAAATTTTCAAGCAACTTGAGAATTAGAGCAAGTTCGTGCGACCGAGTTGTGCCTTTTTTTTAAATTATTTTGAAAGGAAAGCAGCATTTACTGAACATTTCTGAGGCCTCCAGATAGAAAATCAGTCACTAAAGTGCAATAGCACTGACGCCAGGGGACGGAGTGTTTTAATAGTTTTTGCGCCAAAAAACTGGTAATGTTAAAAAATATGCCTACATAGAAATTTTTCCTATAAATACTCATCAGGGTACTGATAAACTGAACGGACAATCCATGATCTCCCGCACAAAGGCTTTCTTCAGAAATGAAATAAACGGATCTAAGATATGGATACTATTTTATTTTCACGAGACTTAATACTTCACGCTGCTAGATCTGAAACTTCGATAGTTTTCAAAGTGAATGATATGTTTGCCTGTTTCAACCTGTCAGGGGACTGATAAGGAATCCGTGGGACAAAGTCCTATGACATTTTTTTTTAACTAAAACATAATAAGGGTATTCATGCAACAGCGTAAAGTCGTAAACGTAGTAAAGTTTTAAACTTCTTAGATCTGTAGATACAAATTGCGACAGAATTACGAAGTTTTAAACTTTACAACGTTTACGACGGCCTTACGCTGCTGTATGCATACCCTTAATATGACACCCACACGTATATTCCACGTTCTTCTTGTTTTTGTAGAATAATTTCAAAGAGCAAATCCTTAAAATCTGGACGAATTTAAATGTATTTTTGGACTTATTCAACGAATTTTCTTAAAAGTAATACGAAATTATATATAATATGAAATTGGTCTACTTTTTTCGAATTCTTGTCGCAAGCTTAGGAAAAAGATTGCCCAATTCATGAAAAAATAGTCCAATGTGACAACCCTCGATAACTATTTGCTTAGAAAACAGACATGAATGGACGATAAGCGAACTTCAAGCTTTTAAGACACTGGGCGCAGCGGTGGCGTACAGTGGCCCGTTTGTTGAATTTTGGTGAAAAAATCATTTCCTACACCAATTCTAAATACAAATTAATAAAATTTGCTACACTTTTATGATAAGGGGATGCTGAATTCAGTGCTTCTGCTTATTTTTGATCTACTTCGAACAGGGGCTACACAATTTCGGTCAGGACATTGTCCCAAATTTCAAAATTAAAAAAAAAAATATTGTTGAAGTCAGGAACTGAGTCAAATTTATGTTTGAAATGTCCTAAAATATGTGTCTGAATGTATACTTTCATATAAAAATAATTTCAATACTGATTTGTACATTTAAGGAAGATAGCCCAAAATGTTGAGAAGTGATTAGAAACAATTTTAGTGCTATGTAGTTTTTAGAAATTCTTATATTGGAAGTTATTTTTGGACCTTATTTGATCAAATCTGAAAGATTTTTGACAGTTTTGACAGCTGTTTTGGAAATTATTTTAATACATACTCTGATCGAATATGAAACAAAATTGACAATTTTGGTGGCTACGGACCACTGTGTGGCGGTGGCGGTGGTTGTGAAATGGATGATATTTTACCATCCTTTTAACAACAAGGGAAATAGGAATTAATGCCTCATAAGGAGTATTGCACTTAAAGGCTTATACCAAGTCTATGGTCAACTATTACTTTATACAAATTTGACTTTTGACACCAAATATCTTAATATTGAAATTCAAAAATTCCGCCTTTGAACCACTGTGCAGGGTTTCCATTGCGTCTTAGAAACAAACAATACAACTATCTAAAAACATCTTCTTATTAGTCGTGAATGTGTGTACATATACAGAAAGTCTGATATTTATTATTTTAAAGTCCAGTTCAGAAAGCAACAACTATATTTTACTATAGATAAATACATCTATCATAATCCTTTATTTAGTATCTACTTTCTATGAAAATACAATTTGAAAACTTTAGGAAATCATAAAATTAATCCACTATAACATGGATCGCTGGTCCTTATAACGATTTCGTCCTTGTTAGCTCAATTGGCTTGAATGTATAGATAAACCCCCCGTTGGCAAAATTTTGATCTGAGTTTGTGAAATCTCATCTAAAACTTCCTTAACCAGCTAAGTGTTACATATAACTACCTTCCTATGTAAACATAACCACAAAAACCACTTAACATCCATTTAGTCAAACAAACTAAGTAACTCTTGTAAAATCACCCCTTGGCTAACAGAATAAAAAAAAAAACAAAAACAAAAACAAAAGATAATAAGTGTAATACAAACGCTCATTAACAAAAGCGATTCCTATATACTTAACTCTCTGTGTTCTAGAGTCAGAGTCCCATTTACCGCACAACCAATTGTCATTATCCAAACTCATCAACAACAAATTAAATCCTGAAAGTCTAGTCGAAGGATTTCCACAACCCCTATAGTGACACTAAGGGTTGGTGACATCATCGCCGGGGCATAGAGCGTATAGCCTTGAACAAAGAACAATGAAGAATACCACTTAATTGTACCGAACCAAGTTGTAATTACCAGTCATTTGTAGGTAAAGGCGAAAACGAAGCCCCCTGCCCCACATATATTATACAACTTATGCTTTTGGTCAGGGATAAAGTAATGCTTGTTGAGAAGTACCAGGTGCCCTATTGTCCTATAATACTAGATAACCTGGTCGAAAGTCGTCTTCGGCCAATAACACCGCCACCCACACCACCCCCTATGTTGTGGAAATTTATCAAATATTCAGTTATGCTTCGAAGAATTTGTGATTATGATTCAAATTCCCAAAGCAACTACCTTCCTAATCGAGTCTCATTGAAGTCCTAAAAAAAGTCCTTTGGCCGAGAAAGTAGTTCGTGGTAATTTGCATTCCATTCGGCTAGTACTTCGAGTTCTTTTTTGTGTTGCTCTCTCTCTCCCCAGGTTGTATGGGGGCGGGGGCTTTCATTGAGTTCGAAAGGAATTGCGTTTAGCATTTCAAAAGAAGACAAACGGTCTTGAAAAGACCCAGTGATACCACCAACACCAGAGTCATTGCGGGCCATAGGGAAAGGGTTTTTTTTTTTTTTATTGTTGTCAGGGTTAAAGCGAAAAGTTTTGCGTCTGGTTTTGTTGTACGATTTTTTTCGGAAAATTAATTTTTAATTAAACAATTTTCCACCCCGTCACAAGTCTTGCTGTCCGTAAGTGGGTAAACGAAGAAACCATCCACGCCTAAAGATTAAAAGAGATTTTTCTTTTACAAATTAACCCGTTTTCTTTTTTGTTGCGCTTGGGAAAGGGATTCTGGGGACTTCTGATGGGTGAAAGAAGAACGTATTTGAATTTTAAACTTGTTTGGTGTTTATTTTTTGTTTCTTCAACTTTTTGGTCTGTTGTGTGTGAAAAAAAAATCAAAATTGTTTTGGTTAAGCCTTTAACGCTTTTGACATTTACTCACAACCCTCCTTTATGGGTCCTTTCTACTTCTTTTATTTTTGTAAACAAAAAAAAACTGGGTGTAGACTGTGCTTTAAGCTATATTAGGCTTGGTGTTTTCAGATCTCTGTTATCCACTTAAGTGAGTGAATAATTTCCAAATGGGATTTTATGTCGAAATTTTAATTTAATTCGGATTAATTTATGTACTCGGTGTGCTTAAGTTCTTTGGAAAGATGGGGTTTATTAACTTGTTCCGGTTTTAAATGACCTTTTTTTTTTGAGGAGATCGTAAATCTGAGTTAATTTCTATTTCTCATTTGCATAGAAATTAGTTTTTTTTTCTGTAATGGTAACTAATGCCCTTTCTTTGAATTTTTAAATTGGTGAAATTGTTAATAAAAATAAAATGGAACAGACATTTCCTGAATAAAGTTTAGGTACCTACTTAATAATTGTATCAGAGACTCGTTTTGTAAGAACTTCGTTGTAGAAACTTCACTTAGGATTAAGCTATTATTTTTTTCTAGTCATACAATTGTATTTAAAGAGAAATCAAAATTCAAATTTCCCTGAATTTTAATTAAGGCTTTTTACAGGAGCTAGTTAATTTATAAAATAAATCGGGTCAAACAATATCGGAATAATGTGAATGGAGTTTTAAAAGTTCTTTGTTTCCATAAGGAATCAGACAAGGTTACTATGCAAACGTCTTTCAAGGCTGAAAACAAAACGTCAGGGACCTATATTCCCTCGTAATGAGGGAAAACGCCAGAATATTTTAATGTGACCAGCTTATGGCTATGTATGAAAAGAAAAAAGTTATTGAGACTTATGTACATTAGAAAAATGCATTTTGAGTATATTGAAATGTTGTCTGGCAGGCTCAAGGCTGAAATTAAAACGTCTGGGACCTATATGCTCGTAATGAGGGAGAATAGCAGAATATTTTAGTATGACCAGCTTATGGTTATATATAGAAAGAAAAAAGTTGTGGAGGTTTACATAAGAAAATTGCAATTTGAGCATATTAAAATGTCGTCTGGCAGGCTCAAGGCTGAACACAAAACGTCTGGGACCTATATGCTCATAATGAGGGAGAAAGGCAGAAATTTTGTATGTGACCAGCTTTTGGTTATACATGGAAAGAAAAAAGTTTTTGAGGTTTTCATTAAAAAAATGCATTTTGAGGATACTGAAATGACGTCTGGCAGGGCCATGACTGAAAACAAAACGTCTGGAACCTATGTTTTCATAATCAGGAGATTTTTTCAGATTTTTTGGTGTATCAATCATTTGGTTAAACCTTAAATGGAAAAAGTTATTTTTATTGCATTTTTTGGATACTTGAGAGCCGTCTGGCAGGGCCAAGGCTGAAACCAAAACGTCTGGGACCTATATATTTGCAATCAGAAGAATTTTTCTTATTTTTTTGATATATCATTCATTTGGTTATACATCATGGTATAAAAATACAAGGTATGTTGTATATGAGATGAAGGGTCGCCATATTTGGTTTTGTGTGACGTCATAGCGAGTGTTCACCAGCACATAGCTTTAAAAAATAAATTATTTATTGTTTTACTTGAAATTTAACAAAACATAACTTCAAAACATAATTAATCTATTGTTTTACTTTGAGTTTTAATAGCAAATAGCTTCAAAACATAAACAATTTCTATTTACTTTTTTTGCCATAAATGGCAAACAATTGAGATCATTCACTCGCAATGACGTCACGACTCAATTGCCTGAACTGTCAAGCATACCTTGTTATTCTTATACCATGGTTATACCTTAAACTCCAAAAGTTGATTTATCGCTCACTTTTGGGGGCGTCTGGCAAGAGGAAACCTGAAAGTGTATCGTCTGGGACCTATGTACTCGGAATAAGGACACAATTCTCTGTCAATTTCAATTTCAATTTTCAATTTTCGTTTCAAGTTTCGTTTTCAAACGTCAAAATACAGTTCATAATTTCTATTGAAGGATGATGTGACTGCAGTGAAAAAAACTTCTAAAAAATAAGAAATTTTCAGTGATTTAAGGGCAATTCATTGACATTTGGATATTTTCAAAACAGGGTGTTTCAAAAATGTTATGTCTACATTTAGCAACTTTGTTGTTCCTTGAGCGATTTCAATACAATTGACACAGGTGATAGCAGATGAATTAAGAAAGAAAAAAAAATATATTTATTAAACAAAGTGTTTCGAAAAAAATGCCAATATTGTTCTTTCTTGAGTTATTTCAATTAAATTTACACAGGTGACAGCTAAAACATATTTATAATAGAAATAAATCATCACAATCATACCTACTAGACCAGGAAAAATAGCACAAATCGTATGGGGAACCTTGAAAAATTAATTCAATTAATTAATTCAAGAAATGCAAGAATAGACTATTAGCTCTCAAAAAATTATAGCACATTATTAGATGTGTTTTAGTTGATCCTTAAAGTTTTTTTTGGCATTTAAAGTCAATGTTTCAGAACCTACGCCCCCTGCCTCAGGGAGGGGAGATACATCTTTCTCCCCATACAATTTTTTTCTTAGAATATACCCAGGAACCACACCCTAAGATACTTCCACTCAGGTCTGGGACACCCTGTATATATGTATGTATTTATTTAGTACTTTTAATCAAAAGCCAACGCGTTTCGTCTTCTTATTACATCTTCAGGCCAATTCTTTTCTCTTTCCTAAAGGAGAATGGGCAAAATTTTATGAAACTGGGGCGTTAGCGGCCAAGAATCGCTGTGTTATTTTTGGATGTGGTTTAGTCCTACAATCACCTTCCAGAAGTTTTTTTACTAGGGGTTTTTCTTTTTTAATTCAGAGCAGAGACTGAACTGTCAAACAAAAAAATGTGTTTCTTTTTTAGCTCTGAGCGCTCAGAGCTAAAAATTTGTATCTCTTTTTTCGTTCTGAGTTTGTTCAGAGCGCGCTCTATGAGCTCAGAATAAAATGACTGAGCAGACAGAGTTCAATGCTGAACACATAGCATTTGACAGCTAGTGTTCAGGTGTGTTTCAAAAATGGTTCAGGGTGCTCAGAACAAACTTGCTCAGATGATGTTTAGAACATGCTCGACATGCTCGGACTCTGTTCAGAGCTCTTTTTTGAATTAAAAAAGAAAAACGCCTATTGTGGTGTACAGTGTTAACAAAAAAATGCATTTTTGTGTTAACACTGTCATAAAGTCTTACTAAGTATTTTATGAGTGTCAAGCTAGCAAAGCAACTTTGACGAATCGAAAAATGGTTAGTTGGATAATTTGCCGTTAATTAGTTGTGATAATTCCGAATTTGTCGTTCAATGTTTTCTATGTTTTGTTGGGTGCTTTGCTAACTTGATATCAAGTTAGCAAAGCACCCTGTCGAAAATCAGTAAAAACTTCTTATACCTGATGGTTTATGGCTCAATAATTTGCCGTTAATTAGTCGTTACTTAGTTGTGGCAAATTCAATTTGATCGTGCAATGTTTTCTATGTTTTTTTGGGTGCCTTGCTAACTTGATATCAAGTACAAATTTAATTTTTCACAACTAATTAACGACTAATAAATGGCAAACTATCAATGAATAACATATTAAGTTTTGGAAGTTCTTACAATTTTTCGAAAAAAAACATACAAAACATAGAATGACCAATTCAAAATTATCACACATAATTAACGGCTAGCTAATGCTAAATTATTAAGTCATAAACTATCCGAAATAAACAGATTTTACCCCATTTTCAGATAGTACTTTGCCAACTTAATGTCAAGCTACCAAAGAACTCAAAAAACATAGAAAACTTTGCACGCCAAATTCAAAATTGTCACAACTAATTGAAGACTAGTTAATGGTAAACTATTAAGCCATAAACAGCTCGGTATTACCAGTTTTAATCCCTTTTATAGGTGGTGCTTTGCTAACTTTTTTTTTTTTTTTTTTTTTATAATAAGCGCGCACTAAAGGGGTTGTGACTACCCTTAAAATGATTAAACACAGTGCGAGCGTTAGGAAAAAAGGGAAGGATTCAAGAGGAGATGCCGATGCACATTGGTTTTGTAGTTCTGAATATCGAAATGGGAGGGAAATACAGAGTCAGGTAAAGCATTCCACATTCGGGTAGTGCGACTAAGAAAAGAATCTCTATACTTAACAGTACGTCCGAAATTGGGCTCAAGGGTAAACTGATGTGCATTCCTAGAAGTACGAGTATTACGGTGGAATTGTTTAAGGGGAGGAATGCAACTGGCTATTTCACTAGAACATTGTTTGTAAAAATATCGATAAAATAACGAAAGGCATGAAACATTGCGACGGTGTTCGAGAGATGCAAATGTTTCTGTTAAGGCTCTATCACCTATCAATTTTAAAGCACTATTTTGAACTCTATCCAAGAGACTTAAATGTGTTTTGGGAGCACCCGCCCAAATATGCGAGTTGTACTCAAGCTTTGGACGAATGAAGGCTTTATAGATTACAGCCAGATCAGAAGGGGAGAAAAATTTCTTGCATCTTCGAAGAAAACCTACACATTTCGCAGCATTTTTGGCGACGTTGAATATGTGATCATTCCACAGAAGGTGGTCTGTGATGCACATACCCAGGACTGAAAGCTGTTCGGTTTCCTCGCTGCAAGTGCCACTCATGGATAGTGGCATAGGGGGTGGGTTTCGCTTTAACGACAGAAGACAGCATTGAGTTTTCGAGGCATTAAATTCTACACGGTTTTTTGTTCCCCATTGGACAATGCTGTCGAGATCAGAATTAAATGAACTTATCATACGCTGCCGTTCAAGTTCCACATCCGAAGAACAAGGAAGTGAATCTTGAAACGAATATGAAAAGCTGAGGGTACTGTCGTCTGCAAAACAATTTAATGGATTGGAAGTTTCAGACAAGAGATCATTTATGAAAATAAGAAAGAGAGTCGGAGACAAAACGGAGCCCTGGGGCACACCAGCATTTATTTTATGAATATCAGACTTGTAACCATCCAATACAACTTGTATTGAACGGTCCGAAAGGTAATTTCCAATCCAACGAAGAAGAGATTCATCGATACCAAATGCACGCATTTTCGATAAGAGAGCTTGATGCCAAACTCTATCAAACGCTTTTTGGTATGAAGCTAACGAGGAATAAAAAAAAAAACATAGAAAACATTGCACGATTGAATTCAATTTTTCACAACTAATTAATAACTAGCTAACGGCAAATTATTAAGCCATAAAACATTAAGTATAAGAAGTTTTTCACACTTTTAGAGTAGTGTCAAGTTAGCAAAGCACCCAAAAAAACATAGAAAACATTGAACGACAAATTCAAAACTGTCACAACTAATTAACGACTAGCTAACGGCAAATTATCCACCTACCCATTTTTCGATTCGTCAAAGTTGCTTTGCTAACTTGACACTCATATAAAACAAATAACCCAAAAACACATAGAAAACATCGCATGACAAAATTCATTTTTTCACAACTAGTTTACGACTAATTAACGGTAAACTATAAAGCATTAAAATATTGAATTTTAGAAGTTTTTATCAATTTTCAAAACAAAAAACATAGAAAAAATAGAACGACAAAGGACAATCGGCAAAACTGTATGGAAGGTGGTCTAGGAACCAATAAAAACGAGTCGTATGTCGTTGGAAAGGTATTTTTATGCGCTACAAAAGTCACTATAGCAGTTCATTTCAAATCACTGTGTGAAAAAAGTTATTTACTAACCAAGGTTTTGTTTTGGTACATTTCAGTGTGGAATAATTTTTATACAAACTGGTCTTACCAACACCAATAATATGTATGTCGTTGAAAAGGTATTTTTATGAACAATAATAGTTTCCATAACAACTTATATAAAATCACTGTGTGGAAAAAGTTATTCGCTGTTTTAGGGAATTTTGGTACAGATAAAATTTATGGAGCATGGGTAACAAGTAGCGAATAACTTTTTTCACACAATGATTTGAAATAAGCTGCCTCATTAACTATTGTAGTACATAAAATTTCCTTTCCAACAACATACGTCCCTTTGTTATTGGTTGTACTTGCGTTCACACATTTTTTCACACTAAAATGAACCACAATAATTCGTTTGTTTTCGAATAACTTTTTTCACACAGTGATTTGAACTGAACTGCTTTTAAAGGTATTGCAGGTAATGGAAATACCTTTCCAATGACATATATATTGTTGTTATTTGTTTGACCAGTTTTCATAAATTTTGCCCATACTAAATATATTTTATTCATACTAGAATGCCCCAGAACACAATTCTATTTAGCGAATAACTTTTTTCACACAGCAATTTGAAGTAAGCCCTCATTGTAACTAATGTAGTTCATAAAAATACCTTTCCAACGACATATGTCTCGTCGTTATTGGTCCTATAGACCGTTTTGTCCTATTCTCCTTTGAAATTGTCACAACTAATTAACGACTAATTAACGACAAATTATGCACCTATCCATTTTTCGATCCGTGAGAGTTGCTTTGCTAACTTGATATCAAGTTAGCAAAGCACCCAAAAAACATAGAAAACATTGCACGATCAAATTGAATTTGTCTCAACTAATTAACGGCAAATTATTGAGCCATAAACCATTAGGTATAAGAAGTTTTTACTGATTTTCGACAGGGTGCTTTGCTAACTTGATATTAAGTTAGCAAAGCACCCACAAAAACATAGAAAACATTGAACGACAAATTTGGAATTGTCACAACTAATTAACAACTAATTAAGGGCAAAATTACCAACTAACCATTTTTCGATTCGTCAAAGTTGCTTTGCTAACTTGACACTCATAAGTATTTTGGCTTCTGACCACTGCAAAAATAGAGAAGAAAAGTGGAATAAGAAATCTAGACAGTCTCAAAACTATTTTGTATATATAACTGCCCATATAACATCATTAATAAGTACATTTACCATAATACCATACATATATGCAATCTGAATAATATTAAAAAAGTTTTCGATAAGTATGTATGTCCTTAACCAAAGTGCTTATATAGTGAAGCTCCAAATCACTTTTTATTGATTCTGTTCTGAATGAATATCAGTCTTTTGGTTTTCGTTAAAAATAGCCCAATTACCAGTGGTGCTTTGGAACGTTGCTTACGGTCTATTCATTTTATGACGAAAATCATAACCTTCCAAGTGATTTAGTCCTTTTAAGTGGTCATTTGTAATGTCTACAAAATGTGAATGTAATTTATGCTATCATATATTGGTTGTTGGAAAGCGACACTTAGTCAACCTGTTACTTTAAAGTCTTCAAACATGAAGTTTAAATCAGATTAAAACAATGGCGCAAAATTTTCATCATTTAAAACCAGCTCTAAATCACTCTTAAAATGGCAGTCTGATCTAAATAATTGTTTTAGAGCGAGAGTCAGCTCGTTTTCAATTTTAAACGACATTAATTATACTTTAACACTAAAGCACTCGTCTAACTTTAAAAGCAGCAAAACCCTTCCTTATCTCATAAAAAGTATAGTTTATCCATTCAGAAAAGTTATTTCACGAAAACGAATTACCTAAAGGCAAATTTTTAAATAATTTTTTTAGACTGAAGATTTTTACTTTATAATAAGTAAAAAAAAATAAAATGAGGAAGAATCCAATTAAGAGCTCTTCAATTGTCCAATTTTGTTGCGATGAAACACATACACTGTACCTACAACTCAACTAAATTGAAACAATTCTCAAGGGAGTAGGTACAACAATATTTTATTTTATCAAAAATATAATTGGTGTCTTCATAAAGTATAATAATATTTAAGCAATCTAATGGCACTTTCACTATATTTTATAAAATTTACCTTCTCCAGCGAGAAATTATTTTTTTGTGCTCATTTTAAATTTGTTTCTGTTGTCTAGCTGTGTCTCTTTCTTCAACTGTCAGATTTGAACTTGTTCAACCCAAACTTTCTTACGTTACGTTGCGGAGTTCACTCTAGTTAGAAGAGTTGTTTAATGCGTTTAAAATTATGAAATAGTTAGACAAAGGTTCAAAGCAAAACGACTATGTTAACTAGAACCGGTTCTATTCCTTACGCTGTGGCTCCATTGGCAATTTTTGAGGCAATTGCAATTGGAATAGGAATGGCAATTTATTGCTTGGGTGGGCATTTTCATTGCCAGGCAATTTCAATTATATAATGTGTGTATAGAAGTATTTGACTGTAAATGCTGTTCAAATCCCCTGTTTTTAATAAAATTTAATTTTAATTCACTATATTTTGTCATGTGCGTTCTCATATTCTACGATTTAATTGAAAAAATCAATAAAGAAGCCATTCACAATTACGGGGAATCCCATTTTTCTTCAATTTATTGCCTTGAAGATGGAAATCAATAATTGCCTCTCATCTTCTAGGCAATATTGCCATTGCCATTGACAAAGCGTCTCCATTTGCATTATTTGAGGCAATAGCAATGAGTGAGGCAATTTATTGCCTCAAATATTGCTAATGGAGCCGCTGGGTTAAACGAGCAATGTTTAAAATTTTGCGCCAATATGTTTTAAAAAATAAAAAGCTGTTGAAATCCTTACTGGGTATGTTTAAAACCGTAGTGCAACCTGGGCAGGCTCGGTAATCCCCAAAAATACAACGTCGAGAGATGTTTTGAAATTAGGATAAAACAACACACATACTAATAATATAATTCGTATGCGATATTGCTCCATGCAATTGCATTATATCAACATTGAAATATCTTTTTTTCTAAGGCCGTGTGCCAATTGCGTTAAAATTCTGGTTAAATTTGATCCCAGTTAAATGTTATCCCTTTTTATAGGGGTGAGTAAAATTTAAGGTTTTTGCTGTGTCAATTGGATTAAATGGGATTTTTTACATTCACTTTCCATTAGTTTTGTTGTTGCATTTTTCTCAGTAATGATAGTTCGCAAACATATCAGTTTGCAAAATGAATAATAAATAAATTTCAATAAATTTTATTGACTCTTTTACATTATCAAGGATTTATCTCAAGTTATTCAAATTTCTTCTTGAGTACATACTTAAATTTATTATAAGGTCTTTGTCTATATTTCTTAATCCTTTCATTTAATTTTAGTTTTTTTTCCATTTTTCATCTTTCCCGATAGGATTCATGACTTCTTGATAGCAAAATAAAATATTTATCTACATTCATCTCCCTCAGCTGTTTTTTTATAAGGGTTTACAACAACACAAACAAATCCGGATCGCTTAAGATACGCAGCCGAACGCGCCCATAGACATGTCAAAAATTAACCACCGACTAAAATTTTAACGAGCTCCTGAGCAGGTTAAATTTTGAAGTCTATATTCACCTCAGTAATGTCAAAATTTAGCCATGGGATCAAATTTAACCAGGATTTTAACGCAATTGGCACACGGCCTAAATGAACTACAATATAAAGCCCATAGTGAAAGTCGTTCCTGAGTAGCATACCTTTCATTTGACACTTATTTCATCAATGTCCGCTAACGCCCAAAAATTCCCATTCTCCTTTCATAAATTGAAACTTAAAGTGCCTCTACACTATCCCACAAAGTATTAACACATGTCAGAATAAAGTGGGAAGAAATTTCATACGACTGCCAAATTTGTGTGATGTAACTGACTTTCATATTTTCCTTCCACACTTGCATCAAAAATTAGTTTCACCATAACCTCAAACGCCCAAGTGGGATAGAAAGTGTGATGGTTTTAGAACCGATCCTAAATATTTTCATGTATTAATACATGTCAAATCGTGTCGGATGCGCTGTCAAGTTGTGTGTGATGAAATTTCATATTTTGTTTCCACACTATTATACATGATCTCTTCACACTTTTTTGACATGTGTTAATACTGAGTGGGATAGTGTGGAATGGCTATTACTGGCAGCAATTTTCGTTTTTTTTTGTTTTTGGGGCTTCATTTAGTCAGAGTATCAAGTCTATAAAAGCATTTTGCTACAACTTTTGAAGAACAAAAAATATGGTGAAATGTACTAAAACTGGAATAGACGATAATGAAACTCTTTCACATTTTTTTATTTGTATTTTGTTCTCTCTCTTTTTGACCATATTTTTGTTGAGATTCTTGATAACCCGTTGTGTTTTGATATCTCGATATTTCTACTTCCCTTATTTTCTTTAAAAATGTATGTATAACTTTTTCGTTTTTGTAGTCTGTTCTTCTGATTGGCAATTGTGCTGGGTTATTACTTAGTTTTTATTGCGCGGAATAATTTTTGTTTGGCTCGTTTGAGGCACATGTTGTTACCCCTCTAATAAAGTAAATTGCTAGAAAGTAATTATTGTTGCAAGAAATTATTTAATTAAAGTTCACGTTGCCACGGTTCTGACATTTAAACAGTTTATGTAACCAAACTTCTCTTTGCTAGGGAGAACAATATTTTCCGACTAAATTGTAGCTTATGCCGTTAAAAGGAATACACAATTCTGATAATCAATAACCTAAAACATGTTATAACATATTTAAAAAATACTACCATGGTACTGACAAATAAATTTATCACACACATTCTTCGAATGAAAGCATATCACTCTTAAAGTACAACAACGTACAAAAAATAAAATAACTGTTATAAATAAATATTGTTTCTTTTAGAAAACCACTATACAATACACTTAACATCTTGAAATTAAATCAAAATGGCGGCTCAGCGGGAAATCTTGTCAATTCAAAAATAAAACTTAATCCTCGGACAACATTCATTTATGATTATTTTATTCAGCAATACGTATTTTGTCTTTATTTTTGCTGAATTCTGTCAAGCAAGCAAGAATTGTAATTGCAAGATTGTAATTAAAAGCCAATTATCAAATTCAAACCAAATATATATAGAAAAACTTTACATTATATAAATAACGAAAGAAAGCACTGGGCACAAGGGATCACCCATATGTATAATATCCTAAATATGGATTGAACTTTTCTTGTAGGAAATTAAATTTTCGTTCAGTTTGTTGTGTATACTTTTCTCCTAATAAGATTAGTTTACAAAATATTCACATAAAATTACAAAAGGGGGCCTTTAACCCCCCTCCTGCCCTAAGCTCACGTGTTATAAGTGGGTGCCACCCCTACCACATATGTAAGATAATAACCCAGAGAGCATTATTTATTGCATTTAATTTGTCTTCGTTGACTGGAATTAAATATGAAATGTAAACTATGTTAACAGCAATATTGAGCTATTCATGTAACACTGTTTTGGTGGTCTTGATTCCCTATAGCATTGTAAGTTCTTTTCATATCGATGGGGAGGCTTTACAATTTCTTGAAAACATCAGGAGAGAGCTGTGCTCTAAAATTAGATACTGGTGATACCTAGATACTGGTGGTTCAAGATTGAAGTACCTTAGTGGTAGAAGTCAATAACATACTTGAACCATCGTCGAACCTTAGTTAATCGGCCAAAATTGATGAACTAAAGTCAGATCAAAATTTGAACTACATACGTTTATATAGGTACAAAATTGGCCGTTTGATTGAAATTATGTTAGGGTTTAAGGAAAAACAAATTGAGTTTGCATGCTTTATTATTGTGGAAATAGTCACTCAATTCCCATCTCAGCCATTGTTTGTTGACGAAGTTTAATGATATTTCCTAATCCCCCAGGCTTATTATCTATAAATTCCAACTAAGTTAATCATAGTTCGGAAAGAGAAATACCAAAGCTGCGAATTGGATGGGTTTTAATTCAGTTTATCCCCAGTTGATGTCTAAACATAATCGTAAAAATGAGAGCAGAAACAGAACATTGAACATATAAGAAAGAAACCATTGATATAAAAGTTCCTAGCCATCTTTCCGAAAGGAAATTGTTTGTTTTATTACCACAAATCCGCAAAGCTAGCAAATCTTTCTCAATCATTAATAGCTAATGTTGTGGCAGTTTGGTATCGAGGGGTTTTATCTTCATCTAGTGCCATATAAATTTTCCCACCTACAAGAAAGCAACAGTTTAAAGCCTTACATGGTAACAACGCATCCACTAAATCCCTTCCGTATATACTATGTTAAACAAACATGACACATAGGACATTATCTACTTGAAGGCAACCTTTTACACACACACACAACAATGATAAAATTATAATTGACTATGATATTGCAAAGGCCCCGCTCTTGTTCGAAACTCCCTATGGTCTGCTTCTAACAGACTTTAGCGTGCATATACGCACATCTATAGTATATAGTAAAATATAGGCACATGAAAGTAGGTCCTTTAATACAAGTTGAAAGATTTCCCTATGGAGAACAAGTTTGTTATTATTATAGGTATAATCCAATAAACATGTTTTGCGTCCTTAGCCTAGACGTTTATGTATTTGGTATCTCTCTATAACCTAATACTAGGGATAGGAAGCTTGTCTTTGATGTTTAAGGATTGTTGCTGCGGATGTTGCATATATTGCTCTTGGCAGTGGTTTATGTAGGTTTCAATGCCTTTTCGTTTTGGTGAAAGGAAAGGAGTACGTAAAGGATACCCATCCAATGATGATGGTTTTACAATGTATTTTAAAATGGTTTTATGGCTTAAGAGAAACTCGATAAGTTCATGCAGCCACAAAAATAGGTCTTTAACAGGGCCGTATTTTGTATGATAGAACCTAATAGTCCAAGAGCTGGCAACAATTTTTGTGAGTGAACACACTGCCAAAATCTGAGTAAGAGGGTTGGTAGGTTGGCATATGTACATTTTGATATCGAACATAAAAGTCTTGCAGGATGTTTTTGGCACCCGTAGTGGGGACGAGATGTAGAAAACAGGGGTTTTCCAAATTTTGTGTGAGTGGTACAACCACTTTAATTTATTTTTTTTTTAAATGAGAAATGATGCTCTGTCAGAACTCAAAGACAACGATTAAATTTTCACAATGTCTCCAATAAGCGAAGTTTTGAAAGAACGAAACCTCAAAGAGATACATATCAAAAAGCTTTAGTTGAAAGGTTAAAACAGCCAACAAAATATTATTCAAAAAATTACTAGAAAAAGAGGTCACTGCCACGACCATATACTGTCATCCTACTCTGATCTTAGTTCGTGCAGGTATTCTGTTACGGTCCAAGTACAATACCCTCTCTCCGTCAATTTCTAATGGTCTTAGAAAAAGCGAAAAATTATATAAAACCTATACCCCAGCCTAGACCGACCCAGACTTCGAAGCGAGATGGGGTCACTCTCATTTTCCAGCTTAAATGATGATACAGGATCCGATGACTTTGACGGAGACCTATGTTTGTTGCTTTTCCAAAATATTCTTAGAGTAGGACTCTGACTGATGGATACCAAGTGCCCATTAAACAATACATAAAGTGCTTGTTGCATGAATGAAATTCAACAACTTTTTAAAATCTACGTAACATGGAACAAAAAGCCTAAGAGAAATATAACAATTGTTTTTTCTTCTTTCTACAAGAAGGAAATGTCATTAATCCATTGTTTCTGTAACTTGAAATAACAAGAGTTTAAAAAATAGAGAATAAACTTCTTTAATAGTTGATTAATTTCAGCCGATGGCGACGGTTGCGGACTTGTTCAAAGTCAACAAGTAAGAAATAAACACTTGCAGTAGTGTTTATCAAGTGGTAGAATCGGGAATATTCATTAACATTTTTAATGTTCAAGAATTTGGTTTACAAAATGCTTTTTTTTTTAAATTCTGAATCGAACAGTAAAAATGAGAATCAAAAACAGACAAATATATTCCAAGAAAAAATTAACTGTGAAATAGAGCCCCGTGTCGGAAACTTTACGACTCATCGTCTAACAATTACTTGTTAAATTGCTTCAACAAGTCTATTGACAATTGATTCATCTTTAATTGTTTAATAAACATAGTTGAACAAGTAATTGTTGAATAATAGACTTGTTGTTTTGTGTTATAGACCACAGGGATCTATAAAATAATACAAAAGAGTGCTTGTTGAATAAGTAAAATTCAACAACTTTTTAACATTTGTGTAGCATGAAACATCAAGTCTAGGAGAAATAAAACAATTGTTTTGGCTTCTTTCAACAAGTGGGAAATTTCATAAATCTACCGTTTCTGTAACTGGAAACAACAAGAAAAATAGAGAAAACTTGTTGAACAGTTGATAAATTTCATTCGACGCGTGCACGGTTGTGGACTTGTTCGAAGTCAACAAGTTAGAAATAAACACTTGCAGTAGTGTTTATCAAGTGACAGTCAGGAATATTGTTTAAAATTTATTTTTAAACAAGATTCTTTGTTTAAAAAATGGTTTACTTTTTTATTTTGAATTTAACAGTGAAAATGGAAATCAAAAATAGACAAATATATTCAAAGACCAAACTTACTTTGAAATAGAGCCACATGTGTTTTCCGTGTCCGGCCGGTGCGCGGAGCGAACAAAATGTTGATAATCTTACTGTCATTCCCTCCCACAAATCACTTTCTTCGACTGGATGACTGGAAGTTGAAAATCAACTTTCAGAAATCAGAAACTATCTTGTTTAGGACTCCGTTGCGTGGAGCCACAAGGGATACGAGAAAGAACTGGCGCAAGCTGGTGATCGTAGGACCAAATGGACAGCCACTGGCGAGTAAAAGTGTAGTAAAGTACCTTGGCATCTGGATGGATCAGTATTTGTATTTCGACAGACATATAAATGCTGCTCTCTCCAGGGCTAGGGGAGCTTTTGCCCTGACGAAACGGTTGTTTTATAGCAGCCGGCTTGACAGCAGGGTGAAGGTGATTTGCTACATGGCCCTCATACGGCCGATGATTGCCTATGGGTGCCCGGTTTGGTTCAACGTTGCCCCATCTCAAATGGAAAAGATTCGGGTGTTTGAGAGGCAGTGTCTTAGACGCTGCCTTGGATTACACAGAACACCAGAGTCGGAGTACAAACATTATTATTCCAACCTGGTTCTATACAACGGCGCCAACATAAACAGGATAGATAATTTCTTGCTGAAGCTTATTCGAGGTCACATTGCGAGAGCAATGTCCTAGACCAACAGCTTAATTTTTGGGGCTTATTACCCTAAAAACGATTACTACGAGAGTGTGCGTCTAAGCGGCTTTATTTCGCCCGATGCATTCCTCTATTTAGACAGTCAAGGGCTGATCCAGGATAGAGCGGCGGTTCCGCTAATCTACCACGTAGGCCGTAGAACTGTAGATCGGCGGCTCCTTTACAATCGAGACGTCCTCGTACAAGACGGAGCTGAGCACCTTCGGTTCAGTAGGACTGTGTCCGATCGGGACCGAAGAGATAGGGTAAAGCAGGAGAACCAGTTCTGGTGGTTGAAACCTGAACACGATGTTCCTTCTGATATTTAATGGTTGACTGCATTTTTCTATGCCATGGCCGACTTACATAGGTTTAGGTATTTAGTTTTAAGCAGGAACAGTCAGGGTGGCACCAAAAAAAAAAAAAAAAAAATAAAATCAACAAACACAAAAAAAAAAAAAATATAACACCAATAAAACACAACAAAAAATACAAAAACCCGAAAATGCTTGCTGTGGCTGTTCTAGATTGTAAGTAGTTTATAAGTAGCTTGTAAGTAGTTTTAAGTAGCTTTATAGTAGTTTTAATTAGTTTTATTTTAGTTTTATTTAGTTTGTAAGTTTTATATAAAACCAACAAAATAAAGATAAAGATACCAAGTTTTTTTTCAATTCTTCTTGGTGAAAAATAAAACCAATATGAATTCTAGGAATTCTAGTTTTAAGATAGTTCTTAGGCCGAAAGGCATTAGCATTAAGTTATTAGTTTAACTTAGAGCGCCCGAATGGGGCTAGTAAGTTAGTTGTAAGATATTGATAAGTAGGCTAGTTTTTATGAATTTTTGTCTAGCTTTAAGATAGGTTTAAGAAATTGGAAAAATAAAAATTGAATTCCAATTTTTTCGGTTTTTATTATGTTACAGAAATGATCTTAGCTTGTTGAACAAACATAGTTCAACAAGTAATTGTTGACCAGTTGACTTGTTGTACTGTGTTATAGGCCTCTGATTTCGAGATCTATACAAGCATTTTGGTACCACTTTCAGAAGGAAAAAGGGAAAGAAAATAGGTAATTGAAACTTGTTGTGGTAAATTTTACCGCATCAGTGCAACTGATGATTATCCTTATGAATTGTCCTTTCAATAAGTTTTCTCTACTTGTAGATGCCTGCACCCATGTGGAAATATATGTGTGCTGTCTATTCTCTATTCTCTGTGACTTGTACATAGAGAAGAATGTTGGCTCTCCTAGCTCTATAATAGAAGCATCATCATCATCATCAAGTCCTGTAACCCCGATTGGGGCATAGGGCGCCAAAAAATCGTTTCCATCCTTCACAGTCTGCAGCTAGATATTTTAACTGTGGCCAAGTCTTTCTCTGGGAGTCTACTTCTGCTAGAACTGTTGATTTCCATGTTGTTCTTGGGCTTCCAACCCGCCGTGCACCCTGAGGATTCCATTCAAAGGACAGCTTTGCAATTTCATCGTTTGGTTTCCTCAGTGTGTTACTAATCCATTGCCATTTACGCTTTCTTATGTCAACGTCCAGCCGCTCTTGACTTGTCCTGCGCCACAATTCCTCGCTTGATATAATGTGTAGCCAGTGAATTTTTAGAATATGTCGTAGACAGCGGTTCACAAAAGCCTGCAATTTCTTCGAGATGGTAGTCGCAACTTTCAAGGTTTCGTAGGCATATAACAGCACAGATTTGACATTGGATTCGAAGGATCTTAGCTTTGTGCGTGAGGAGATTGGATTTTCAAATTTGGGACAGAGAACCGAAGGCTGCGTGAGCTTTATTTATTCTAGTTTGAACGTCCAGATCAGTACCACCATTTGCTGAAACAATACTTCCAAGGTAGTTAAATTGTTCAACCTCTTCAACTGGCTTCTCCTGTATAAAATACGCTGATGTGTGGAGCGGCCTGTGAGCAATATTTTTGTCTTTTTGCTATTTATTTTAAGACCACTCGACTCTCCTTTTACCTTCAGAGCTTGACACATCCCGTTCAGCCCGCTGATGTTATTTGCCAAGAGACATATATCATCGGCATAGTCTAAGTGACTAAGCCTTTCAAACGGTCTCCATTGAATGCCCCGCCTCTCTGCTGTTCCAACGCTGGCCGTCAAAACATCGTCAATCGCCAGTAGAAAGAGAATTGGCGATAGAACATCTCCCTGTCTCACACCCTGCCGCACTTCGAAAGATTCGGATAGCTGCCCATTGTGTAAAACAAAATATCTTGCGTTGTTATAGGACTCTCTTATGATGGCAACAATTTTTGGGGGGAATTCCTCTACCAAGAAGTGATCTCCATATATGTACATTCACGGTTGACTCGGTCAACCTTCTCAAAATCCACGAACATGAGGTAAAGCGGTGATTGAAACTCCGCAGACTGCTCAAGAACAATACGCAGAGTGTTGATATGGTCGACACAAGACCACCTACTGCGGAAACCAGCTTGATGCCTCTTGAGTGTAGACTCGATTCTAACCTTTATTGACTCCAGAATGATGGTTGCCATTCGTTTTGGAAAAACGGACAAAACTGTAATACCTCGCCAAGTGTTGCAATTCTTTGGATCACCTTTCTTTGGCAACTTAACAATCACACCATCCTTCCAGTCGCTGGGATAGATTTCGTTTTCCCACACAGCTTGTATCAACGGGTGTAGAATACTAGCCGTTCTGACAGGGTCCACTTTCAGGAACTCGGCTGGTATACCGTCAAGTCCAGCTGCCTTGTTGTTTTTAAGAAAATTTATCGAAGATTGAATTGCCAGTACTGTAGGGGGTTCAATGTCAATACCCCTATATGACCTACGCATCTCGTTAAGCTGGGGCACTTTCAGCACTCTGCTCGACAGAATCCTCATTAAGCAAGGCACAAAAGTGATCCTTCCACCTGCGCAGCTGATCCTCGATTGATACCAAAAGTGTACCATCCACATCCATTACAGAATGATTGGTGTTGCTTATCTTCCCGACAACTTCCTTGGATCTTTGGTACAATTCCCTTATATCTCCTCTTCTTGCATCGTTTTCCGCATTTTCTGCGAGACCGTGCTTCCCATGTCGGCATTTCTAATGCTTCGAACATCGCACATTGACTTTCTCCATCGCTGCTGAATCATGAATTGGTCAATTTGGTTTTCAGTTTGACCATCCGGATGTACCCAGGTGATTTTGTTGCAAGTCTTATGTTTAAATACAGGCGTTACAAAAATCGACCAGCCAATCGCCATTTTCATTCCGTGACCCCAAGCCATTTTTCCCCATCACGCGTTCCAGACCATAGTTGTCTGATCCGACTTGGGCATTGAGATCTCCCATGACAATTATGACGTCGGCTCTCGGAACACCACTGTAAACTGAGTTAAGTGTGTAGAAAGCGGTTTTGTCTTGCTTGGTCGATTCATTTGTGGGGGCGTAGCACTGAATTATTGTCATGTTGCGAATTTTTGAACAGAATAGAAGCAATGTTCCAGAATTCTTCAAATAGATCGGCTGGTTTTTAGTGAAGTGAAAGTAAGAATGGTTTAAGATCTAAATGTTGTCCCGTGAAACTATGAATTTTTCAACCGATTCATTCGAAACTATGTAGATCCGCTTCTCTTAGGTAGGTAAACCACCTTATTTGTAGATGAAGTAACTTTACGTCCTGATATTTCTGTCACGGCTTTGGACAAAGAATCTACTTAAATGGTTCCCAACCTCTGCTTTTGTGAAGAACTTTTTACCATTGTGGCATCTGCGTTCGATATCGTGTGGCCATTTACAATAGTAATTATAATAAATTTAACTAGACTTTTCCATTTAAATGGGCCTTATAATAAGGAAAAAAATTAATGCTAGCAAAGGTGTAGTTCAGTTGTAGATGCGAAAATAAAACGCCCAAATGTGTAAGGCCAACAGATAGCTCTAGTGCAGCTTATATAGAGCTAGTAATTATTGTACTGAGCTCTGAGTCTCTACTTCCTCACCCTTTAACGCATATCCTTTAGTCTTAATGAGATTCGAGAGCAGGGATTTGTTGTGGCTGCTTCATAAATTTCGCACATGTTGTTTGTGCTTCTGCTGCTGTTGCCCCACTTGACTGGCTACATAATGGTAGCCATTTCAGTGGCATTACCAACAGCTGACTATAACAACAACTATCTGGTATGTGTTCGTACCAAGAGCCTATACTCTATTACGCACCCAGCAGCATAGCACCACCAGCGCTGTTGTACCATTGATGATAGTTAGGCAGTAGGGGTTAGGGTGGCATTCGTGTAGTCGTCCCCTTAAATTAAATTCAAAATTGTACACAAAAGGGGACGTTGATGATGGCCTGGTATCATTCACCAGAATATTATATTCTCAACAACAGCGTTTATCGCTGTGGTGGAAATGCATGTAACATACTCGTACTTGAGAAAGGGTGGCTAAGTCCCCCTCAGTAATAATTTGTAAAATATTTGTGTTTTTTTGTGTGCATCGAACGCATGCACCCTGGCAGGCAAACGCACAAGCACCAGGATGCCGTTTGTCTTGGCCAACTGACATAATGTTTTGTGGAACACAAACTCTGAATGAGGCTCAAATATTAAGCCCAGAGAGAGGTTAGGCTCTAAAGTGGTTATTATATGTATCCTTAATCACCTAGGTCCTGTGACACAAATTCAATTTTTTACGAGATACCTTTGTATAACCTAAAAGTGTTTCTCTTTCGTGTTCCTACATGAAACAAATTTGGATAGCGTTTGGTTTTTATTACTATTTGTTCATGTTATTTCAACTAGAGATGTGTGTTTTTGGGATAACATGGTTCCGGGTGGTATAAAGAGAGGATAGGTGTCGTCAGAGGCATGTAGGGATGTTCTATGTTCGTCGGATGATGGGAATGTGTCCTTATGCTGTTTTTAGTAGACTCCAATTTAATATGGCATGATGTTGTTTGCAAAATGAATTGCTAGCAAGCCAAATGGCTTTAATGTTGCTATTTTTTCTAAGTGACATTTTGTGCATTAACACACAATGTTATGATATTTGGAGAGAATGAGAGAGTAGGTGGTGGAGGGATTATGTATGTTTTACAGTTTTTATGATGTTGTTCAAGTAGAATGTTTCGCATGCTTGGTACATGGATTTACGTATGGTTCCAATGTTCAATTAAAAAGAGGATGCTACTATTTTGTTTGTGCATTTGTAAGTGGACTTAAAATTGGTTTTCTTTAATTGCTCCTAGAACCAATCAAAAAAATTTATTTTTATAATACTTAAATTAAATAAATATTGACTAACCTCAATTTAACTGATACAAAAAAAAAACTGGTTTAGTTAAAGGATCAGCAAAAGTTCTTTATTGTATATATTCCTCCAATATCTACCGATAGGATAAAATATTTATTTTTATTAAAAACAAAATTTTTCTGGGCTTGTATAAACTGGAAGCGAAAAAGTACCTCCGCTTTTACTCAGTTGATGGAATACGATAACTTTCAATAATGTTAATAAATCATCATGTCAAATCTCTCTCAGCCAAATGAAAAAAAACGCGGAATAGCGAAGTGTGTGCCTTATTCCATGGACTAAGTGCAAAATGTTACTAATAAAGAAAGTTTCTACTATGTGACGTTTACTATGCTAAACCACCGAAGCAGATGGTTTAGCGAAGGAATAAGCAGCAGGCTCTTTTTTACTTGCGATATATAGAAACTATAAGGCAAGTTTTGGATTCGTGCAAAAAAAATTTGAGATAACAATCAAACATGATATAACGATGATAGAGAACACGAAAAAAGTGGGTGGCACAATTCTGTCTGTCTGTCTCTTTGTTCATCTACAGCCTAAGCGGCTTGGTCGATTTTCTTCAAACTTGGTACATAGTGGTTTTCGGTGATTCTGCCGACACATTTTATTCATTTTTTTTTAGAACCAAAAATAACGGTACCTGCATTCAATTTTTTTTATCAATTTTACATAATCGCTTTTTCTCAAAAACGGCTCGAAAACTTTTCTTAAAAAGAATTCAATAAATTTATTTTAGTAAAGGTTTCCTTTGGGTGGAAAATCATTTTTCAAAAATGATTATTAATGGTACCTTCCAAGGAACCATTTTTTTAATTTTCGATTTTCTTCAAAATGGTAGGACCGATTTCAATTACTTTTTTTATACAGAGGCTTCCAAAAAATATGATTAGTTTTGTGTATCAAAATTTTTGAAAAAATATTGTTTGGATTTTAAAATGTTTCAAATTTTTTTTTTGGAAAATCAAATATTTCGAGAACATCATTATTGATTTTTTTGAAACTCGATATTTAAGAGTTTTTTAGTACTCTCTAAAATATTTTTAGAAAAATTTTTACATTTATGAAAAAATAACGGTACCTTCCATGCAAAAGTTTAAAAACCGCAAAGGAAAATATTTTTTTCTCAAAAACAACTTCTAGGATTTTGATTAAACTTTTTCTATATATTAAAGTTAGTACGATCTACTACTAAGAATTATAAAATTTTACACTTAGCAACTATTAATAGTAGGTAGGGGAGGGTGGGGTTAAAAGTAACAGGGGTAAGAAGTAACAGCTAAAAAAAAACAGGGTTCCTCTCAATATTAAGAATCGCGTAAAAGAGAAAAGTGTTCATTTTTTCCATATCTACCGGTATATCTTCTTCAGTTGCCGATTGGACATCAGCGGGAGAAGTTATGCTAGTGGTGCCCAAAAAACGCAGGTTTGTAACTTTATTTTGTTTTGTTATTTTCGGTCTATCTCTACACGAAAGAGATATAGTGCTGAGTGTTTTTTTTGTATGCATTTGTGTATTGGCTGTAATTGTGTGTACCTGATATGTGTATGTGAATTTTAGTTATTTTTCAATTGTTCTCTCTGTGTTAAAGTTCATGCTGGGGCTAGTTGTAACATTTTTCCGGGGCAAGTTGTAACATGTTTAAACCTACCCCGTATATTTTTTCCATTACCACCACCAACACCAACAGAACAAAATGGAATAATATCTGCTTCTTAACAGCCCACAACCAATAAACAAGGCCCTCAGGCAACTCCTTTGACTCCCCCTCCTCATTGCTCACCAGGACCATCGGGACTAAAAAGAGTTTCTTTTAACCCGGAAGAAATTAGGCCTTATCCAAAGGCCCAACCGTGAAAAAAAACTTCGAGAAAGTCAAGGAAGTCTGCCATTTTAACTGATACCCCGGAGAAACAAATACTTCTTGAAGAAAGGAACAAAACCTTGGACAAAAAGGGAGCACAACTCAAGCAAAAAAAAACAGATGAAGAAAAAAGTTTTAGCCTCATCATCTGAAGAAGAAGATGACCAATATTTGTGCTTTATTTGCTGTGAACCATTTTCTCAAAGCTTGCCTATGGAAAAATGGTTGCAGTGCATATTATGCAAGAAGGCGCACACCAAGTGTACAAGAGGATCCGTTCGCTCAATGTTTGCCTGAACTGTGACTCAGATGAAGATTCCTCCTAATTTGTATTCATTCAACTTTATTTTACTTTCTTTTTGCCAAATGAATTGTGATTTTTTGTTTTTACAATCTTATTTATTTTGTATTGCAACAAAGGCTGTTTTTTTTTAAATCAACTAATATAAAATATTTTTTGGAATAGGTATGTATTTAAGTTATTAAATGAAAAGTTATGTATTTTATTATTTATTATTACTTATTAAAATTAAATTAATATAAAAAAAATTAAGGTATTAGGTCTCCTTTTTTCTTAAGTTCTTGTTAAAACCTACCCCGGTATATGTTACACTTTGCCCCATAGGCGGGGTAAGTTGAAACAACACGATTTTTTTTTGAAAGCCATATCTTTGCACATCACGATTAGGTTTTGCTTAACTTTTTTGATGGATCTTGTAGTTAAAACATGGCGTTTTAGTTTGAAAAAGGTTTGGTTGACTTATTTCTAAAGTTGTAGGAGGACCATCGGTTTTAGTAAAAAGTGTTACTTTTGGCCCCACTCTCCCCTACCTGTCATAGAATGTATTTTTACTTGCGATTATAGGTACTATAAGGCAAGTTTTGGATTCGTGCAAAAAAAAATTTTGAGATAACAATCAAACATGATATTACGATGATAGAGAACACCAAAAAAGTGGGTGGCACAATTCTGTCTGTCTGTCTGTCTGTTCGTCTACAGCCTAAACGGCTCGATCGATTTTCTTCAAACTTGGTAGATAGTGGTTTTCGGTGATTCTGCCGTCACGTTTTTTTTCATTTTTTTTTAGAACCAAAAATAACGGTACCTGTCACACATTTTTTTTTTTTGGCAAATTTACATAATCCTATTTTTCTCAAAAACGGCTCGACAACTTTTCTTAAAAAAAATTCAATAAATTTATTTTAGTAAAGGCTTTCTTTGGGTGGAAAACCATTTTTCAAAAATGGTTATTAATGGTACCTCCCAAAGAACCATTTTTTTGATTTTTGATTTTCTTCAAAATGGTATGACCGATTTCAATTATTTTTTTTATACAGAAGCTTCCAAAAAATGTTTTTTCATATACTAAAATTAGTACGATCTACCATCAAAAATTATAAAATTTTACACATAGCAACTATTAGTAGTACCTGTCATAGAACGTACTTTTTTATTTTGAGTTTTCTCATTATCAGGTTAACGGATTTAAATGAATTTTTTTATATACAAATTTCAGATAAGATTAAATAATATTGCATATCAAAATTTTCAAAAAAAAAGTTTTTGGATTTTTAAAAAAAGTTTCAAACTGTTTTTTTGAAAATTCGATATCTCAAAAATGGGTAGACAATTTTTTTTCAAATTTCGTTTTTTAGTACACATAAATATATAGCTTAAATCTGCATACCAAAATTTGTTCTTAAAAATCTTTTAAGAATTTTATATATAAAAAAATTAATTTAAAAAAAACCGCTCTAACGATTTTAGTTTTTTTTCCCATACAATCATATTCTATCATGAATTAAGATGGCATACTTTTTTTTCACCTCAAACTGTCAAAAGAGTTGTTTTAGCTAATTTAAATGTCGTATTTCATGCTTCTCTACATTTTTCTCTCATAATTTCCATGTTTGTGTATACAATTTTCTTAAACTCGCAGTGTCTTGAACATAAGAGCAAGTACGTGCGACCCAGTCGTGCATTTTATTTATTTCGATTTTTTTCGTTAGATTTAGATTATTTTTCTATACACAAATTTCAAATTAAATTAAATAATATTGCATATCAAAATTTTCAAACAAATTTTTTTTGGATTTTTAAAATTTGAAAATTCGGTATCTCAAAAACGGGTTGACATTTTTTTTTCAAATTTTGTTTTTATATACACATAAATATGTATTTATTATTTGCATACCAAAATTTGTTCTTAAAAATGTTTTAAGAATTTTATATATAAAAAAATATTTTTTTTAAAAACCGCTCCAACGATTTTAAATTTTTTCATATTCAATCAAGAATTTAAAATTCACCTCAAACTGTCAAAAGAGTTGTTTTAGCCAATTCAAATGTAATATTTCATGCTTTTCTACATTTTTGTCTCATAATTTCCATGTTTTTATATACAATTTTCTTAATCCCGCAGTGTCTTGAACATAAGAGCAAGTACGTGCGATCCAGTCGTGCATTTACATTTTAATAACATTTTTTTTTTCTATGCACAATGATTTCATTAGGTTCTGAAAAATATAAAGCAAAAGGAGTGGCGTATACAGCTTCACTCCTTGGGTCATACCTACAAAAAATTACCCAAATCAGTATTAATTGAAAGAGTTTTTTCTTTTTCGCTTTTGGGCCTTTGTTGCAATTAAATTCTGCTGGTCCCACAAATGTTACCATTTTTTTTTTTTTAGATTTTAAAATGTTGGGCTCGAAATTTTGGCAACTTCAAAATTTATTTAGCAAAATTTTACTTTTGAAATTCCGCTTCTCAAAATTTTGATCTTCCAAATTCTGTTTATATAATTCTGACAATAATAAAAAGAAGGTTTGGAAACTATAAGGAAGGGCGCTTAAAATTAAATTATAAAATAATTTTATTTGTTTACCAAGTTGGAAAATTATTTATTTCCGTTTATAAATATGAATTATTTGAGAAAACTCTGAATGAAAAAGATTTTATAATTTATAAATTTGAATTATAGAATAAAAAAAGAATTTTGAAAGCAAAATTTTGGAGAAAGAACTGAAAAAAGTAGATTTCTTAAAGACATTCCTTAAAAAAAATTTTTTGGAGAGCTGAATTTTGAAACCAGAATTTTATCCACTCCCGATTTTAAAAACGAAATTCAGGTCATGCCATGCCTCGTGTGCGCCAAAAACAATTCATATGGATTTTCTTGTGCACGCCTAAAAAATATGTATAGGTTTTGGAAAAGGTATGCAATGTGAAAATTTTACAAATCTCTCACATTTTTCAACGTTCGAAGACAGTTTTAACGACAATTTGCATTCCTTTCTATCTTATCATGGTCATGACCCCATGACCCCCCCTCCCTGTATACGCCATTGAGCAAAAGGTTATTTGTAAATGGTTTGCTTAGTTTTTATGAACTTGCTTTGACGTTGGTGCTTCATCTCTCGCTTCTTTTGGTTCTTTTAATTAAATTTTTCATAATACCTATAATAATAATTTAGATAGGAATAAACAAGAAAATACCTATATGTGATTGGTAGCTTGTAATTTTAAGATGTCAGAACTCATAGGGAAAAAAAAACTCAAGCTTCCGAAACTTGGTACAAATTTCAAAATAATTAACAGGCCTTGTACGGTAAACGTCACTTTACTAATCCACGAAAATAATTTTTTTTTAATGAGAAATTTTAACCCGTGGCTTAGCTGTTATTCCGTTGTTTAGTAAAATCGTGGAATAAAGGTAGAATAAGCGTTTTTTATTTATAGCGCTGTCTGAGTTTTGTTAAGTCATCTTACAATATCGTCTTAAATTATTTGTATACTATGTTCCTAATTGATGATCCGTTCAGACGTGGATACAGAGGGGAGATGGGTGCCCTCTTGTGCATGAACGAACGAAGCATAAAAATAGAATTTAATAAAATGTGATCAAAAATGATTTTTCGTTCTAAATTTATAAAATTCATTCTTGGCAGCCTAAAGAGGACTACACGTTTTTATTGCCTTGGTTGAGCCTTACCTTCAGAAATGTTTCTTATGGTAATATTTGTTAGAGTTTTGTCACTTTCTTGAACGCGTCTTCTCAATATTTTTGGCATCAACTCGATTTTTTACTACAGAATTATACCGCAAATGATGGTTTTGAACAGGTGGCTTTAGCAACTGCATCATTATCGAACATAATGCTAGTGCATTAAAGCTTGTATTTGTGTTATGGAACAGAAGACTTTTGCAGTTTACTATTGAGAACTTCCTACAAATGCATTCTTGACGCAGATGAAATTTTCGAAAACGGTCTTTAACTGGGAAAATTATCTTGAGAAGAGGCTGAAACCTTCAAGGGCTCAACCCATAGAATTCGTCACATGCGTTGCGCTTACGTATACAACTGAAAATCTGATTAAATACACCATTTTCTTAAGAGGAGTGACCCTTAAGCATCGCAATCGCCGAACGCAACGCAAAAAGTAGCTGAACTTTTAACTTTTCTCTGCGGCCGACCCATTGACATTGTCAATAACAGGTTTATTCATTGTTGGTTTCGTAGACTCGTTTAAATCAGTTGTCAATGAAAGACTTGTTCGATGGTGGCATTTTACTAAGAAACTGATGTGTTGTGTTAATTTTTTTAAAATTTGCAAGCAGTCTAATTTTTATAAGTTGAAGAAGGTTCGTACTTCAAAAACGAATAATAAAACTATTTATTATTATTTATACAAAAATTTATAGGGATTGGTTGTTATATGTATCTCTCGCTTTTCTGAACTGGTTAGAATGTTTCTAACCGAAAGCAAATTATTTGAATTAGTGGACATTATTTAGGCAATATTTTTGTGAAATCAGTAGTTCTTTTTAAAAGGTAATCAACTGCTCAATTTTTAGAAATATACTTTGTCTTATGTATGCCAACGTTGTTTAAACTTGTAATGCAGCCAATTTAATTTTGGACCAACCAAATACAAATCACTGGGTATGAAACTTTGCCAAATACCAAATTTTCAATTATAAAATAAACAATGACGACCTTTTCAGAGTTCTAAGTCTCTGAAAGGCCTTGGTGTGTGCTCTTTGGTTCTTAATAAGAAAATAAAAAAAAATTGAAAAAGATTTTGCATGATAATAGACATACATATAGTACATTTATGTAGTTAAATAATAATTAATAATAATGACATGAGTCATGATTCTCCCTTTCACAGGATTTATAAAAAAACGAAAAATCATTTAAAGTATGCATTCTTCAGAAGTAAAACTCATAATTTACTCTATTCCAATGCAACAGCGTTTGGAGGTAATGGTCACTAATATATAACTCCTCTCACTCATTCTTTTGTCAGCTTATAATCATTCCAATATTTTAATCTCTGACCAGTGACGGACTGATGGATTGCAAGTATTTCTTGGTGACCTGTTTGGTGTTCAGCTTATTTTCGTGCAGCGAAAGTTAGAGCTAAATTAAAAAAATTCTCACAAAAGATTTTTGTATGTATATATTACGTATACGCCGTGGATACCCCTCATTCCCAATAATGCCAGTCGTTCTGACTTAAGAAAATAAACTTTTCTGTGAGCGTTCGTTTTTCTATGACAGACAAAAAGGCAGGCGCAGACGCCTCTAGGCCACTGGCTTTGATCTATGGGTAACTGTTTATTTAAATTAGTTTTTTAAAAACTACCGATTTTTGGTATTAAGAAAGTTATAAGATTTTTTGTTAACAGTTATTTTTCTATTTTGAATCAGTTTCTTAGAAAATAGTCCCTCCCACCTTAATGGGGAAATAAATACACCGGTTCTTTAAGGATTTATGTTCTTCATTTGACCCAACCTACAAGCTCTAGTGCTTTGGTGCATTTTATGACCAGCACCCTGTATTTTTTATCATACTCTTTCTACGGGCCGTGACATAAGGCCAAATGACATAAGACCAAGTGATAGAAGGATAAACTTGAAAGTTTGGCCTTATGTCACTTTCCAAAAGCGAAGGCTATAAATTTAAAGAGTTGGCCTTATGTTGCGACATAAGGCTATAAATTTAAAGAGTTGGCCTTATGTTGCTTTTACAAAAATAAATATTATGTTCAACTTTTTTTTGTTTTGCATTTGAAAGAAGTGAACATGCGCTGTTAGTCCAGTCATATTGTATTTTACCATGTTGTGGGGTAGTTTTGATTTGTTCACCCCTTTATGTTTTCGGGGGTGCCTCCATTCGTCTTTGAGAAATCGTTGGTTTTCGTCTTAGGATCTAATTCGAAAAATCCAGTAATTTTTTGTTCAAAAGGGCAAATTGTGGGATTTTTCGAATTAAGTTGTAAGGCGAAAACCAACGATTTCTCGAAGACGAATGGAGGTATTTGTAAGATTCAAAAAAAATTTTGAAGTAAAATGTTCATACTTCAGAATGACCATACAATTTTTTTCGAAAAAAATTACCTCGAGAAAAAAAACCCCAAATTCGTATAAAAAATTTTTTTTTTTTTAAATTTTTAGAATATCGAATATCTCAAAAACATGTCGTGGTAGAACAATTTCAAGGTCATAATCGAACTCAGTGCATCAAAGACCATCAGAAAAGTATATCTTGGTTCATGTTAGAGACAAAAGTTCGAATATTGTCACACAAAGAATAATTTAGAGCTTTCGAGTGGATTTTCGAAAACAGTAAAAATACGTAAATTTTCGTCTAGCGCGTGAGTCCAAATGGGTCGTCACAGAAAAAAATCTTGAATAAGGATTTATTGGAAATTGCGTATAATTTCAATGGTACTTTGATGTAATTTTCGAAAAGTTGGTAGTTTTCGAGCCATTAGTGAAAAACTCCAAAAAAATGCATTTTTGCCTCATTTTTTGCATTGTTTTCCATGTTGCGTTACGAAATTTTGTTGGCAAACCTTAGATTTGGATTCAGCACCCCCGAAAACATAAAGCAGCGAACAAATCAAAATTAACCCACAATTTGCTCGCAAAAAGCCTTTTTGAGCACAAATTGACTGGACTATCTCGGATATTTTCAAAAAGGTATTGGAATGCGTGAATGCGATTTTCTCTAAGTCCGGAAGCTGACCGTATGATTACATATGTGTGTCTCATCGCGGCTACGCAAAAAATTTACAAAAGTACTGGTCGGACAAGCTTTATCTAGTCGCAATGGTTAGAAAATGCACTTTTCCGGTTGTATTTTCCGCTACATGGACCCATAATATAAGCAACTTCTATAAATGGGGTATCAAATGAAAGTAAAGACTGTCGTCTACACGATACCAATGGTCGGACTGACTTTTTTGGCTGTTGCCACGAGTCTGACCACTTATCTAAAATTAGGCATTTTGTCCTTCTTAGCGTTCCATTCCAATCTTTAAATTCCTTTTTAAATCAAGTTGTTTTTCCGGATAGTTTAGAAAAATTAAATTTAAAGCACAAAATTGCGAAAAAAAACTTAAATTTTTTTGTTCAAAGTCATCAGTTCAACATCACTAACAAAAAAGATCTGACGGACTCCACTCTACAATCCATTCCTACTTCTCTCTAAGCAATCCTCATTTGTAGTTTCGAAGGAGTTCACACGATATGCAAGAAAGTCGCAAAAACTAATATGCGATCTGTGTGTCGCACATGATCCGCAAATTGTTTGCGAGCATGTGAAGACTGTCCCAAAAGGGTGTTCAGACGATGAACGATCAAAAGTAGAAAATGATGACGCACAAATGTAATCACAGTCGAAAATGTTTGCGGCTTTTATATGACATCTGCTCGTAACTTTACCTTCCATAGAAATGTTAAAAAACAGTTGAAGAAAATCTCATTGACTTCTCCGATATTGATAAAAAATTTTCTGTATTGTTGTTTAATGCTTTTAAACATTTTTCCCTCACAATGTTCATGTCCATATAGAATTTATTATTTACAAACATTTGTCTACAAATATTTTTAACGCCTCTATCCAATGAACAGTTACTGCCGAAAAACTGTTGAAGTTTAGGGTAAGAAATGGTTTTTATGGTTAATCTCTGCTCTGGTTAATTACATATGAACGAAAAAATATTAAAATAATTAAATTCAGAAATTTTTGTTTATAATAATTAATCATTAAACAGCGTGACAAAGTTGCCTATATCTACGGAATAAGTTGTTAGGGGGTTCGTTTTAGTATGGTACCACAAAATAAAAACGGATTCTTGAAGAAGAAAACAACACAAGCATATTCTACTCAAGAAAGGGGTCTTTCTCCCCCCATCTAAGGAGGAGTCGCAATTTTCTGAATGATTTTTGTTTCATCTCAATACCACCACATGCCACAGAGGTACAGTTCTTGTGTCTCACTTTTTCATTTTTGACTTATAAAGTTTTGGCAGAAAGTCGACGATATGTACTTCGAAGATTTTTTTCCATGCGCTAGCTGTCCAATCTTTTTGTCATTACTGAACCTGTCTGAATAAGAAATTGGTTGTTGCTTCAAAAGTTGCTTTCTTAAGGTGGGCCCACACTATGCCGATCAACATTGTTGGTTAACATTGTCGATCAACATGCTAGTGTGGACGTGAAAAACTTTCGTAGGAAACATTTGTGTGGTTTGGAATTTTCTGATCGATGCGTCAGGATGCAACCGAAGGGTTCAGGGTTCGAATCCTGGTGGTACCCATCTTTTTTTTTAATTTTTCTTGTCAAAAATTAAGTTAAAATGATATTATTACCATTAAATATTTATTCACAACAAATATTGCATTTTTCATCTAGTAAAAATGTGATTAATAACGCACAAAACCAATAATTATGTTCATGAAATTAAAACCCTACAAATGTTTTTAATAAAATGAAATTTGTTGAACAACTTTGTCGATTTCTATCCATTTGAATCGGGTTACGTTCGGGTCAACAAATGTTGAATGGCTTTGTCGATCAACACGTCTACACTTTCTCAACACTGTTGATCAACGATGTTGATCTACACAATTCGACATAATGTGGACGCGGCATAAAGCTATATCTTTGATGACACGGCAGTCAATCTGAAGTTTAATTTATGCCATGGAGACCGGAAGCAAATAAGTCCGATTAAAACTATCAATTTTAAAGACTTCTCAAAATTATAACAGCAAAATGTTTAAAATAGAAAATTTATTTTTTTTTGTCTTAAAACTCCTCCTCTCACAACAAAATTGGAATATATCAATTTGAAAAATCTAAAGAGCCAAATATGGGAGGCCAAAGAAGTGGAAGTGTTAAGCAACAGATATTTTGAGTGAAGCTTAACCGTTGACAGATCTGATTTAATCACATATCCTGTATGTTATTCATGCCATTCAAACGGAAAAAACACATTACCAACAAAGTCAATTACTCTGGCAATAATAATTCAATCAATGACCTGGCACAAATTGCAAAACACCGTCCAGAATATGAATTACCGTTAGCGCGCATATACAATAATAAATGTTTCCGTCAAGCCCTATCATTCTCTAGGCTATTCTACACATCATTATCCCGGGAAAGGAAATAAAAGCACAGTGCCAAATAGCAATTTCTATTCATCATTTCCCACAACAAACAAAAAAAAAAACAAAAACCAAAAAATAGGGGATGGTGGATGTGCAAAAATTTCAAAAGCCCATTAAAACCTATGGAATTTCTGTTTCTAACTTTAAGCATTGCCTTCAATAAAGGATGTGTGTGTTGCCAAAGTCACATTCTTTTAGTGTGCTCATATTGTATATGAGTTGAAGAAGCCATTAATCTTTTTGACAAATGTCAGAAACCATGACTCCACCAGAGCCTTCCCTATTAACTCCACAAAAAAAATTGAAATGAAAAAAAAAAGAAGATGTTAGTATAAAAAGCAAGACAACTAAGTCTTTTTGGCTTATATAGTGTTGTTGCTCTTGTTGTTGTTGTTTTTGTATGCTATCCTTGATTTGAGAATAAGAATACAAAGAGTTTATTACTGATACACACCATGCACAAAGGAACGTGATTGTTTATTCAACTAAGTCGGCGAAAATGGATCCCTATCCAGAAGGGAACCGGAAACATTTTACATGGCACACGATGGTCCTTTTACACAACCACATCGACATCAACATCAACATCAACATCTATACTAGGGAAACGGAAACCAAAAAAAAAATACATATTATGATAAAAGATTCAATGTCACATGATCGTTTGCAAGGAATTATGACGTTCAAAATGTGAAATTATATTTTGGAGAATTTTCTTGTTTTCTTTTTCGAAAGGAAATTGAGTGCAGCTGTAGGCTTTGGTTTCGGTGGTAGTAGTAGTATATCTCATCATTATTATCGCACTTCTTTCTGTGGTTTTTTTTTCTCCTAGGTTTTGGGATTTTTTTTCGTTGTAGAGAAGGAGTAATTTAAGGCAACTGGTTTCTATATGGTATGTGCTTTTATGAACAAGGAGTAAAATAATACAGTACTGTGTAAAAAACTCTTACTTGCGATGGAATATTTTTTTTCACTTGCTCTCTTCTATAGCATAGATGGATCGGAATTTCTTATACTTATAAGCTACAAAATCGCTAACTGGCTAGACAAATTGTAGGGCAAACACTTACTGGTTTCATGTTATACAAACGTTTCAGGGTTTAAATCAAAATTATCATTACGATGATGGTAGAGTCTCACAAAACACCTAGGTTTTGTCATGACGTCCGTCACCCCCACGTCCGCCACACACGAATTACAAGTCGAGACTCACCATATCTATTCATCGACTTCAAAGCTGCATATGATAGCGTATATAGTCATACGCAATGCAATGTGCAACCAGGGAATAGGTCTTCCGAACTATTATATATATTATATTATATGCATATGATAGCATATATAGTCATACGCAATGCAATGTGCAACCAGGGAATAGGTCTTCCGAACTATTCCAAACATGCACAAGATTTTAGATTTTGGATAGTGCGCAGGGCAGGCTTTAGCACTGAAGGCACTTTTTTCAACAGATCTGTCCAACTTCGAGGGTATGCCGATGATATTGAAATCATCGGCCACCTCCATCAACTGGCCCTTATAGAGGCTTTCACGGCAATTATAAACCGTCGAAACTTGTTGGTCTAGAAATAAACGGGGCCAATACCAAATACATGCTATTCAGAAACAATCAAAGAGCAGTCAACTGTTGATAGCAGCAACTTCGAAGTTGTTATGGTGTTCATCTATACCTTAGAGTAAACATTAATCCCACGATAAACATCATAGTGGAGATCTGATGAAGAATTACCCTAGAAAAACTCCCCATCCGTAAGACAAAATGCACGTTCTACAATACCCTTATCGTCGGCTTTCTGTCAAAACCTCGTAAGTGCAATTTGAAAAATTGTTTAGAAGACACAAAAAAACCACTGCTTCGACACTTTGATAATTGAATTCAATGAGTTTTTGTGATCTGGAATACATTAAAATATAATTTAAGGACTTACGAGGTTTCGACAGAAAGCCAATGTTATACGGTTATACTGAACTCTTTTGAAAAAAAAATTCTTTGACAGATATTTGGGTCTGTGCACGAGGAGGGTGAACAAAGGAGAAGGTTCAACTCAAAATTTTATGAGCAGTATCAAGATGTGGATTAAGTGCAGAAAATTAAAACACGTCGACTACATTGGTTCGGCCACATTAAGCAAATGGACAAAAACGCTCCTGTAAAGAGAGTCTTTGAATTCCAGCACCCAGGTTCGAGAGAACAAAGAAGACCGAACCTCTTCCGGTTTGAAGATCAAGCGATGGAGAATGCCAAAAGGGTTGATCTAGATGACTTGAACCAGCGTGCTCAGCATCGTAGAGGAAGGAAGGCTGCCGTGTCTCAGGCTGTTACCCTTCCTAATCGGCAAATATTTAGAGTTAACACGTACAGTACATCATTATAATAAAATTAATACATTTGGTGGCGCAACAGCTCGTTGAGAACCAAGGTCTTGTGAATGGGCACGTTCCGCTGGTTATTCTCAGTTATCCGGATAGCTTTGTGTTGTTGTAATCCCTTGTTAAAAAACAGCTGATAACAGCTGACGCAACAACAACTCAAGTTATCTCAAATTTTTTGGGATAGCTAGATAGCATAGCGAATAAACATTGGAACGCGAGGAATTACAAGTCTCAACTATTCGTGTGTGCGTGTTGTTGGCAGGAATGGAAGGGACCTTCAACTTTTTGCTGAGTCCGAACAGCTAGATGAGAAGCAATTATTCATGACAAGTATACTCTTGGAGAATTTATCAGTTCCTCGCAAGAGGCAGTACCTCGGAAAGAGCATTTCTGTTTTTAGTTGGCAGCGGCTGGCAATCGAGTCCAGAGTCCAGACCTTCGGCATGACATTCCAATGCGCTAACCATTACACCACGAAGTACTACACCAGTACATCATTATCTCATATGTATGCCCTACAAACATCGTTCTACTATGTGTCTGTCTATAAGACTAAATATAATGTACAAAGCTTAACACAAATATGAAAAATTCCTTCTTCATTACAGCACTGTTTATATCTGCTGCTGAGAGAAGGGTAGAATTTAACCCATATAAGGCAATCATCATATTTTGGTACGTGCTGGGATGTGAATTAATAATGCTATAAAGCATTGCATACAAGAAGGAGTATTCAAACATGATGGACTTAAGGCTCTGAATATTATGTCCTTTTGGGAAAACAAGGCAATTTGTAAGCATTTGGTAAGTAAATTTTTTGCAAAATATCTAATAAATTTTGTAAGAGAATATCTTATAGTGTGATCTATTTTGTTGTTTTTCCTTTTTGGTATTGTAGAGATACAGATTTTAGCAGACATTGTTTTTCTTTTCAGTCACAAAATTTCAATTTTAAGAGGTCATGTCATTATTAAAGCTTGAAGTAACTTAAGGTTGATTCAGAAGATTCAATGCTTGAAGAAAATATATATATTGGAAATCCTATCAATTATCAATGTATGCATGCAGTAGAATAAAATTATTCCGAAAGCAATATCATTGTTTGTTCTCAGCATAATTGAGTTAAACAAAATTTTAACAATTTTTGGTAAATTTTCTTATAGTTTGTTTTTGCTTTAAGAAAAAAAAAAATAACTATTTAACAAATATTTTTACAAATTTTATCAATTATTTACTATAAACAAGTGTACAGACTAAAATGACCTTAGCCAATATAACTGTTTGTTATTTTTTCACTTTTCTTTTAATAATTTTCAGCATTTTGTTTATAAAATCAAGAAAAAAATAAATTGATCTGTTTTCATATTTTTAGCAAATCTTAAAAACAAGTCTATATGCGTACCATTAAACTAACCAGCAGTCGAAAGCCTCATTTGTTCTTGAGATATTCGAGAGCAATCAAATTTAAAAACGTTTTTTTTTTTGATTGCTCATTGATTTTTTTTGAAAGTCCTTTCTGCACTTAAAAACTTTATCATCTACAAATAAAATCTATTCGAAGTCGATGTCTTTGTTCGTTCTTTTTGAGATATGATGAACGAAAAAAGTGAAGAAACTTATGAGCGTACGAACGTGTATGTACGTATAATCACAGACATCTCTCTTGAAATGATGGACTCCGATTCTAGGGAGCTCGAAACGTGTGTTATTTTTGAAAAATCCAACCAATTTTAATAACTTCCAATGGGAAGTTAAAAATAAAAGTATCGTATATCATAAGGTGCTTCAAAGAAGAGAATTAACCCATGCAGGACAATACATCATCATCATCATCATCGTGTCCTGTAACCCCGGCTGGGGCATAGGGCGTCAACAAAACGTCTCCATCCTTCACGGTCTGCTGCAAGGTACCTTAGCTGTGGCCACGTCTTTCTCTGGGATTCTGCTTCCGCTAAGACAGTTGATTTCCATGTTGTTCTTGGTCTTCCAACCCGCCGTGCACCCTGAGGATTCCATTCAAAGGACTGCTTTGCAATTTCATCGTTTGGTTTCCTCAGTGTGTGACCAATCCTACGCCATTTACGCTTTCTTATGTCGACGTCCAGCCGCTCTTGACCTGTCCTGCGCCACAATTCCTCATTTGATATTATTTGTGGCCCGCGAATCTTTAGGATGTGGCGAAGACAGCGATTCATAAAAGCCTGCAATTTCTTCGAAATGATAGACGTGACTTTCCAGATTTCACAAGCATATAACAGCACGGATTTGACATTGGATTCGAAGAATCTCAACTTAGTGCGTAAGGAGATTTGACTTGATTTCCAGATTGGGGACAGATTACCGAAGGCAGCGAGCTTTATTTATTCTACTTTTAACGTCCAGATCCGTACCACCGTTTGCAGAGACAATACTGCCAAGGTAGTTGAACTGGTCCACTACTTCAACTGGCGTCTCCTGTAGAATAATACGCTGCTGTGTGGAGCGGCCTGTGAGCATTATTTTTGTCTTTTTGCTGTTTATTCTTAGATCACTCGACTCTCAATTCACTTGCAGTGTTTGGCACATTCCGTTCAGCCCACTGATGTTATTTGCCAGTAGACATATGTCATCAGCATATTCTAAATGACTGAGCCTTTCGAACGGTCTCCATTGAATGCCCTGTCGCTCAGCTGTACCAACACAGGCTGTCAATACGTCGTCGTCCATCGCCAGCAGGAAGAGAATTGGCGATAGAACATCCCCTTGTCTCACACCCTGTTGCACTACGAAGGAGTCGGATAGCTGCCCATTGTCGTAGTGATGTAAAAAGTCGTTACCTTTAAGTAATCGTTACTTTCGTTACTTTTTCCAAAGTAATCGTTACTTATGAGTGAATACTTTGATTACATTTTTCGTAAGAAATTGATTAATATTTGTTGTTTTTTTTATTACGTAAATCCTGTAATTCTGACAAAAACAGAAAAAAAAGTGTTTTTTTTGGTCAAAAATGGCAACTTAAGAAATGTATGTAGTGATTTAGGGAGATGGTTTTTATAAAAATATGAGTATGATTCACAAAACTTCAATAAATTTGTATTATATTTCTTCCTTTTTTAAATAATTTATAAAAGTAAAACTCTGAATGATTTCGTCTGTCATGTTAGCCTATTATTTACCCTTGTTTTTATCATTTCAGCCTTGAGGATCCGTCTGCTAGAACTCAAGTTATGGGCTTCTAAGGAAAACCACATCTTAATGGATCTCAGATCTCACTATTAGATTTGATTACTTTGATTACTTTGGTTACGTTCGTTACTTTGATTACTTTCGTTACTTTTTGATTTGATTACTTTGATTACTTGTCGTTACTTTTGGATTTGGGTACTTTTAATTACTTTGGGATTCGATTATTTTAAGTTACATTTGGATTTGATTAGTTTTGAGTTTTGGGTTTCGAGCTCCGGAAACGAGGATTACAACTTTGTAAAATATAAAATTTTAACTACGAAGTACTGCGAAAATATACAGGTCAATATTTTTAAGTCATATTTATATGAAGCAAAAATTATTTGTCTGAGGGTGGTCCAAAAAAAAACTATAGAAATTTTGGGATTCAAATTGATTTAAATCATACAAAAGAAAATTGCTTGAAGCGTACATTTTGAGAAAAAATAAAATGCACGACTGGGTCGCACGTACTTGCTCTTATGTTCAAGACACTGCGAGTTTAAGAAAATTGTATATACAAACATGGAAATTATGAGAGAAAAATGTAGAGAAGCATGAAATACGACATTTAAATTAGCTAAAACAACTCTTTTGACAGTTTGAGGTGAAAAAAAAGTATGCCATCTTAATTCATGATGGAATATGATTGTATGAGAAAAGAGAGTACTAAAAAAGTCTTAAATATCGAGTTTCAAAAAAATCTATGATGCCATTTTCGAAATATTTGATTTTCCAAAAAAAATTTTGAAACATTTTTTAAAAATCCAAAAAATATTTTTTAAAAAATGTTGGTACACAAAACTATTAACATTTTTTGGAAGTTTCTGTATAAAAAAAATAATTACCATTTTGAAGAAAATCAAAAATTAAGAAAAATGGTTCTTTGGGAGGTACCATTAATAACCATTTTTGAAAAATGGTTTTCCACCCAAAGAAAGCCTCTACTAAAATAAATTTATTGAATTTTTTTTAAGAAAAGTTGTCGAGCCGTTTTTGAGAAAAATACGATTATGTAAATTTGCCAAAAAAAAAATGTATGACAGGTACCGTTATTTTTGGTTCTAAAAAAAAAATGAAAAAAACGTGACGGCAGAATCACCAAAAACCACTAAGTACCAAGTTTGAAGAAAATCGATCGAGCCGTTTAGGCTGTAGACGAACAGACAGACAGACAGACCGAATTGTGCCACCCACTTTTTTGGTGTTCTCTATCATCGTAATATCATGTTTGATTGTTATCTCAAATTTTTACTTGCGATATAGGTACTATAGGGCAAGTTTTGGATTCGTGCAAAAAAAAAATTTCGAGATAACAATCAAACATGACATTACGATGATAGAGAACACGAAAAAAGTGGGTGGCACAATTCTGTCTGTCTGTCTGTCTGTCTGTCTGTATGTACCTGAACCTACAGCCTAAACCACTGAAGCGATTTTCTTCAAATTTTGAACTTAAGGTTTTTTTGTAACTCTCCAGAGGGGAAATTGAAATTTTTTTTTTAGCTCAAAAAATAACGGTACTTGCCATACAACCGTTAAGGAAAAACTTATTTATCTCAAGAACGGCTCCAACGATTTTGATAAAAAAAAATCAGTGTATTACTGTAGACATGATGTAAATTTCAATAAGAAAAAAAATCACCAAAAACATTTATTAACGGTACCTGCCATATAACGGTTTTTTTTATTTTTGATTTCCTCATTAACCGCTCATCCGATTTCAATGAAATTTTTTACACAAAAGCTTTGTTAGAAAATAAATAATACTGCATACCAAAACTTTTGAAAAAATAAATTTTGGATTTTTAAAAAAAGATTCAAAATTTTTTTTTCAAAATTCAATATTTCAAAAACGGGTTGATGAATTATTTTGAAATTTCAGTTTTAAATGTATATTAATATATACTCAAAATTGGCATACCAAATTTTTTTTTGAAAAATGTTACAAAAATTTTATATATAAAAAATTAATTTTTAAGAAAACGGCTCCAACGATTTTTAATTTTTTTTTTGCATTTATTCATATTTTTTCAAGTAATCAAATGGCATACTTTTTTTTGAGCTCTAAGTTTTTTATCAGGCTGTTTATACAATTAAAAGAACGATTTAAATGCTTTTTATACTTTTTCTATAATTACTTGAATATTTTTTAAAGTTCTTAAGCCCCACACAACTTGAACATAAGAGCAAGTACGTGCGATCCAGTCGTGCATTTTATTTTTTTTGCACGAATCCAAAACTTGCCTTATAGTACCTATAATCGCAAGTAAAAAATGTAAAATATTAAATTATCCGAAAACCGAAACCCTCGGATCTTCGTTGTTCCTTGACCGATTTCAACGAAATTCACGTAGGTGATAGCTGAAACAGAATTAAAACAAAAAAATATTTGCATTAGGGTGCTCCAAAAAAAAATGTCAACTTTGTTGTTCCTTGAGCGATCTCAACGAAATTGACACAGGTGATAATTGATACAGAATAAGAAAAGAAAAAATATTCTCAAAGTAGGGTGTTCCAAAAATATGTCAACATATTGCAACTTCGTTCCAAAAATATGTCAACATGTTGCAACTTCGTTGTTCCTTGAGTTATTTCAACGAAATTCACGTAGGTGATAGCTGAAACAGAGTTAAAAACAAAAAAAATATTTGCATTAGGGTGTTCCAAAAAAATGTCAACTTCGTTGTTCTTTAAGCGATTTCAACGAAATTAACACAGGTGATAGCTGATACAGAATTAAAAAAGAAAAAATATTTTCAACAGGGTGTTCCAAAAATATGTCAACCTATTGCAACTTCGTTGTTCCTTGAGTGATTTCAACGAAATTTATATAGGTGATAGCTGAAACAGAATCCAAAACAACAAAATTATTTGCATTAGGGTGTTTAAAAAAAAATGCTGAAATATCAATTTCAAGAGAAGATCCTCCTCAGCACGTGGAAGCATCGTTGGACGAGTCCGTTGGTTAATCAACCAAGCTGATATCCTGATTCCGAATAAGCAAAGGGTACTTTTAAACATAGACGAGGAATTTGTATAGTTCGTGGATGTTTGGGCATGTTTTCTAGACATGGAGTGGGTCGGATTGATAAAATAGATTGAATTATGGAATTATTTATGGAAGTTGGCTGTTAGAACGCCAAAATTAAGGTTTATACGGTTTTTCAGCTTATTATCTCTAATTCCTAGGTTGATCCTTATTTTTTGCTAATTTGACTGGGCTATTAACGCTGAACAATTTGTAAACAGTATACGTCCAAAATTGTTTTGGATTTTGTCATCGGCTGAACGGATTTCTTCATCAAGTATCCATTCACTACGGCTGTGAAGCTATTTATAAAAAAAAAAAATGTTCCTCATCTGTCAAGCCATTAATTTTCAAAGTCTGTTGAAGAATGGCTACGATGTCGATGCTTTAAGAAAACTTCTAAAAAATCAGAAATTTTCAGATTTTTTACAAAAAGGTGATTTAATGGCCTTTAAGAATGGGGATAGAATGACAGTTCTTGTTCTGAAAAGGAGAGAAAATTGTTCCGGATTTGATTTCAGAATCGTTCACACGTATCGATTGCACAATCGAAAAGCCCATTAGGGAAATTCGTTGACATTCGGATATTTTCAAAACAGGACTTCTGGCTTTCCAAAAAGCTGCAAAACATTACTGTAAGTATTTCCGTTGTTTTTTTATTAATTTTTTTCTATTTTATGCAAATATTTTATTAAATTGCCCCTCCCGTCCAAGCGGGAGGAGATATTACCCCCCTCCGGTAGGATTTTTTTCTTGTCTAGTTCCCACCTACATACTCTGAATTTTTTTTGGAAGATCTTACGCGAATTTTCTTGTATGCAAAAAATAAGGGGAAATTTAATTTACCCCTACAGCGACTATAGGGGATGAAAATAAAAATCTGAAAAAATTAGGGATTTTTTTTTCTTCATTTAGAGACGATTTGGGCCCATCCGGGATGACCTTTTTTTTAACGACCACCCTAATAAACATTAATTCGAAAAAAAATTACCACGAGTTTTTTTAAAACAATTTGCATCAAAACGCATTCCTTTTTTATTTTAGGTTTGAATATCTTTAAAACGTGACGTGCTAGGGCAATTTCTAGACCAGTGCCGAGATTCAGCTAAATCGAAAACGCAGGGAGTGAGTGAGATGAGTCACTTTTCGTCGAAAATCGATTCAGCTAGCAAAAGTGAGTGAGTGAGCGAGTGAAATGAAATGTCAGATTACTCGCCAGATATTTCCGTAGTGATTTGGTGTATGTGTTGGTAAATTTCCAGTTTTGGATAGGTATGTGTGCTTTTCTCAAGAATTCCTATTCATGGATAAGAAACGAAATAAAAAACAACAACGTAGATAAAAACAGCTACCCTTTTATTAATTCTTTAATTTTATTTTACTATCATATGCACATATATATTAAATAAATTTATATTCTATTCACTTTCGACACTTTTAAACTTTTTATTTCTCAAGGGTGAAACTCACATTAAGCTTTAATTAAGACAAACAAAATAATTGAAACAAAAGATAGGTACTCCAAACTCCATTATTAAAGATTCCAATGTTTACATTGTTGTATTTGTTGTTTCATTTCGTTTTGCGTAACGAGTGTGACAAGGAGGTAGAATTTAGCTCTTTTATATTTATTTTTTGTCTCATGTTCGAAACTAAATTCGAACTTACTCATTTCACTTAAATAGCTGAATCACTTTTGCGAGTGAAGTGAGATGAGCCGGCGAGTAAGGCGAGTCATCTCATCTCACTCGCTGAAATAGCTGAATCACGGCACATATTCGAAATATGCGCATCAAAAACCACCAGAAAAGTACATCTTGGTTTATGTTAAAGAATTAAATTCAAATTTTGTCACGCAAAGTAGTAAAATAGTGTTTTCTAGTGGATTTTCGGAAACAGTAAAAACACGTCAATTTTCAACTAGCGCTTAAGTCCAAATGGGTTGCCGTTGCTACAGAACAAAAACCTAAAACAGAGATTTGTTGGGAATTGTTTATGCTTTCAATTGTTCTCTGATGTAGGTAATTCACGAATAATGGATAGTTTTCGAGCCATAAGTAAAAAACCAAGTAGAAGAGTGTTCCGGACTGAAATGGTGATTTCATGAAAAAGATTGTGAAGCGTGTACTTGTCCGATCAAAACAATTAAGGTGTTTATGGACAGATAAACTTGTTTTCTAGGACATCATTGGAAAAATTTTTAATTTTGTGCTCTCGTTTTTGGTAAAAGCCTCTAAGAAAACGAGAAAATGGCAAAAATGGCTGTTTTTCAAAGCAAATGAAGCTTACACTATAGCATTTTTTGCAAAACAATGTTTAATAACATAAAATTCCATATTTTTACTATGCCACTATTGGAGAACATTTTCAATTTTGTACCTAATACAAATTTTAATAATACAAAACAAAAATGCTATCCTCACTTCGTCAAGATCGGGTGGACGGAATTGTTGGCCTACGTCGTCCAGGTAATGGTGCAATTTGCATGGTAGCGGAATTCGGTTCGTCATCTCCGGATACAATTTGCAGAAATGATTTTTCCATATCTTCTGCACCGACTGGGATTCCACCACGATGTTCCCCTGATCGTAATTGTAGGCTTCGGTTCGGGCCTTGTAACCTTGGGAGGTTCTTTTTACTTTTTGGTAAAACTTCCGAACTTCATTCCTGCAGTGGCATCTCCTAATTCCTCGATCGCGCGCTTCTCATGCTCTTTCATTTTCCTTCTAAGAAGCTTGTGTTCCTCTCTCCTCTTCTGATGCTCGTAGAGCTCGCGAGCAGCTCTGGTCCTTCTATGCAGCGCCGCTTTGTATGCCTGTTGTTTGGTTGCATGTACTTGCCGACATTCTTCGTCGAACCAGGGGTTTGCTGTGGTGGTTGTGCGAAGCCCAGCACGTCAGAGGTGGCATCTCTGATGGCTTCCTGGCAGTTTTTCCACTGGTTCTCGATGTTTGCAGTTGGCGGCAAAGGACTAGTTAAGAGGGCGTGTGTGACTCGATCGGAAAAGGACCTGACAATTTCTTGCGACTGTAGCCGTCCGACGTCGAACTTCCTCACAGTATTTTCCTGTTTTGGCTTTAGTCTGGATATCCGTAGCATTACCATTAAAGCGAAAGCTGAGCTACTGGAAAATTATGCGGACATTTTGCCGGGTTTTTGTATTAGCAATGCTAATACAAAATGTTATTAGCCGTTTCACGTCCCATACGTCATAATTTTTTGAATGAAATATTTATGCCAGACATACCTCCACTTTTTTTTAATTTTTAGTTTTAAAAAGAACACCCCCAGCCATTTCGTGCCTCCAGATTCCCACCCAACGATGACAAAAATAACACCTAAATCTGGATGAGTAACCCCCAAACTGGTAACCCTGAACACTTTTGTTCTTCACGTGTAAGCATAATAGTGTGGGTATAACAGTCTGTATAGTGTAATAGCCAAATAAAGCCCAGTGCAACAGTACAGACATCTCGAGACCGCTCAGAGACCTCAAGACCGTTGATGGACGTCAAGACCGTTCAGGGATCTCAAGACCGTTGAGGGATCTCAATACCGTTAAGAATCTCAAGGCCTATCAGAATCTCAAGTCCTTTCAGAATCTCAAGGCTGCTCAGAAATCTCAAGACCTTTCAGAATATCAAAGCCGCTCAGAAACCTCAAGACCTTTCAGAATCTAAAGGCCACTCAGAATCTCAAGGCCGCTCAGAAATCTCAAGACCTATCAGAATCTCAAGGCCGCTCAGAATTTCAAGGCTGCTCAGAATTTCAAGGCCGCTCAGAAATATCAAGACCTTTCAGAATCTCAAGGCCTTTTAGAATCTCAAGACCTTTCAGAATCTCAAGACCTTTCAGAATATCAAGACCGCTTAGAAATATCAAGACCTTTCAGAATCTCAAGGCCGCTCAGAAATCTCAAGTCCGTTCAGAGTCTCAAGGCCACTCAGAATCTCAAGGCCGCTCAGAAATCTCAAGACCTATCAGAATCTCAAGGCCGCTCAGAATTTCAAGGCTGCTCAGAATTTCAAGGCCGCTCAGAAATCTCAAGACCTTTCAGAATCTCAGGGCGCTTCAGAATATCAAGGCCGCTCAGAAATCTCAAGACCTTTCAGAATCTCAAGGCCGCGCCGAAATCTCAAGACCTTTCAGAATCTCAAGGCCGCTCAGAAATCTCAAGACCTTTCAAAATCTCAAGGCCGGTCAGAAATCTCAAGACCTTTCAGAATCTCAAGGCCTTTCAGAATCTCAAGGCCGCTCAGAATCTCAAAGCCGCTCAGAAATCTCAAGACCTTTCAGAATCTCAAGACCTTTCAGAATCTCAAGGCCTTTCAGAATCTCATGGCAGCTCAGAAATATCAAGACCTTTCAGAATCTCAAGGCTGCTCAGAATCTCAAGGCCTTTCAGAATCTCAAGGCCACTCAGAATCTCAAGACCTTTCAGAATCTCAAGGCCACTCAAAATCTCAAGGCTGCTCAGAAATCTCAAGACCTTTCAGAATCTCAAGGCCTTTCCGAATCTCAAGGCCGCTCAGAAATCTCAAGACCTTTCAGAATGTCAAGACCTTTCAGAATTTCAAGGCCGCTCAGAAACCTCAAGACCTTTCAGAATCTCAAGGCCACTCAGAAATCTCAAGGCCGCTCAGAATCTCAAGGCCGCTCAAAAATCTCAAGACCTCTCATAATCTCAAGGTCACTCAAAAATCTCAAGACCTTTCAGAATCTCAAGGCCGCTCAGAATCTCAAGACCTTTCAGAATCTCAAGGCCTTTCAGAATCTCAAGGCCGCTCAGAATCTCAAGGCCGCTCAGAATCTCAAGACCTTTCAGAATCTCAAGGCCACTCAGAATCTCAAGACCTTTCAGAATCTCAAGGCCGCTCAGAATCTCAAGGCCGCTCAGAATCTCAAGACCTTTCAGAATCTCAAGGCCACTCAGAATCTCAAGACCTTTCAGAATCTCAAGGCCGCTCAGAATCTCAAGGCCACTCAGAAATCTCAAGACCTTTCAGAATCTCAAGGCTGCTCAGAAATCTCAAGACCTTTCAGAATCTCAAGGCCGCTCAGAAATCTCAGGGTCGCTCAGAATCTCAAGGCCTTTCAGAATCTCAAGGCCGCTCAGAATCTCAAGGCCTTTCAGAATCTCAAGGCCGCTCAGAAATCTCAAGACCTTTCAGAATCTCAAGGCCGCTCAGAATCTCAAGGCCTTTCAGAATCTCAAGGCCGCTCAGAAATCTCAAGACCTTTCAGAATCTCAAGGCCGCTCAGAAATCTCAAGACCTTTCAGAATCTCAAGGCCGCTCAGAATTTCAAGGCCTTTCAGAATCTCAAGGCCGCTCAGAATCTCAAGGCCACTCAGAAATCTCAAGACCTTTCAGAATCTCAAGGCCGCTCAGAAATCTCAAGACCTTTCAGAATCTCAAGGCCTTTCAGAATCTCAAGGCCGCTCAGAATCTCAAGGCCGCTCAGAATCTCAAGACCTTTCAGAATCTCAAGGCCGCTCAGAATCTCAAGACCTTTCAGAATCTCAAGGCCGCTCAGAATCTCAAGGCCACTCAGAAATCTCAAGACCTTTCAGAATCTCAAGGCTGCTCAGAAATCTCAAGACCTTTCAGAATCTCAAGGCCGCTCAGAAATCTCAAGGCCGCTCAGAATCTCAAGGCCTTTCAGAATCTCAAGGCCGCTCAGAAATCTCAAGACCTTTCAGAATCTCAAGGCCGCTCAGAAATCTCAAGGCCGCTCAGAATCTCAAGACCTTTCAGAATCTCAAGGCCGCTCAGAATCTCAAGACCTTTCAGAATCTCAAGGCCGCTCAGAATCTCAAGGCCACTCAGAAATCTCAAGACCTTTCAGAATCTCAAGGCTGCTCAGAAATCTCAAGACCTTTCAGAATCTCAAGGCCGCTCAGAAATCTCAAGACCTTTCAGAATCTCAAGGCTGCTCAGAAATCTCAAGACCTTTCAGAATCTCAAGGCCGCTCAGAATCTCAAGGCCGCTCAGAAATCTCAAGACCTTTCAGAATCTCAAGGCCGCTCAAAAATCTCAAGACCTTTCAGAATCTCAAGGCTGCTCAGAAATCTCAAGACCTTTCAGAATCTCAAGGCCGCTCAGAATCTCAAGGCCTTTCAGAATCTCAAGGCCGCTCAGAATCTCAAGGCCTTTCAGAATCTCAAGGCCGCTCAGAATTTCAAGGCCTTTCAGAATCTCAAGGCCGCTCAGAATCTCAAGGCCACTCAAAAATCTCAAGACCTTTCAGAATCTCAAGGCCGCTCAGAATCTCAAGACCTTTCAGAATCTCAAGGCCGCTCAGAATCTCAAGACCTTTCAGAATCTCAAGGCTGCTCAGAAATCTCAAGACCTTTCAGAATCTCAAGGCCGCTCAGAATCTCAAGGCCGCTCAGAAATCTCAAGACCTTTCAGAATCTCAAGGCCGCTCAAAAATCTCAAGGCCGCTCAGAAATCTCAAGACCTTTCAGAATCTCAAGGCCGCTCAAAAATCTCAAGACCTTTCAGAATCTCAAGGCTGCTCAGAAATCTCAAGACCTTTCAGAATCTCAAGGCCGCTCAGAATCTCAAGGCCTTTCAGAATCTCAAGGCCGCTCAGAATCTCAAGGCCTTTCAGAATCTCAAGGCCGCTCAGAATTTCAAGGCCTTTCAGAATCTCAAGGCCGCTCAGAATCTCAAGGCCACTCAAAAATCTCAAGACCTTTCAGAATCTCAAGGCCGCTCAGAATCTCAAGGCCGCTCAGAATCTCAAGACCTTTCAGAATCTCAAGGCCGCTCAGAGTCTCAAGGCCGGTCAGAAATCTCAAGACCTTTCAGAATCTCAAGGCTTTTCCGAATCTCAAGGCCGCTCAGAAATCTCAAGACCTTTCAGAATGTCAAGACCTTTCAGAATCTCAAGGCCGCTCAGAAATCTCAAGACCTTTCAGAATCTCAAGGCCACTCAGAAATCTCAACCCCTTTCAGAATCTCAAGGCCGCTCAGAAATCTCAAGGCTGCTCAGAATCTCAAGGCCTTTCAGAATCTCAAGGCCGCTCAGAATCTCAAGGCCGCTCAAAAATCTCAAGGCCTTTCATAATCTCAAGGCCGCTCAGGATCTCAAGACCTTTCAGAATCTCAAGACCTTTCAGAATCTCAAGGCCGCTCAGAATCTCAAGGCCACTCAGAAATCTCAAGACCTTTCAGAATCTCAAGGCTGCTCAGAAATCTCAAGACCTTTCAGAATCTCAAGGCCGCTCAGAAATCTCAAGGCCGCTCAGAATCTCAAGGCCTTTCAGAATCTCAAGGCCGCTCAGAATCTCAAGGCCGCTCAGAAATCTCAAGACCTTTCAGAATCTCAAGGCCGCTCAAAAATCTCAAGACCTTTCAGAATCTCAAGGCTGCTCAGAAATCTCAAGACCTTTCAGAATCTCAAGGCCGCTCAGAATCTCAAGGCCGCTCAGAAATCTCAAGACCTTTCAGAATCTCAAGGCCGCTCAGAAATCTCAAGGCCGCTCAGAATCTCAAGGCCTTTCAGAATCTCAAGGCCGCTCAGAATCTCAAGGCCGCTCAGAAATCTCAAGACCTTTCAGAATCTCAAGACCTTTCAGAATCTCAAGGCCGCTCAGAAATCTCAAGACCTTTCAGAATCTCAAGGCTGCTCAGAAATCTCAAGACCTTTCAGAATCTCAAGGCCGCTCAGAATCTCAAGGCCGCTCAGAAATCTCAAGACCTTTCAGAATCTCAAGGCCGCTCAAAAGATTTCTGAGCAGCCTTGAGATTCTGAAAGGTCTTGAGATTCTGAGCGGCCTTGAGAATCTGAAAGGTCTTGAGATTTCTGAGCGGCCTTGAGAATCTGAAAGGTCTTGAGATTTCTGAGCGGCCTTGAGATTCTGAAAGGTCTTGAGATTCTGAGCGGCCTTGAGATTCTGAAAGGTCTTGAGATTCTGAGCGGCCTTGAGATTCTGAAAGGTCTTGAGATTTTTGAGCGGCCTTGAGATTCTGAGCGGCCTTGAGATTCTGAAAGGTCTTGAGATTTTTGAGCGGCCTTGAGATTCTGAAAGGTCTTGAGATTTCTGACTGGCCTTGAGATTCTGAGCGGCCTTGAGATTCTGAAAGGTCTTGAGATTCTGAGCGGCCTTGAGATTCTGAAAGGTCTTGAGATTCTGAGCGGCCTTGAGATTCTGAAAGGTCTTGAGATTTTTGAGCGGCCTTGAGATTCTGAAAGGTCTTGAGATTTCTGACTGGCCTTGAGATTCTGAAAGGTCTTGAGATTCTAAGCGGCCTTGAGATTCTGAAAGGTCTTGAGATTTCTGAGCGGCCTTGAGATTCTGAAAGGTCTTGAGATTTCTGAGCGGCCTTGAGATTCTGAAAGGCCTTGAGATTCTGAGCGGCCTTGATATTTCTGAGCGGCCTTGAGATTCTGAAAGGTCTTGAGATTTCTGAGTGGCCTTGAGATTCTGAGCGGCCTTGAGATTCTGAAAGGTCTTGAGATTTCTGAGCAGCCTTGAGATTCTGAAAGGTCTTGAGATTTCTGAGTGGCCTTGAGATTCTGAGCGGCCTTGAGATTCTGAAAGGTCTTGAGATTCTGAGCGGCCTTGAGATTCTGAGCAGCCTTGAGATTCTGAAAGGCCTTGAGGTTCTGAAAGGTCTTGAGATTCTGAGCGGCCTTGAGATTCTGAAAGGTCTTGAGATTTTTGAGCGGCCTTGAGATTCTGAGTGGCCTTGAGATTCTGAAAGGTCTTGAGATTTTTGAGTGGCCTTGAGATTCTGAAAGGTCTTGAGATTCTGAGCGGCTTTGAGATTCTGAAAGGTCTTGAGATTTTTGAGCGGCCTTGAGATTCTGAGCGGCCTTGAGATTCTGAAAGGTCTTGAGATTCTGAGCGGCCTTGAGATTCTGAAAGGTCTTGAGATTCTGAGCGGCCTTGAGATTCTGAGCAGCCTTGAGATTCTGAAAGGCCTTGAGGTTCTGAAAGGTCTTGAGATTTCTGAGCAGCCTTGAGATTCTGAAAGGTCTTGAGATTTTTGAGCGGCCTTGAGATTCTGAGTGGCCTTGAGATTCTGAAAGGTCTTGAGATTTTTGAGCGGCCTTGAGATTCTGAAAGGTCTTGAGATTCTGAGCGGCTTTGAGATTCTGAAAGGTCTTGAGATTTTTGAGCGGCCTTGAGATTCTGAGCGGCCTTGAGATTCTGAAAGGCCTTGAGATTCTGAGCGGCCTTGAGATTTCTGAGCAGCCTTGAGATTCTGAAAGGTCTTGAGATTCTGAGCGGCCTTGAGATTATGAAAGGCCTTGAGATTTTTGAGCGGCCTTGAGATTCTGAGCGGCCTTGAGATTCTGAAAGGCCTTGAGATTCTGAGCAGCCTTGAGATTTCTGAGCGGCCTTGAGATTCTGAAAGGGGTTGAGATTTCTGAGTGGCCTTGAGATTCTGAAAGGTCTTGAGATTTCTGAGCGGCCTTGAGATTCTGAAAGGTCTTGACATTCTGAAAGGTCTTGAGATTTCTGAGCGGCCTTGAGATTCGGAAAAGCTTTGAGATTCTGAAAGGTCTTGAGATTTCTGAGCGGCCTTGAGACTCTGAGCGGCCTTGAGATTCTGAAAGGTCTTGAGATTCTGAGCGGCCTTGAGATTCTGAAAGGCCTTGAGATTCTGAGCGGCCTTGAGATTCTGAAAGGTCTTGAGATTTCTGAGCAGCCTTGAGATTCTGAAGGGTCTTGATATTTCTGAGCTGCCTTGAGATTCTGAAAGGCCTTGAGATTCTGAAAGGTCTTGAGATTTTGAAAGGTCTTGAGATTTCTGAGCGGCTTTGAGATTCTGAGCGGCCTTGAGATTCTGAAAGGCCTTGAGATTCTGAAAGGTCTTGAGATTTCTGACCGGCCTTGAGATTTTGAAAGGTCTTGAGATTCCTGAGCGGCCTTGAGATTCTGAAAGGTCTTGAGATTTCGGTGCGGCCTTGAGATTCTGAAAGGTAACAGTGTGGGTCTTGAGATTTCTGAGCGGCCTTGATATTCTGAAGCGCCCTGAGATTCTGAAAGGTCTTGAGATTTCTGAGCGGCCTTGAAATTCTGAGCAGCCTTGAATTTGAATTGAATTGAATTTGAATTGAGATTCTGAACGGTATTGAGATCTCTCAACGGTCTTGGGATCCCTGAATGGTCTTGAGGTCCATCAACGGTCTTGAGATCTCTGAGCGGTCTCGAGATGTCTGTACTGTTGCACAAGCTTCTTAGAAGGAAGAAGAAAGAACATGAGAAGCGCGCGATCGAGGGATTAGAGGGGTGCCACTGCAGGAATGAAGTTCGGAAGTTTTACCAAAAAGTAAAAAGAACCTCCCAAGGTTATAAGGCCCGAACCGAAGCCTGCAAGGACGATCAGGGGAACATCGTGGTGGATTCGCACGACAAAAGTCGTGTATCGAAAGCAAACGACACACGCAATAAGGGCCTCTATTTCAAAAACGGGCTGAAATCTACTACCCTCGGTTTGACAGTTCAGAAAGTGGAATTTTCGTACCTTGCAACACGTTTCCCAATGTCCAAAGCATTGAAATTTCTGCGACAAATGTGATGACAGAACGAACAAGGAATGTCTTAAAATGTAAGTTTTATAACAAAACTTAATTTTTATTTGGTGGCGGGTCTGATGGAGTAGGGGGTGACATGGGTGGTCCTGGATGTGGGTCTGGAACTGTGAAAAAGGAACACCTTTTTTTTTTTTAAATATTTCATAGATTTTTATGGTGATGGGTCTATTGGAGTAGAGTCTACCTGAGGAAGTTCTGGAGGTACATAGATCTCTAGAACTGGGACAACAGAACCAGACCCACCTGCAGAACCTCCTCCGGCAGACTCTACATCACCAGATCCACTACCAAAATATATCTTTGTTTGAGTTCCAGACCCACTGTAAGAATCTTCTTCGTTAAGACATTACTCCATCGGACCCACCACTAACAAAATCTATGGAAAAGTTATTTATTTAGAGAAAGGTGTTCCTTTTTTTTCCGTTTGACGGATCTCAAAAGAAAAAACCAAGACTCGAAATAAACTAAACGGAAAAGTAATAAGTACCTACTAATTTGTACAATTCTAAAGTTTTACAGAGTACCAATTTAAAAGCGGAACGGAAAGCACTTTCGAATAGGATTGACTTTCGGAAACGAAATACAGAGCAAGCCTCCTGGTAATATTTAGCGTTTTGTATAGCGTGCATTTTATCTTTCGAGGAATGAGTTTTGAACTCATTTGTTTGGCCAAACCGAAGTAATAGTGATTCACTAGGGTAATTCTTCTTCGGATTTCCACTTAGGTGTCATTCGTGGAATTGATGTTTGTCCCGAGGTAGGTGAACTCCTTGACTACCTCGAAATTACTGCTACCAACAGTGATGTTTTGTCCTAGGCGATGGACAGATGAGGTTTTGTTTGTTGATAGCGTAACGTCGTTGTTTGCAACGTCTTGCAGCATAGCTGGATTAGTTTTTTCGGGAATCCGCATTCCGACATCGCCAATATAAGCTCTTGGCGACTTATAGTATCATTATGCGGCTTTGAAGTCAATGAATAGATGGTGGGTCTCGATTTGAAATTCTCTGGTCTTTTCCAGGATTTGCCTCAATTTTGAAGATCGTTGTTCTGCCTGGCACAGTATTGCATAAAGGTTTTAGACGCTCACATAGGATCTTGTTGGTAATATTAAGCAGGGATATGCCTCTGCAGTTCTTGTAGGACATAGGATCGCCGGCAGATTTGTTGGTCTTAAGCTTGTGGCTTTCTTTACCTCTTCAGTCCTGGGTGCTGGGACTGGATCTGACTGGTCTCATGCTTTTTTCCCCTGTCGCTTCCTCTACATATAATGCCCACTATACAGTTGCTGGAAATGCCAGTTAAACACGTCTACAATTCCCTGTGCTTCGGTGACTAGACTCCTCGAGATACCTGAGCTGAGTCTGCGGATGCTCTTTTCTTTTTGCGCAGGGTTTTTTCACTTTCCTTTTCTTTTCACGGTTCTTCTCTCTTTCTGCTCTTGTTTTCCGTTGCAGCATTTGTATTCATGCATTTCTCGTCTCCTGCTTCAATACCGCGTATATTCATTATCTTACCACGGGTTCTTTTTTCATAGTGGTTGGTAGCCTACGGCTGTTTCCTTAATAATGTCGCGATACTAGGCCCTTATTCAAAATGCCACGTTATCGTTCAATTGCCTTCGTTTTGATTTCAATGCTATAAATATATCTTGCTGTAACTTTCACTGTATCTTTTATCAAAAGGAAATTATACGCTTTGTAAAACCATAAACAAAAATAAATTTTATTAAAATGTAAATATGCCACCAAAAAAAAATAAAATAAATGAAAATTCAGCAATCCAAACGAAAGCAAACCGGTAAAAGTTAGTTTTGAAATTGAAGCTAATGGGGGCTATCGTGGATAAAATTTCCCACGGAATTATTACCAACTTCTAAAATTGCAAATGCCAACAATTTTCCACTGTTCCTTGCAGGTTCAAATTTGGTCGATCAGAATGGTAGCCCAGTGAGCATGGGATATTCTACCACACTGTAAAAACAATCTTGTTTTTGGTGATGGGCTAGATAGTTTTATATAGATACTAGCAAGGGTAACTCTAGAAATTTTCTAGGGCCTCACCAGTGAAGGAGCCTCTTGCCTCGAGAAACAGCAACAAAAAAATAAAAAGTTGTCTTTACTGGGACTCGATTCTGCAACCTTCTGATCACCAGTCCTTTATCTTAACTTCTGAGATTTTTCGCAATACAGTTGTGCAATGTTGAAAATGAAAAACTATATACTTTAATTTGTCTTGCCATTTGTTTTTTTGTTCTTGTCATATATGGGGTATTTGTGATGGAATAACAAGACTTATCCAATAAGTTTTTATTAGCGAGTATTTGACAAGTTTGCCTTGTCTAGATTTTCCCTACCAAAGGCTTTCCAGGGCCTCGATTAAACTTGACAAAAACTTGCTATTTTTTCAGGCGGGTTTTCGATGCCAATAAGTTTCGGGAGAAACCGTGAACACAATTGACGTTCATAGTTTTCGACTATCGGAAAAATTCCGTAAATTTTATTCATGATAGCTCCCAATACATTTCTAACTCCTTGTATATGATTTTCTTCTTCTGTTGAATTTTATTTTCACAATTAAAAACATGGTAACAAATCACTGCAACTATAAACTCAAAATTTATTTACTTTTTGACAATTCCTTATAGCCGTAGACAGTGTTGATAGGTTAATAGAAAAAAATCCCTTTCTGTGGGAGTTTTTTATTTAAAAAATTTTGTTATCTTTATAGCCTATTGAATAGACCATTTAAAAAGGAACAATTACGTGCAAGGGTTTTATTATTGAATATGTTTGTTTGGCCCATAGATATGCTTAAAACCGAAAATGCTACTTAATTCACCCATGCGTTTCTGAATTTGACCATTTTACATATAATACTTTTTGGTCAAAATTAAATTTTCTATCGAAATGGATAGTTTGGAAAATTTCTTAAAAAATTTAAGCAGGAAAAGTAAACAAAAACCAACATAAAAAAAATAGAAAAACAAAGATTTTTAAATTTTTTTCTAAATTGCGAATAACTTTTTTCGGAGCAAAGATACGCTCAAGACATGCATGAACGAAGTAAACTGGAGTCTTACGGCCTTAATATGACATGTTAAAAAAGCCATATTATTTAAAAATTGACAGAGATATAGCCATTCAAACTTTACCATTTCTTATAATTTTCCGCAGTTTTTGCCCGAAAGCCTATTTTTTGGTACTTAATGACAAATTTAACGTTCCTAGCACCTAATACCAAATCTTGTGTTAATCGGGCCAGCAGTTCGGTCTGTAGATCTGAACGCATTTAAAAACAGCCGAAAAACGAAATTGCGAACTTACATCCTTTTTATAAATTCTCTATAGTTCTAATGTCATATTATATCAAAATTTTAATTTCGAACATTTTTACGAAAGTGAAATTTGCCGTATTGTACCGAAAAAGGTACTTTCGGGCCAAAACTGAAAAAAATTATAAGAAATGATAAGGTTTGAATGGGAATATCTCTGTCAATTTTGAACAAATATTAATTTTTGAACATGCCATCATATTAAGGCCTTTAGTCTCTACTTTGTTTTGTCTGTGCATGTCTTGACCCTATCTTTGCTTCAAAAAAAGTTATGCGCAATTTATTAAAAATTTATATATCCTTGATTTTTTGATTTTTTTTAAGTTGGTTTTTGTTAACTTTTCCTGCTTAAATTTTTTCGTAAAATTTTTTGAACTATCCATTTCAATAGAAAATTTAATTTTGAACAAAAAGTATTATATGTAAAATTGTCAAATTCGGCTTAGTTTTCGAGTTATACCAAAAATACTGAAAAGTGGCCAGTGTGACCATTCTCTCAGAAATGCATGGGTGAATTTAGTAGCATTTTTGGTTTTAAGCATGCTTATGGGCCAAACAAACATATTCAATAATAAAAACCCTTGCACGTAATTGTTCCTTTATACCTCTCATTTTCCGGTCTATTCAATAGGCTATTAAGTTCAATACGAAAGATAAACAAAAAAATTTCAAAAGATTAAAACGTTTCACTTTTTTAGGCAAAACAAAGAAATAATAAAAACAAATGGACTTCATTCTTAAATCACAAACAAATAGCTAAAAGCTGATCACTTCCATATTCTTTTGTCAGTTGATACCCAAAAGCTAAAGCTTTTACACAATAAAAAGATAGGACTATTTATCCTAAAACAATTTTAAATACTAATATATAATAAGAGAAGGATATATTGCCATTTGGTAAAAAGCCATTGTATATCCACTCTATAGTATTCTCATGAAACACGATTTTGTAGGTTGACATTTGGTCGATAGGTTCGCTGTGATCGCCTTACCGAGATCCCTTAACAAAAATTACTATTACATTTGGACGCATAGATGGCCACGAGCTTTTTTTCTTCATGAGAATACTATAGAATTTATATACAATGATTCTACTGTGTAAGGCCCAATTCACATAGAACTGGCTTGAGGTTTTGGTGTGGTTCTGGCGTGCTGCATACATATTCCACGTTGTGGAATTCACATGTTCTCTTATGAGATAATACACATACAAATAACCATTCCCTGTCACTTCTGTGTGAACAAAGCTCACCACAACCACAACCACACTACGCCCGTAGCAGGCCAGAACCACACCAGCACCATAAGCCACTTCTGTGTGAATCGCGCCTAAGGCAATACCAGTTTAAAGACTCTCGCAATAAAGCCCTATTAGAATACAACGACAACACTAAGAAGATCATGGTATATTTTTTTTAAGCTAGTATCATATTAAATCCAGAGACATCCTGCATGTCTCTTAACTTTCTTAACACACTCTCAACAATTTTAATATATTGTTAACTTTTATAAAGTAACCACATATGTATATAGAAAAATTCGTTTGTATCTCCATCTCGTTTACACTTTCTTAATATCATTTTAATGTCTTTAAACTCAAAAAAAGAGTGTAGTTTGTGACATAATCGAACTGGTTGAGATAACACATGGGCGTAAAAGTTCTCTTCCCCACTCCTCTTTTAAATTTAATATGAAAAAACATTTATTGTTTCTATAAAAGCTATGGAAACTATTTTTTTTTTTTTAACTCCCAACGCTACAAAAGCAAACTTTTGGGGGGAATGTGTATTTTTTTATAATTTTAAAATAAACCCAGGCACATACATACTTTTTTATTTTGTCGACTTGTGTAATCTAAACTAAAAAGGGGCTAACTTCTCTCCTCTTTATCTCATCTTTTTAGCATGAAAATATTTTCATACCTGTCCTTGATGTCATTACAAAATAATTCATTAAAAAGTTGTAATAAGTTGTACATTGTACATGTACAGTACATACCTACATGTATGAGGATTAATACAAATTTTAACTATAAAATTAACTAGCATTGCCGATGGCTACCTTTTGTAAGTTATACTTATTTATACTTATTTGGCTTGCATGACAGCTTGTTTGTTTTTGTTTTAGACAAAAAATCAATATTAAAATATTTTTAATTATAACCAGTGCACTTTTTCTTTCATATCTATGTATATTTAAATTAATTGTTGCATTATAATTTTAAAATCAAACACCTTGGTCATACATCACCTTAAATCACAAAACTTTATAAAAGCAATAACCTAAAGGCTCAACCCCTATAGTTTCCAGTTAACCATCTCTTTTGAAAGAAACAATAATGCTTCTTTGGCGTAAAGGTTTTTTGTTCCTGAATTTATTGTTTTTGAAAGTTTTTGCTAATAATTCTGGATTAACTGAGCTCATAGAGAGAATTTTCAATTTAAACGACTCAAAAACAGTTTTCTTCGTTGGAAAAAATGACAATTTCTTAAGTGAATTCTCTAAAACTCATTCCTCAATGCCTGTGATGGTTTTGACAGATTTGACAAAAAGTAATCATATCAAAAAATATGCCGAGGGTATTTTGGTAATGCAATGTCTTGATGCTAAAGACCAAAAGAAATTACTTATATTCATTGAGAACTTTATTAGAAGTTTGGAAGTTCGAAAGTATGTGATCATATCTGTGGAAAACTTTAACACGATGAAGAGATGGTTTTCTTATTTTCATGAAAAAAAATTCAAAAGAATCTACGGAATAACATCCGACGATATATCGTACTTCTATTCGCCCCATGCATCAGGCAATCAAATTCAGGAACTTTCTCATCAAGATGTCACCCTATCGAGCATTTTGAGTGATTATAAGGGCTTTACCATTCGGAGTAATATGATAAGTACCTTTCCGCTGACTTTTATGTATCCGAACAAGGAAGGACAAGATGAAATAGGCGGTTTTAGTGGTCAGATATTTATGCATTTTCTTCGAAAGCATAATGCAATTTATAAGGAAGTTCCAATGCAGAATGCATCGAGATTTCATTTCTGGGAACTAATAAGAGCAGCAGCGAATGATAAAATTGATACAACCATAAACGTATTGAGTTTAATTCAACCATTATCCCAAAATATTGAACATATTGAAGGCGAATACTGTTATTATTCGGGAAAACTTGAAGAATACAGGATCATGGTGGCCCTCAATGGCTATGTTGAACCGGATGAGTACTTTTTGAGACCATTCACTGGAGTGGTATGGATGTGCATTGGGGTCACTTTGATCTATATAACGGCTTTTGATATCATCTGGAAACTCTGCACCAAACTGAAAGTCGATATTTGGAATAGTTTCAGCCCGATATTTCTCAATATACTGAACGTGTCTCTTGAAAGACCAGTGACCAGTGCCTACCGACTTCATGCACAGGTTTCGCTGTTTGCCTTCATAGTAGGAAATATTTATGTCATATACTTTACGTCATATCTAACGGCCTATATTCCAATCAAACAATACGACAGCGTTCAGGATTTAGTGGACAACAATGTAAGTGTGATGATTTCGCAGTCTAAATGGGCCTGGCTGAAAGATAAAGTTCAATATAAGGAAATTCTTAAGAATATTCTGCTACCAGTTGATTATAACACCCTCTTTGCCCAACTTCTCCCCATGAAAAACACAAGTGTCGCTTTTATATTGAACATGGATGAAGCTGAACTTTTCATTGATTTTCATTCAAGATTTGAAAAGCCACGGTTTCGCATTGCCACCGAAGCAGTATTTCCTGAGTATTTTTTAGTATATTTTATGCCAGTTCATTCTCCGCTTAAAGAAATCTTAGATCATTTTATTTTGCAAATAGTGGAAACAGGCTTGATGAAGAGATGGAAATCCGATATGGTCTTACAATTAAAGGCAGCTGGATTTCGAAAGTATGTGAATCGTAGTGCTGATACAAGTGAATTACTTAAACCATTGACTTTGGTTCACTTCGTTTTTGTCTGGAAGTTATTAGGGGTTGGTTTGATTTTGGCAAGTGCTGTATTTTTGGGTGAACATCTATGGTATTTTTACTTTAGTAAGAACAAGAAGTGAATGTTTTTAAGAATTTTGTGCATCAAATTATTTGGTTTCTAATTTGACTTTTTACCCTACAGAGATGCATTTTCGGTTTAATTTAACTTCAAAGTTATCTAAGAAAAACCTTTTGTTATTATTTTTTTTTAATATGATTAGTGAAGTTTTACTAAAAATATGAAAAATAACTTCAAAAGCTCTTTGGTAATAAAATAAATAAGTGTGAGTTTGACCACATGCATAGCATTACATTTTTATTCTTACAGCATTAATCTTAGATTAGAAATTTGTATTCTCACTATGTATTTAGATTTTGACTTTACAAAAATATTAATAAATAAAATTTAAAACTATTTAGCAACAATTATTTTTTCTTCTTTTTCATTTCAGATTATTAGATTTTAAGATGCAGTTTTTGAGTATTGAACTTAGTTTGTGTTTGAGTTAAGCCAGACTTAATTCACCCTGCATATAAATTAATCATGGTTTGGGTTCATAATTCTGTATGTGTCAAAATCTAAGAATGGCAGGAATGGAGGGCACCTACAATTTTTTGCCGAGTCTGAACGGCTAGATGAGAAGCACTTATTCTTGACAAGTATTACCCTTTGTTTACCACCCAATTAATTATTTTTTATTTACGTGTCAAAATCCGGACTATACAAAATTTCATATTACAAAATTCTGTAAATCCAAAATTCTATAAGTGCCAAAATTCAGTTTCCAAAATTCTGTAAATCTAAAAATCTGTTCTCCAAATTCAAAAAAGAAAACAAAATTCTGTATTTCAGAATTCTGTAAATGCATAATTCTGGATTTCAAAATTCTGTATTTCAAATTCTGTAAATGATAAAAGAAAAATTATTTTGATAGTGAAAAAAAGTGCACACTGGCCTAGAATTGGTCATTCTACAGCCTCCTTAACCAATGATGAGATCTTTTGGTGATTTCTTGAGGGAAAATTGATTTTTTTCTTAGCTCCAAAAATAATCTTACCTAGATACTTGTCATATAACCGTTAAGGAAAAGCTTATTTATCTCAAAAACGGCTCCAACGATGTTGGTAAAAAAAATCAGTGTATTATTGTTGGTATATTTTACATTTGGAAAACAAACCAAAACTGTTATTAATTGTACGTGCCATATAACGTTTTTTTTTTACCATCGATTTTCCCATTTGACCGCTTAACGGATTTTAATCGGAATTTTTATGAAAAAGCTTATTTAAAATGTCAATAATTTTGCATACTAAAGTTTTGAAAAAAATAAGTTTTGGATTTAAAAAAAAATATTATTTTTTTTTTTTTGAAAATTCAATATTTCCAAAACAGGTTGATGAATTTTTTTGAACTATATGTTTTTAATTGTATTTTAATATATTCTAAAAACGTTCATTCCAATTTTTGTTTTATGTTACTAAAATTTTATATATATGTAGATAAGAAATTTTTTTTTAAGAAAACCGCTCCAGCGATTGAAATTTTTTTTTTTGCATTTCAATTTTTTCAAGTAATAAAAAGCAATTTTACTAGTTGTTTATAAAGGGGTTTTTTTTGCTAGTCTTGTGGTTTTCAATCTGGAAATACATTTTTCGGAGTTGGTCTTTTTGACAGCTGTCACTTGATTTATGCTCAGTTTGGTTTGCCATTCCATAATTAATTGACTTACTCAACAACCCGTTATGGCTGGCACATGGCCCCAATTGCTGTAAAAAGTAGTAGAAAATTGACCCTCTCGGCTTGAATTTATTTGAGCCAGCCGCGGAGGCCACTTGACCGGAACCATTTTTAAAACATAATGGCAAACCCTTATCTTTATAATAAAGCTTAATTCTTGGCCATTACATTAAATTATCTGCGTTTTATTTCTTCTTGAAAACCACAAGTCTAAAAAAACACCCTTTACAATTTAAAGAACGATTGAAATGCTCTTTGTATACTTTTCATATTTTTATATATATTTTCTATAATTACTTGCATATTTTAAGAGTTCTTAAGTTCCAAGCATCTTGAACATAAGAGCAAGTACGTGCGATCCAGTCGTGCATTTAGTTTGCTATGAATTTTTAAAGTTCTTTTCAAAGTCACAAACAAAACTTTTTCCACTAAAAAAAAGTATGCCATTTGAAAGACCTTTTCGCGGTCATAAACGGTCAACTATTTTCAGTAATTGCTCACCCGTAGATTTTTTTTTAATTTTTTAATGAATTTAAAAAAAATTAAGGTCATATCGATTTTATATACCATCTGAAATGCCATTAGATCTTTATAAAAGGTCAGCTTGTTTCAGTAGGTAATAGGTTAGCTATAATTTTTTTGATGAATTTTAAAAAAATTCAAGGTCATAGTGGTGGCATCTTATTTATGGGAAATTTGCAAAGTATTAATACTACCCGGAAGCTTCTTAGATATAAAAGGTCAGCTAGTTTCAGTAATTGGTCAGCCATAAGTTCTTTTTTATTTATCAAGGTCACGAACGATTTTTGGCACCTCATTTGGGTGATCTTACACACAAAATTTTATGGTCTTATAGGTTACTATATCATTATAAAAGGTCAGTTAGTTTCTGTTTACATACGTTTTTAATCGCGAGTGACCTTCCGTAACCTTGTCCTCTATCCCAGCCCTCCCCTTCCTCACACCTACCTACCTTTATTGTGAGGGACAATGGATCCACAAAGATCCGAGTGAGATGGTGCTGCTTGCCGTGTCATCACCCCATCTAATCTAACCTTGCATGACCTTGAGAAATTTTAAGCCTTGATCTGACAGATTTCTTGGACTAGTTGACTTTTGCTGACCAATAAGATGGCTTTTTTTCCAATTTCCCATATATGAGATGCCAAAGGTCCAGAGCCGCTAAGACTAGGTGCTCGTCTGATTTTGTAATACACTGCATGTTTCAAATTCAATTCTAAACCATCTTATAGCTCTAATTGCAAAAAAAAAAGTTGTGGGTATATTCACTATTTATTGACAAAAACATAATAAATTAATTATTTATTAATTTTTCAAAAGATTTTGTAAGTGGCCTCAATCAAGAGTTGCAACTTACTATACCTTTTTTTGCAGTTCCCTTACATACATAAGTTAGGGAAATTCCGAAGGATTTTTCAAGCAAACTCTTTACATTAATTTTATTTATTAGAAAATATTATATTTACTCAGTACTTCAGTATTTCTTAAAGGGGAGCGGTACGATATCCCGCAAACCAAAATCTAGAAATAACGAAATCTTGCAAATTAAAAATCTTGTTTTTCATAATCTCGCAATTACAAAATCCCCCTTTAAAGAATCTCGCATTTGCATCTCGCACCGAAAATCTCGCAAATTTCAAACAAAATCTCGCGAATTAAAATCTCGTCAATCAAAATTTCCCCAAATTAAAATCTCACAGCAAAACATCGCTCATGGGTTTCGCACTGAAAAATCCTGCAAAAAACTCGGAAACGAAAAACTTTTGTTTCAACTTTTTTTGATAACAATAACATAAATGTATTTTTAAAAATAAAATAAAATAAATTTAAAACTAATTTCCTTGTTTCTTAAAAATAAAAACAAATATAAACTTTGTTATAAAAAAGGATTTAATTCTTATTTTTGCTTTATACAATAGTTTTATTTCTAAGCAAGCGATTTGAAATACTTCGCAAGTATTAAATTTTACATATGAATCATTTCAACTGGATATAATATATGTATACAATCTATATAACCTCAGTTAAAATTTATAAATAACAGTGGAGCTCCCTTCCCCTATGGGTTATGACCTCCCCCAATTGGTCATTATTTTAAGAAATCTATTCAAAATTTGTTGAACCGCATTCTTGTCGCTTTTTATTGAACTTTATCTGAAGTAGGAAGTTGTTGGTGCACCACAAATGTGTTGTTTCATTATATAGAGCCGATATTGATTTAGAATTTTAAATTTATTTTATTTTATATTTCAATAAAGTATTTTTAGAAAATTTTCAAAACCACAAACAAACTTAGAAAAAAAAAGAAGCAAACGCGTGATAAACTGCACGTTAATGTATATAATGATGAAGTTTCTCTTCACACAGCAAGCAAGTTCAAAGTTTATTTTCAGCTCATTTTTCAGCAGTGTCTTGGCAGTTCTATTTATGCTATAGGTATTCTCTTGTATTACCACTTTACCACTCCTGCCACATCAATGCCACTGTAGCCGCAAACTTCTTTGTTGAATAATAGCTGCAACTAAGGGTAAACTTAGACTTCAAATATTTCTTGTTTTTGTGCTTCTTTGCTGCACGAAGTACTTGATGGTTAGTTAGTCTTTTCCTCTTCAACTTTTTGTACTTTTGGGTACTTACTTGTTCTTCCGCATTCTTCTTTGCGGAAATCCCTTGGAAGCAGCGTATGCCCCAGTTGTATAATAACGAGGATTATTTTTCGTCCTTATGCACAACGAACAGACAGTTGTTGTTCCTGTTCGGCACCAGCACCTATACTGCACACATTCTCTGTACCGTGTATATAGTCGATGCATTTTCCTGAAGAAGTATCGTTTGGTACTTTATCTTCTCACTCATTATGAAAATTAATAATCCTTCCATCACACGCACAAGAGTGTTCAAAATCCTGATGGCACAAAACGACCGACGACGAACGAACACCTTGAGTTTCTTCATCAACTCACATAGCCACAGAGGCAAGTTAAAGGCACCTTAACATCGCTTATTCATTCAGCCTAACATCATTATGGACTGAAAATTAAGTTAGATTTCCCGCATCAAAAGAAATTCAATTCATAATCCTTTGAAGAAGTGGGCTTATGGGCGTTAAAAACAGAACAAGGATCTAACTTGGTGTATAGCTTCATTCAGAGAGATGATGAAGAGGGGCAGACTGAGAAGCTGAAGAGTGGTGTGTGTAACCTCGTTCCTGACAACATGAAGAACCTGTTATAAGGGCTTCATGCGTGATGAATAACAACATAGATAGATGAGGCAAAATATGACTTAGAATGAGGCGACACATTTCGACAAGGATATACACGACAGGAAATATATAATTTTGCGGAAGATACATAGGTAGGTAAGGTAGGTACAGCATGAGGATATGAAAACTAGGAACGAACGAAACGTATAAGGTGATACATCCCTTCCAAAAATAAAAAAAAACAAAAAGAAAGCCTAACCTTTTGGATAGTTTTGTCTGTCTGGGTTGGAGTGCCTCTGGTATCTCAATTCCTTAAAGCTAGTTTAATATATTTCCATGATGCGTAAGTACTCTCTATTATCCTTTCTCTACCGGGTTGTCGAGACACCATCACGTCTGGAGAGGCTGTCCTGATGGTACAACAAGCATTTAATGGAGTGCCTGTCTGGGAAAGTCTTCCGTTTCAAGGAAGGAAGTGTGTTGTCTGACTTTGGAGTGAAGAACTAGGACAAATGTCTTTGTTTTTTCAGGCTATCGAACTTTGGTATCGCCTGGGATCAAATTCGTATAAAAAGGTGATAAAGTGATATTGAAGTGTTGTTCAAATAAGGCCTATTTGTGAAGAAGCTATCACTTTAAGGTTTTCTTAGAGTGAGTTCGCCAGAAAGATTTATAACTTGGATTGGGCGCCATTTAGGTAAGAAATCAATTTTGAACGTTCATACTTGCCAGTCGCGGGGCTCCAACTCAGCAACAAAAAAAAGATGGATATTGGAAATCAGAGCTGTAAAGTAATTAAGTATATTGGTACTTAAGTACAATTTAAGTACAAATACCTTGTACTTAAAAATTTTAAGTACCAGTACAATTCCTTGGTACTTGTACTTAAAAATTTCAAGTACCAGTACCGGTACTTGTACTGGTACTTTAATTCCACAAAAGTACTTGAAATTTTTGTATTGATTACATTTGTACTTTTGAGATGTACTTAAATACTTTTCAATTCCTTTTTAATTCCAAAAGTACTTTAATTCCTTTTAATTACTTTTAATTCCTTTTCGAAAAAAAATACTAGGTCTTAATAGTACAGTTAAAATAGGATAAATTAAACAAAAAAATTAGTACCATCATGAAACTTGGTGAAAACGTTTCATGTACTATAAGAATGAAAAATCAAAAGAGTCTATAAAATATTTCACATGGAAGGGTGTTTTTTTAGGGGGAGAGGGGGGAAGTTGTGGTGTATCAAACAGAAAAATTAACTTTGATGTAACATATTCATATGACACATGTTTTTATGGTAGTTTTAAATGTTGAATCAAATGAAACCAAAATTAAGTCGATACGGCCTCCGTGAAAAAAGTTATTGTCATTCTTATGTAAGGATGACTATATATTCAGTATAAAAGTCAAATATTACCGAAAACCAGTTGAAAATAAAGTCCGTCGATGAAATTTGTCAATAATGGTTCATTTGTCATGAAAATCAATAATAAGAAGAGTTTTTAAAAATATCTGTGGTTAAACGGTGTTTTTTTGAGGGTTGGGGTTATGCTGCGATTAGTAACATAAAACCTGTGGCTAAAATGGTACCCTCATCTCGGATCAGGCCAAATACTTCGGTATGATCCTTGATAAGAAACTGAACTGGAGTCTCAACACTAAAGAAAGAGCAAAGAAAGCTATCGTTTCGTTCTATTCCTGCAACAAGATCTTTGGAAAATCCTGGGGACTCAATCCAAAAACTATCAGAGAAAGCAACAAACCTGAAAACCTTGACGAAAGTTCAAAGATAAGCATGCGTAGGTATTACGGGGGCGTTGAAAACCACTCCCACAGCGGGACTGGAAGCGATACTCAACTTGAGATACCTAGATCTATTCGTGCAAGAATCTGCTGCATACAGTGCCCTGCGGCTAAGTCAGAATAAATGATGGAAGCAAAGCACTTCGGGTCATACTAATATTCTGCAGAGATATGTGGGAAATATTGTTTGCACAGACTACACAACATCCCATTTAAACTTCAACAGACCCTTCCCTACCTCTTTTCCTAATAGAGAGGAGTGGGAAAACAACCAACCTTTCAGTAATGAATCTACGATAACTATCTTCACTGATGGTTCGAAGATAGGCACTGGAGTTGGTGCAGGAATTTTCTCGGAAAATCTGGGACTAGCTAGCTCCTTCAGACTTCCGGAATTTTGCAGTGTCTTTCAAGTCGAGGTTTTGGCAGTGATAAAAGAAGCTACGCAAATATCAATGATGGCGATACCACGAGCTGATATCACCCTCTTTATTGATAGCCAAGCAGCAATAAAAGCAATTTCTGCAACTGATATTCGAAGCTTGTGGCTTGCTGTCGCGAAGAGCTTAGGGTTCTTGGCATGCAGCATAGCATAAGACTCTGCTAAGTTCCCGGTCAGTGATGTACAGGGAAACGAGAGAGCTGATGAGCTGGCGAGAACAAGCCTTTTATACTGAATATATAGTCATCCTTACATAAAAATGACAATAACTTTTTTCACGGAGGCCGTATCGACTTGATTTTGGTTTCATTTGATTCAACATTTAAAACTACCATAAAAACATGTGTCATATGAATATGTTACATCAAAGTTAATTTATCTGTTTGATACACCACAACTTCCCCCCTCTCCCCCTAAAAAAACACCCTTCCATGTGAAATATTTTATAGACTCTTTTGATTTTTCATTCTTATAGTACATGAAACGTTTTCACCAAGTTTCATGATGGTACTAATTTTTTTGTTTAATTTATCCTATTTTAACTGTACTATTAAGACCTAGTATTTTTTTTCGAAAAGGAATTAAAAGTAATTAAAAGGAATTAAAGTACTTTTGGAATTAAAAAGGAATTGAAAAGTATTTAAGTACATCTCAAAAGTACAAATGTAATCAATACAAAAATTTCAAGTACTTTTGTGGAATTAAAGTACCAGTACAAGTACCGGTACTGGTACTTGAAATTTTTAAGTACAAGTACCAAGGAATTGTACTGGTACTTAAAAAATTTCAAGTACAAGATAATTGTACTGGTACTTGTACTTATGCTTTAAGTACACAGGTCTGTTGGAAATATGTGGAGGAATGTTTCAACAAAAGCCCACATTTATTACGATGGATTTTCTTAACACAGTGAGTATTTCTATTTGAGTACAAAAAAAAATGGACTTTACCACCGGAAATATGTCAATTTTTTTTTGGGAGCTTTATACATTGAGAAACAATAGAATCCAGAGCCCAGACTCTTAGAAAATTCTTGGGATCTTAAATCGTTAACTGCTCTTCTAATATGATAAGGATGAATTAAGTTATGTACTTTTAAATTTAAATAAATAAACATGCATAAAAATACGACAACACAACAAAAATAGTTCAACTCTATTTTATTTCTGTAGTTTTTCAAACACCCATCAACTCGCAAAAGAATGAAATTTATTGTTGGAATTCAGCCAACAAAAGTCTCGCATTGCACATTCAAAAAGTGATGTCCACTCAGGCAGGATATACGTGCGTTTATTTTGTCATCCATGGCATCTCTATGCGACAGATGTTTCCGTGTCTGTCATCAAGTTTTTGTTTTCCCTTTTGCAAGTATTTAGTTTTTGTTAGCCTTTTTGCTTGCCGCCGTCAGGCACGTAGCAAAAGGGACCAGGGCTTGACGGATTGAAGTATATTTCAGAATTCAAAATTGGTGTATCTTTTGTTGTTGATAAAGTTTGTATGTTAACAAATAAGTTGACTCTAACTTCGGTAATCAGGCAAGAGCTTTGTCAAGCTAATTTAATAAATAATGATTGGTCTGTTCCTTTACTTTGAATTTCTGTGATTTTCTGTGCATTCCTGCGCATTTTGTTCCAAAGTGCTGTCAAAGTTCATGTACAAAAATTTTTTGACGCAAGTTTGGACTAAAAATCACAGAAACTCAAAGTAAAGGATCAGACCTGTTAATTTTAAAATTGTCAGCTGTCAAAATTGGTAAACTGAAGTTGTATTCCAAAGAGTTATGTACCAGAAAAAATTATTTTGTTTTTTAGATTTCAAGTTTTTTTGAATTTTTGACTTAAGTTTAAAAATATCAAAATCATTTATAATACAAAAATATTAAAGTTATAACATAAACAAATTATTTCAATCTTTAAGGAATATTCCGAGATATTTTGGACTTGCTTTTCTAAATTGGGTAGCATTTCATGAGTTGAAATTAATAAATAATTAAATTTGATGGCGTGACAGCTTGCGCTGAATCAGAGACCAGACTTACAACTCTCAACCGTTCCCGTGTGCGTACTTTTTTTTTACCGAGTCAGAAAATTGAATCCCGTGAGCTTTTTGGCGGTTGCATTTCTTATGATTGGAATTCTTTAACACATTAACACATCAAATTTGGTTTGGGACGCCATTTTTAATAACGGCACCCAATCTGTAATTCTGTCAGCAACAGAAGTTTCTGCGCTTTTAGGGGGGGGGGGATGGTGTACTAATATATCCGTGATTTATTTTGACACGCTAAGGACGTAATTTAGCTTGGGAGCCATTGTTGAAATCACAAATGAAGACTTATCTGTGGAAAATTGTTTAAAAAAAAGTCCCAAATTTCAAAGAATATTTTCAAAATGACGATTGATGTCTTAAAAGATAGGTGTTGAGTAGACGCATCTTCGGGTAAAATTTCAGTGTTTTCACTTTTCGTGAAAAGACATCATTTTTTTTATGTCATCTGAAGGAATCTCCATTTTTTGATAATTTTTAATATTTTAAACTTGAAAAATGTTGCGGGAATACCAAATAACTAAAAATTATTCAATATAAATTGATGTATTCTTCGCAGCGCATGTACTGCACTTGTGTGGATTTCCATTTACGCAAAAAACCCCACTTAATCACAATCATGAATGAGTGCTTACTTAGCAAAACAACGTTGACGAATCGAAAACTGAGTAAGTGGATAATATGCCGTAAATTAGTTGTAATAATTTAGAATTTATCGTTCAATGTTTTCTATATTTTTTTTTTTGGGTGCTTTGCTAACTTGATATGATGTTAACAAAGTACCCTGTCGAAAAACGGTAAGAACTTTTCATACCTGATGGCTTATGGCTTAATAATCTGCTGTTAATTAGTTGTTAGTTAGTTGTGACAGATTCAATTTGATCGTGCAATGTTTTCTATGTTCTTTTGGGTGCTTCGCTAACTTGATACCCAGCTAGTAAAGGACTCAAAAAAAAAAATATAAAGAAAGCATTCCACAACCAAAAACATAGAATATATTCAATTATCATCTACCAATTTTTCGATATTTCAAACTTGCTTTGCTAACTTGACACTCATAGAAAGCAAATAACACAAAAGTACATAGAAAATATCGCACGACAAATTGATTAATTTCACAACTAATTAAGGGCAAATTATTTAGTTTTAACATATTAAATTTTAGAAGTTTTAAGCTCTTTAAAAAAAACGTAGAAAACATAGAACGAAAACTTCGAAACTGTCACAACTAATCAATGACTTACTGACGATGAATTATGCACCTATTCATTTTTCGATCCGTGAGAGATGCTTTGCTAACTTGATATTAAGTTAGTTCCTAAAGCACCCAAAAAAATATAGAAAGCATTGCACGATCAAATTATTTACCATAACTAATTAGCGACTTATTAACGGCAAATTATTTAGCCATAAACCATCAGATGTATGAAATTTTTACTGATTTTCGACAGGGTGCTTTGCTAACTTTGTGTCAACATAGAAAATTGATATCAACATAGAAAATTCGAAATTGTCACAACTAATTTACGACCAATTAACGGCAAATCATCCACTTACCCAAATTTTACTTCGTCAGAGTTGCTTTGCTAACTTGACACTCATCAATCATAATGGTGTTTCGAGTGGAAGATGATCTATGGGTGGTTCAAGTCAAGCCGAACAACATATTTAAGTACCAGCCTGTAGCATCAAACAGGATATCGATAGCAAAATATTAGAAAAAACTATTGAAAGAAGGAATCTACTCGAAACATGTAGGGATGGTGTACTAATATATCCGTGATTTATTTTGACACGCTAAGGACGTAATTTAGCTTGGGAGCCATTGTTGAAATCACAAATGAAGACTTATCTGTGGAAAATTGTTTAAAAAAAAGTCCCAAATTTCAAAGAATATTTTCAAAATGACGATTGATGTCTTAAAAGATAGGTGTTGAGTAGACGCATCTTCGGGTAAAATTTCAGTGTTTTCACTTTTCGTGAAAAGACATCATTTTTTTTATGTCATCTGAAGGAATCTCCATTTTTTGATAATTTTTAATATTTTAAACTTGAAAAATGTTGCGGGAATACCAAATAACTAAAAATTATTCAATATAAATTGATGTATTCTTCGCAGCGCATGTACTGCACTTGTGTGGATTTCCATTTACGCAAAAAACCCCACTTAATCACAATCATGAATGAGTGCTTACTTAGCAAAACAACGTTGACGAATCGAAAACTGAGTAAGTGGATAATATGCCGTAAATTAGTTGTAATAATTTAGAATTTATCGTTCAATGTTTTCTATATTTTTTTTTTTGGGTGCTTTGCTAACTTGATATGATGTTAACAAAGTACCCTGTCGAAAAACGGTAAGAACTTTTCATACCTGATGGCTTATGGCTTAATAATCTGCTGTTAATTAGTTGTTAGTTAGTTGTGACAGATTCAATTTGATCGTGCAATGTTTTCTATGTTCTTTTGGGTGCTTCGCTAACTTGATACCCAGCTAGTAAAGGACTCAAAAAAAAAAATATAAAGAAAGCATTCCACAACCAAAAACATAGAATATATTCAATTATCATCTACCAATTTTTCGATATTTCAAACTTGCTTTGCTAACTTGACACTCATAGAAAGCAAATAACACAAAAGTACATAGAAAATATCGCACGACAAATTGATTAATTTCACAACTAATTAAGGGCAAATTATTTAGTTTTAACATATTAAATTTTAGAAGTTTTAAGCTCTTTAAAAAAAACGTAGAAAACATAGAACGAAAACTTCGAAACTGTCACAACTAATCAATGACTTACTGACGATGAATTATGCACCTATTCATTTTTCGATCCGTGAGAGATGCTTTGCTAACTTGATATTAAGTTAGTTCCTAAAGCACCCAAAAAAATATAGAAAGCATTGCACGATCAAATTATTTACCATAACTAATTAGCGACTTATTAACGGCAAATTATTTAGCCATAAACCATCAGATGTATGAAATTTTTACTGATTTTCGACAGGGTGCTTTGCTAACTTTGTGTCAACATAGAAAATTGATATCAACATAGAAAATTCGAAATTGTCACAACTAATTTACGACCAATTAACGGCAAATCATCCACTTACCCAAATTTTACTTCGTCAGAGTTGCTTTGCTAACTTGACACTCATCAATCATAATGGTGTTTCGAGTGGAAGATGATCTATGGGTGGTTCAAGTCAAGCCGAACAACATATTTAAGTACCAGCCTGTAGCATCAAACAGGATATCGATAGCAAAATATTAGAAAAAACTATTGAAAGAAGGAATCTACTCGAAACATGCCGCAAAACTAGAAAGTTATGGTTAAATTTCAATAAGCAGAGGATAGTCAAAATTATGCAAATGAACAAAAAAATCATTGTTCCCTTATCAGCATAATCACTGGACACAACCTGCTGGGATACCACACACAAAAAAATGAGACCTGTGCAGAGGTTGCAGCGATGAAAAAGCACATGAGGATACCCTACACTTCCTTTGTGACTGTCCAGCATTCTGTCATTTAAGAAAGAAACACCTAGGGAATCATTTGTATGACGACTTAGTGGAACTTTATAAGACTTCGACCTGAACTTCTTCAACGCCTGTAAATGGCTTGACTGCTAACAGAGCACATAGGTTTTTACATAAAGTGGGATACAACTTCCTAGGGTATCACAACGGATCTACATAGATCTAAGTAAGACGGAAACAAGACCAATTGTCAGCCCTTTTACCTAACCTAACCTAGGTAGTTCCAGTAGATGTTGGGTACGAAATCTCGCAAATCAAAACTCGCATAACGAAATCTTGCAATTAAAAAATTCCGCTTTTACGCAATAACAAAATCTGGCTTTTCATAATTTCGCAATAACGAAATCCTGCAAACTAAAATTTCGCAAATCAGAATCTCGCAAAATTAAATTGCATTGTGACAAAATCATTTTTTTAATGAAAATCTCGCAAATTTAAATTTCGCGCGAGAAAGCTTTTATGTTCAATTGACTAGTTAGTATCCCATAAAAATTAGGCCGGGACATTAATTTAGAGATCTCTTTTGGCACCTTAGGAATAAAATAAAAAGTACCTGCTTATGTAATTCTGCACAAAAAAATTTGCAGATTTTAGATAGAGAAAAACGTGTACCTATGGACAGTTCTGTACCTTGGTTCTAAAAAAGCCAATGCTCAATTTACAATTTTTTTGGAATTCGAAAATGTTGTCCTATTATTTCTAAGAATGACTATTATTTTTGAATATTAATCTTTCTATAATCATTGGTATTTTGTTAATTAACAATTGGAGCACATCATTGGTGCTTATTAAAGCCTAAGTGCATCAATATTGTAAAAAATGGACATTAGCTCTTTTTGAACCAAGTAAAATGGACGCACCTCCTAATTATAAAACCAAGTTTTCGGGATGGCAGAAGTTATAGGGAAATGCCCCCATCTTGAAAAAGGCAATAAGTTTGGTTAGGGTTTCGATTGGTTTATCATTCGTAGAGCAAGACCCTGTTGAGATACAATTTCTTGAGAAGGGTATTTCCTATGAATAGTAGGTCAAGCGTTTGCGTAAAAACATCTGCAAACTTTGCACTATTCATCTTTCCTTAAACAGTTTAAACTCCCAGGGCCCCTAAACTACGTGTGTAAAGTTGGCATAACATTTTTGAGCTAGACCATAGGGACCATGGCAGGAATTTGCATTTTTTTTTGCATTTAGTATGCATTTCTATTCCGGATTTTGCATTCACCAAATAGTGGGCCTAACCGACTGTACTGCTAACTTCACTGTGAAGTTAGCAGTGTCTGTCCTTTTCTCAGCAACCGGGCTAGCTAGGAATCTGAAATAAGGCCCTGAATTTGCAGTTTAATTTGCAGTTCAAGAAAAGGAAAAAAAAAACAAATTTCTAAATCCTTACATAAAAAAATTTCATACTGAACTGCTAACTTCACTGTGAAGTTAGCATAAAAGTCCTTTTCTCAGCAACAGTGATACTTAGAAATTTGCAGTTAGGCTCCAAATTTGCTGTTTAGTTTGCAGTTCAAGAAAATTACTGTCCAAATTTTGAAGTCCAAATTAAAAAAAAAAATCGAATAAATTCATTTTTCACTGTTAACGTCACTGTGAAGTTAGCAGTACATATCCTTTTCTCAGCAACTGAGCCAGCTAGAAAATTGCAAATAGAGTCCAAATTTGCAATTTCGTATGCACTTCAAGAAAAAACTAAGTTCAAATTTTTAAGTCCAAATTTGAAAACAAAAATCCAAAAATTCACTTTGCACTGTTAACGTCAGTGTGAAGTTAGCAGTACATACCCTTTTCTCAGCTCAGTTAGAAAATTGCAGTTAGGGTCAAATTTTGCAGTTTTTAATATGCACTTCAAGAAAAAACTAAGTTCAAATGTTAAAGTCCAAATTTGGCAAGCAAATCGTTCTGTTGCTGAGAAAAGGATATGTACTGCTAAATTCACAGTGATGTTAACAGTGCAAAATGAATTTTTCGATTTTTTTGGTCAAATTTGGACTTAAAAATTTGAACTTAGTTTTTTCTTGAAGTGCATAAAAAACTGCAAATTTGGACTCTAATTGCAATTTTCTAGCTGGCTCAGTTGCTGAAAAAAGGGTATGTACTGCTAACTTTACAGTACCGTTAACAGTAAAAACGATTTTTTTTTTTCTTCAAATTTGGACTTCTAAATTTGGACATTAATTTTTCTTGAACTGCAAATTAAACTGCACATTTGGTGCCTAACTGCAATTTTTAAGTATGACCGTTGCTGAGAAAAGGACTTTTATGCTAACTTCACAGTGAAGTTAGCAGTACAGTATGATTTTTTCTTATGTAAGGATTTAGAAATTTGGTTTTTTCCTGTCCTTGAACTGCAAATTAGACTGCAAATAGAGAGCATTATTTCAGATTCCTAGCTAGCCTGGTTGCTGAGAAAAAGATAGGCACTGCTAACTTCATTTGGTGAACATGTAAAATCCGGAATAGAAATGCATACGAAATGCAAAAAACTGCAAACTCCTGTCATGGTCCCATTGGTCTAGCTCAAAGATGTTATGCCAACTTCACAGACGTCCTTAAACTTGACACTGAGGCACTCTCAAATTCATTAAAAAATTTGCTTGTCCAAATAAATTTGCACAGGACTGTAGTTGATTGGTTTGCACTTGATGAGTTTATCGAATTTTTATTGTTGTTTCTGATTGCAAAGATATTATGGGTTTTGGTTGCTTGGAGAAAGGTTAATTAGAAGGACCTTCTGGGTTCCTTTTCTTCTCTGAAAATCTAGAAAATAAACAAACAAAGTACCCTTTGGAGTGATTTTAACTGCTTTGGACGAGGTTTAAAGGGGTTTAAGGATCTATTTCCAGCCTATACCATCCGAAAATATTTTTTCTTTGTTTCCGGAGACTACCACTTGTGAGGAAGTGACAAGTCCTTCATCAGTATCTCTTGTCACGAAAAAAGTTGCTTTATTCTTAGCTCTTCGAATTCAACCTAAAATTCTAGGTCCCCTTCATTTCATCTGACAAACAACACCCACCCAATAATGGTTGGGAGTCACGATTCACTTGACCCTGATTCTCCACCACCTGTCCTAAACGAATTTATTTTTAACTGAAAACCTAAAAAAGTAAAAGTAAAAATACAAAATGAGAAATGTATACAAAATAAATTTTAAATTAATTCTCTCCTTTTTTTTTACATAATTTTTAATCTGATAAAGGTTTTTCCTTGATTTTTTTTTTACCTGTGTTACAGTGTTAAATTTATGAAGCTTCTCTTCTGTAGGGAGAATTCTGTCTACGGCCCTTTATCTCTCATTTAATTGCCATATGATGAAAGGGAAAGTTTCTAAAAACAACTGATGGCGAAAAAAGCCACACAATAAGGATACAAATTGAGGATAACAAATAAAAATGTGACGCAAGAGTAAAAGAAAAATAAAAAAAAATAGAAATGGAAAGAGAAAAATAAAAATTGAAAAACAAACTCAAGCACGAATGTCCTTTGAAGTTTTCAATGAATGAATTCAAAATGTTCAACTACTCTTTTCTTGTTGTTTTTTTGTTATTTCTGTTATTTATTTTAGTCTCAATTTGTGGGTTTTTGGGATTTTCAGTTTATTTTAATTATTTTTGTTTTTGTTTTTGTTTAGCCATACTTTATTAAAGGATTCACTTTAGAGCTACACAATATTTTGGAGCTGATTTAGTTTGTAGGTAGGAACATAGTTGTTTTTGTAATATGTAAGTTCAAAACTAAAACATGAAAAAAAAATTAAAATGTTGACAGGTATTACATACTTTTGCTGTGACATATTAGGAGGACATAAATCTTTTCTCGTAAGCCAACAGAGAATACAAAAAAATACAGACATACATATTATGTACAATGAACATACATATATGTACCACATACATACATATATCCATTGAATCATTTTTAGAAGTTTTAATGGAAAACATCATTCAGTGTAGAAGTTCGTCGTTGAAAGTTTGGACATGTATTTTATACTTTACATTTCATTGAGTATTTCTGTGCAGGACAACAATGGGATCCGACAAAATATATGTGCTACTATACTTGTTGTGAAGTGAATTTATTGAGTTTATTTTTTTTTTTATTTTTCGAAGGTCCTAGAGATTCTTGAATCGAGGTTTTAATTAGAATCAAAAACAGAAAATTTGTCATCCTCTTATAAAGTCAAAGAGAAAAATGTGGAATGGTGAATTTCAAAGTTCTCCCTATACCAATAATATATATTTGTAAAGACTTATTGGCATGTTTATAATAGGACTTTGTCAATAAACTTTTTTTTTTTTTAATTTTCAAAAGCATTTAAGATTGATGCAAAGTGATGGGCGGTATCAGTTGTTTTTCTTAACATAGTAAATAAGATCTTATTTGTCGTGTATTGTTTGTGCTCCAATAAAGCCTATACCGACCGTTCGTTGTCCTTATCAATGTCCTTTGAGGCGTTAAAAATCTGTAGTCAAATATGAGAAAAGAACTAATTCCTATTCTCTATATTCTATTTAAAGGCGACTTTTCACACCTGTGCAGACAGATACATACACATACATATATGCCTACATATTGGATAACTATGCCAGATTTTAGAATTGCCACCGAACTAATCCTGCTTTGAAGGATGATTCTTGATAACAGCCATAGCCTCAGTGCTAAGGTTGAAAATAACTTTACCAATACATTCGATGTCAAAAGAAGATTAAGAAAAGTGACTTGCTGCTATTTATATCATTTTCATAATTTTATAAGAAGGTATGTAAGTTGGTATTGTGCGGAGGAAATACAAAATGTTTCGAAAGTTGAGCTCATTGGAACAGCCAAGTCTTCCCGACCATTGAAATCGGGTAGAAGATAGTCTTACCTTTCATATGATAAACCATTAATAGAAGTTGCTTTTGTTATAGCCAAAAATGTAAGTGCATTTTCTAACCATATCGTTACCAGATAAAGCTTGTCCGACCAGGGGCCTATAACACAGAACAACAAGTCAACTAGTCAACAACTACTCGTTCAAGTTTGTTTGTTCAACAAGTGAAAATCATTTCTGTAACTCAATGAAAACAGCAACAATTGTCAATTGAAAAAAATTTCCCTCAACTTGTTGCACCAGTTCAACAAGTAATAATTCTTGCACGATGAGTCTTAAAGTTTCTGAAAATAAAATGTTTTTATCTAAAATCAGCACTTTGCTTTTATTAGTAGACGAACGTTATTTGCAATAGGGACTTTCAGTAAAATAATCGTTTTATACACCGCACACGGTACACATATGGCTCCATTTCATAGACAATTTTTCTTTGAAAATATTTGTCTATTTTTGATTCTCATTATCATTGTTCGATTACATTCTTTTGGGTGATCTTAACGTCAGAACGGGAACGAAAGGATCGATTGATGTACAGACAAATACACCTTCTATTAGTGATGTGCGATACTCAAAAGATAATGTTATCGACAGTAATTGCAACAAGTTTAACGAGTTTTTGGCGCTTTTATTCTGAACAGGCGAGGTTTCAGCGACAAAACCGGTGAGTACACGTTCGTGTCAACGAGAGGATCATCGGTTGTAGACTATTGCTGTCCCTCATACACTGCATTGGAGACGATTGGTATAGTTTTTCGGTTGACTGCGCAACATTTTCAGACCATATGTCCATAGTTTTGGATATAAAAGGACTAGAAGATACGCCACGATACCCTGCAACAACTCTACTTCCAAGACTTAAATGGTCAGACAATACACGCGTTGAATATACCGACAAAATTACTCAAGCAATTGCTGAGAAAATACGATCAAATGCGTCAATTGAGACACGATGCCTTGCCCTAAAAGATTGTATTTATACAGCCCACGGGAATCCTGCTTCTTTCAATATTAAGTTCGAGCGTAAGTAACCATGGTTCCTACCTAAGTAGGAAAAAATCACTTAAACTACTCCAAATTTTTAGGAGCTACAACTTGGATGCTAGTAGGTAGAATTATTGTGAAGCAAACAAAAGCTATAAGGCCTTATGCAAAAGCAAACAACGTTTATACTATCAACGCATTTCAAGTCAACTTTCTGTCGTCAACTATGCAAAAGACTGGTGGAAAATTGCAAAAGAAATACGTGGTAGCCCTTTAAATAGTGGATCGCAGCTTCTGAGTTTATGTTCCACTTTGAAAGTGCTCTCAACTCGGATATTTCACCGAATAATTTATACATTGAAAGAATTCCGTCAGTTTCCATCACGTTACTCGATAGTCCTATTGACCTGCTGGAACTTAAAATAGCTATAAATTCGGCAAAAGAAAATAAAGCTCCAGGCATAGATGGCATGCCTTATGAATTTTATAAGAATGCAAGCGATTGTTTTATTGGAGAGTTACAAGCAAGATGCGGACTACTCGATTTGAATGGAAGGGCTTTTCGAAATGACACTGTTGGTTTGTGCACATTATGTAACCTGGATGCAACAGAGAATACCTACCACTTCGTCGGCATTTGTCCTATCTTCAAAACTTACCGGCGAATATTTCTTGGAGCTGAAACGATTGATCGCACAAAGTTTCTCAAGATACTGAATGGCGAATGCTACTTAAAACTGTATAAATTCTTAAAAAATGCTATTAATTACCGAAACCTAATTGTAAATGAATATAACTAACTTAAATTCAAGCTAAGCTAAAATTTAATTTGTAAAACTTTTAGCCTGACAGACAACTTTAACAAGTTATTGTCCTAATTAATTTAATAAACCAGCATAATATTGTTTTTATAACTACTGTTAACTGTTTCAAGAAAATAAAATTATTTTATCTATCTATCTATCTATCTATCTATCTATCTATCTATCTATCATTGTTCGATTCAAAATAAAAATTAAAATATTTTGTAGTAATAATACCAATAAATACATTCTAAGCAATCTTCCCGATTCCATCACTTGATAAACACTACTTCAAGTGTTTCCTTCTAACTTGTTGACTTGGAACAAGTCCGCAACCGTGAGTTGAAATTTATCAACAATTCAACAAGTTCATTCTTTATTCTTTGAACTCTTGTTGTTTCCAGTTACAGAAACGGTTGATTTATGAAACTTTCCACTTGTTGAAAGAAGCCTAAGCCATTGTTTAAGATTTCCTAGACTTGTTGTTTCGTTAATATGTATTAGTGGAGGACTATGTGACTGAATATAATAAATTAAAACACCGATCGATCACCTTTTTGTCACATACAAATTTTTACTTGCGATTATAGGCAAGTTTTGGATTCGTGCAAAAACAAATTTTGAGATAACAATCAAACATGATACTACGATGATAGAGAACACCAAAAAAGAGGGTGGCACAGTTCTGTCTGTCTGTCTGTCTGTTCGTCTACAGCCTAAACGGCTCGATCGATTTTCTTCAATGTTGGTAAATAGTGGTTTTTGGTGATTACGCCCACACATTTTTTCATTTTTTTTTGAGCCAAAAATAACGGTACCTACCTGCCATACAATTTTTTTTAGCAATTTTACATAATCGTATTTTTCTCAAAAACGGCTCGACAACTTTTCTTAAAAAATAATCAATAAATTTATTTAATAAAAGCTTCCTTTGGGTGGAAAACCATTTTTCAAAAATGGTTATTAATGGTACCTCCCAAAGAACCATTTTTTTAATTTTTGATTTTCTTCAAAACGGTATAACCGATTTCAATTATTTTTTTTTATGCAGAAGCTTCCAAAAAATATTTATAGTCTTACCAAAATTTTTGAAAAAATATTTTTTGGATTTTTAAAAAATGTTTCAAAAATTTTTTTTTTGGAAAATCAAGTATTTCGAAAACCACATAATCGATGTTTTTGAAACTCGATATTTAAGACCTTTTTGGTATTCTCTAAAATATTTTTAGAAAAAATTTACATTTATGAAAAAATAACGGTACCTTCCATATAAAAGTTAAAAAACCGCAAAGGAAAATATTTTTTTGCTTAAAAACGAGTGCTACGATTTTGATTAAACTTTTTTCATAAAATAAAATTAGTACGATCTACTATCAAAAATTATAAAATTTTACAATTAAGTTTCAATTTTTTTTTAGAAAATTCGATATCTCAAAAAACGGGTTGACAATTTTTTTTCAAATTTTATGTTAATATGCACATGTGGGAAGCGACCACCATTTGGTTGTGATGAGTCTCAAACTACGAACCGCTGCCGTACAAAAACCAGCGCAGGATGCAGCAAGGAGCTCAAAATTCATTACTAATGCTTTAAATGACCCCAACATATGTCGAAACTACCACCCTTAACGACAGAGCCTCGTCATTAAACGGAATCGAGCATTCAACAATTGATGAGATGTGGGGTGAAATTAAAAGTGTTTTTATGGAGGCTGGATCCGAAACTGTACCCAAGCGAATGAGACGTAGAGACTCTTGGATATCCCAAGACACCTGGGATAAGATCGAACTTCGCAAATCGTTGAAAATCCAAATAAATGCCGAAGCAGATATTCAACGAAAGGCTGACTTGCGAAGAGAGTACCGCATTGCACATAAGATGGTCTATCGTTGTGTGAGACGTGACAAGAGGGTGAGGTTAGATGGGCTCGCAGATAATGCGGAAATTGCTGCTAGAAGAGGAGATATCCGGGAATTGTACCAAGTAGCCAAAGATGTGATCGGGAAAAAAAGCAACACCAATCATCCTGTAATGGATGTGGATGGCACACTTTTGGTATCAATTGAGGATCAGCTTCGTAGATGGAAGGAACATTTTTGTGCCCTGCTAAATGAGGATTTAGTCCCCAACTAAACGAGATGCGCAGGTCCTATAGGGGTATTGACATCGAACCCCCGTCAGAATCGGAAATCCTTACATCAATAAATCTCCTCAAAAACAACAAGGCAGCTGGACTGGACGGAATACCAGCTGAATTCCTGAAAGCCGATCCCGTAACAGCGGCCAGTATTTTACATCCGTTGATACAAAGCATTTGGGAAAACGAATGCTATCCCAGGGATTGGAAGGATGGTGTGATTGTTAAGTTGCCAAAGAAAGGTGACTTAAAGAATTGCAACAATTGGCGTGGTATCACCGTTTTGTCCGTTTTCCCAAAACTAATGGCAACCATCATTCTCGAGCGAATAAAGGATAGAATCGAGTCTACACTCAAGAGGCATCAAGCTGGCTTCCGTAGTGGTCGATCGTGTGTCGACCATATCAACACCCTGCGTATCGTCCTCGAGCAGTCGATGGAATTTCAATCACCGCTTTACCTCATGTTCGTGGATTTTGAGAAGGCCTTTGATCGAGTTAACCGAGAATGTATATGGAGATCGTTGCTTGGTAGAGGAACTCCACCAAAAATTGTTGCCATTATTAAAGAGTCCTACAACAACGCAAGGTGTTTTGTTTTGCACAATGGGCAGCTATCCGAATCCTTCGTAGTGCAACAGGGTGTGAGACAAGGGGATATTTTATCGCCAATTCTCTTCCTGCTGGCGATGGACGACGTATTGACGGCCAGTGTTGGTACAGCTGAGCGACAGGGCATTCAGTGGAGACCGTTCGAAAGGCTCAGTCATTTAGACTATGCCGATGACATATGTCTACTGGCAAATAACATCAGTGGACTGAATGGGATGTGCCAAACGCTGCAAGTGAAGGGAGAGTCGAGTGGTCTAAGAATAAACAGCAAAAAGACAAAAATAATGCTCACAGGCCGCTCCACACAGCAGCGTATTATCTTACAGGAGACGCCAGTTGAAGTAGTGGAACAGTTCAACTACCTTGGCAGTATTGTCACTGCAAACGGTGGTACGGATCTGGACGTTAAAAGTAGAATAAATAAAGCTCATGCTGCCTTCGGTACTCTGTCCCCAATCTGGAAATAAAGTCAAATCTCCTTACGCACTAAGTTGAGATTCTTCGAATCCCATGTCAAATCCGTGCTATTATATGCTTGTGAAACCTGGAAAATCACGTCTATCATTTCGAAGAAATTGCAAGCTTTTGTGAATCGTTGTCTTCACCACATCCTAAAGATTCGCTGGCGACAAATAATATCAAATGTGGAATTGTGGCGCAGGACAAGTCAAGAGCGGCTGGACGTCGACATAAGAAAGCGTAAATGGCGTTGGATTGGTCACACACTGAGGAAACCAAACGATGAAATTGCAAAGCAGTCCTTTGAATGGAATCCTCAGGGTGCACGGCGGGTTGGAAGACCAAGAACAACATGGAAATCAACTGTCTTAGCGGAAGCAGAATCCCAGAGAAAGACGTGGCCACAGCTAAAGTACCTTGCAGCAGACCGTGAAGGATGGAGACGTTTTGTTGACGCCATATGCCCCAGCCGGGGTTACAGGACACGATGATGATAATGCACATAAATATGTACTTTAGATTTGCATACCAAAATTTGTTCTTAAAAATGTTGTAAGTATTTTATATATAAAAAAATATTTTTTTAAGAAAACGGTCGAACGATTTAAAATAATTTTTTCCGTACAATCATATTTAATCAAGAATTAAGATGGCATTCTTTTTTTTCACCTCAATCAGTCAAAAGAGTTGTTTTAGCCAATTTAAATGTCGAACTTCATGCTTCTTTACATTTATCTCTCATAATTTCCAAATTCGTATATACAATTTTCTTAAGCCCGCAGTGTCTAGAACATAAGAGCAAGTACGTGCGACCCAGTCGTGCATTTTATTTATTTAATTTAATTAATAAGAACAATTGCTTCGACACTCAATGCGTCATCATCAGCTGTCGAGTTCTAACAGCCTTTCCTCAGCATTGTCTGCCCGATCCTCAAGAAAGGCGATCCTCTGGACTGCACCAACTACAGAGGCATCAGTCTTCTTAATATCGCCTACAAGATCTTCTCTGCCGTACTTTGTGAACACCTGAAGCCATTCGTCAACAACCTGATAGGTCCATATCAGTGTGGCTTTAGGCCAGAGAAGTCTACCATCGACCAAATATTTGCACTATGGCAGATCTTGGAGAAAACCCAGGAGTTTCAAATCGATACCACCACCTTTTCATCTATTTCAAGGCCTCGTATGACAGCATCTATAGAGACGAGCTTTATGGAAAATGTCTAGTTTTGACATCTCTGCCAAACTTGTCCGTTTGTGCAGGATGACGATAGAGAATGCACGCTGCTCCATCAAGGTCGGCAAAGACCTCACCGACACCTTTGATGTCAAAAAAGGTTTTAGACAAGGCGACGCGCTGTCATGCGACTTCTTCAACATCGTTCTTGAAATAATAGTGCAAGACTCTCATGTCAACACTAAAGGCACAATCTTTCAAAAGTCCGTCCAATTACTCGCTTACGCTGACGACATTGACATAATCGGACGAACAAAGCGTGATGTCAGTGTTGCTTTTGTGAGCATTGAGAAGGAAGCCAAGAAGATGGGTTTAACGGTGAATGAAAGCAAAACGAAAAATATGCTTTCAACAAGAAAGGACACCCAACACCAATGTCTCGGACAACATCACTATAGACACCTATAATTTTGAGGTGGTCAGAGACTTTGTCTACCTAGGATCCGCTATAAACTCAGTGAACGATACCAGTGTTGAGATCAAACGAAGAATTACTCTTGTCAATCGCTGTTTCTTTGGGCTAAGAAGGCAATTGAGAAGCAAAGCCCTCTCTCGAGCAACTAAACTGTCCCTGTATAAGATGCTTATCATCCCGGTCCTGATTTATGGTGCAGAGGCATGGACACTGTTAACGGTGGATGAGAACGCGTGAGGCTGTTTTGAGAGGAAAATTCTTCGGGTGATTTTTGGTCCCGTCTGCATAGATGGGGAATGGAGAAGAAGATACAACAACGAACTGTACGGGCTGAACAGCGACCACGACCTAGCCACAAAAGTGAAAAGACAACGACTGAGATGGCTGGGTCACCTAGAGCGAACGGACACCAATGCTCCGGCCCAGAATCCAACCCTGTGGCACAGCGCAGTAGAGGCGGTCAGCGTAAAAGGTGGCACACGGAAGTGGAAGAGGACCTCAACCAACTTGGCGTGCGAAACTGGAGACAGCTAGCAAGAAGCCGAGCCAGCTGGAAGATGCTTGTTGGTTGAGGCCCTGGTCCACCCCGGACTGTAGCGCCACCTTAAGTAAGTAAGTAAATTACCAAGGCCCATTTGCTGATACGAAACTTAAATATTTAAGTAGAACATAAGCGCTTACGTGACAGTTTACGCAGAGGAGAAAGTAGAACATAAGCTTCTTAAGTAGAACATAAATGCTTTAGTTCCGTTTCAGCAAATGGGTCTAAGATCTTTTAAAAATTGGACTTTAACACCTAAGACTCAACTGGGTGGGTCTAGGTACCCACGTGTAACTGTTTTTTTTTTGGAAGAATCATTTATTTCAGGTAAAGCTTAAACATTTCAACAAATAAATAACAAAGTTCAAGTATTACATACGATATAAAATAATCATACGAACTTACTCCATCTTACCTTTTTTTATATACAGAAAAATGACACCCACAAATGATACACACGTTCATAATACCATAATCTCCTAATTTTTAAATTAAGTGCATGCCATTAAAAGAAGTTCCCTTCTCCAATTTATGAGTCACAAAATGTACGTTGCAGTGGTCTTAATAGTTAATTATTAGACTCATAAGACACCCAATGAAAATTAATTAGACTTAAGAACTTTCTTTATTTGCGGAAAGAAGAAGAAATGAGATAAAAAAAAACTTTTCCGTAATAACCATCATTCCATAAAAGACGGATATAGTTTGAGGACGTCGCTGTCGCCACTTAGAGCACAACTCTTCTAACACTCTAACAACGTCAAATTGAAAGCTACAAAGTAGCTACGTAGGGAAGGTATATATACCTATACCTATATAAGATTATATATATTTTTTTCTGATCACGTCCTCATCTCTATGGGCTCTCAAAACTTTGCTACTAAGAAACCGACAGTTGATGGCATGGCATCAGGCACTATTGCCTGTATTTTCATCGCCTGCAGTTGCCACTTTAGTTTTTTTTATGTATTTTTTATTTTTCTTATTTAATTTAGCTTTTCATTCAATATGGCTTGCCATCACAATACCCCGATGGATAGAAATAAAATGCAACAAAAATCCCTGCCATCACATTAATTAAGCTGCAAGGATATGAGAGTACCTACCTAGCTACAAGCTACATACATAAAGGTACCTACTTGATAGTACACATAAAATTTAAGATTGCTGATGCTTTGATTTGTCGAAGATATGAGTTGTTGCACGTGAGTTGGAATAAAAGTGACAGTAATTTATTTTTTCCTTAATGGATAAGGAGATGAAAGGATATATTTTTGAAAGGATGTTGAGGGTTTTTGAGAAGTATATGAGGTATGGAATAGAACTTTGAGCTTTTGCTTGCGGTGAACTTACAACATTTTGTTGTCAAATAATAAAATCCTTGTTTTTTTTGTACGCCACACATTGCACACAAGAAACCTCGAACATTAATGTAAATATTTGAAAGACTCACTTGCTACATTTTTACATTCCTTTCATTTCCCTGCATTTTGAATAATAGAATAAGGGCCAGTTTTTCAGTGCAAAGTTAACTTTGAGTTGATTCAGAGTTAGCTAGTCCTGAAAATAACTAGAGTTAACTTATAGCCCAGTAACCTTGTAGTTTCATAGTACCTTGCGTCAGGTCCGGTAGTTCTGATTTTTTGCTGAGTTGTTTATGATGTTGGCCTAGTATTAAATCTGATTTTTCGACCTCGAGCGCCGAACGCAACATTGGTAAAAATCCAAAAAACCGCGATTTTTTCGCGGTTTTTTCACTTATTGTCTATTTTAACCATTACGCCTTAACTTCCGAATAAAACATTGCTCTACGATTTCAACCTTACTAAATTTGCTTTAATTTGAGTCCAAGGCCGGTTCTGTAGACATAACGGTTTCCAAGGGACGGCATTTCAAAATATAGCAATACAAAATTTAAAACAACAAGTAGTATATAAAACAGTATAATAACAAAAACATGGTCTTTGACATATGCTGCATCAAAGCAATAGAGCGTGTAGATTGGGCCAAAAGAAGAAAACAATAGTACCGGATGGGGGGTATATATCCCCCCGTTTAGGCGGGAGGGGCAATTTTAAGAAAAGTTGACTTCAAATAGAAAAATAACCATAAAAATACAATGGTAATATCTGGACGAAAATCCATTCCTCATCTCAAAGCCAGAAATCCATTCTTTAATTTTTTTTTAAATAAAGTTTTTTTAGCTGATAGTTTTTGAAAAATTTACTTTCAAACTCAAAATTTTGAGAAAAAGACGATTTTTTTTTGTTAATCTATTTTTTTTTAATTTTATGGTATTAAGTACTATTTTTGATTTTGATTTTCAATGCCCTTATTAATTCTTAGTTGAAAACTGAAAACCAAATGCTAAAATGACTTCTAGTTTTTGAGAAAACTGAAATTAACATGATCAACTTCACTGTTTTCAGTATAGTATCGTTTTTCTTCGGGGTGGGAGTGCTCTGCCTCAAGTGCGGTAGTTCTGATTTTTAGGTGAGTTGTTTATGATGTTGGCTTTCGCAATAATCCAAGTTTTCGACCTCGAGCGCCAAACGCAACTTTGTGAAATACGCAAAAAACCGAGAAATTTTCGCGGTTTTTTCAGTTATTGGCTATTTTAACCTTTGAGGCCTGGTTTTCGATTATAACTTTGCTCTACCATTTCAAAATAATTAAATGGGCTTCAATTTGAGCTAAAAATCAATTCAAATTGTGAATTTTTTCATCAACTTTTGAATTTAGAATGCTGCAAATCGAATTGAAGGGGGCTTATTCACCCCTTGTGTGAAATCGTTTGCCCCTTTTCAATGATTTTTGTATACTGTGTAGCGTGTCATGTTGGCTTTATTTTAAGATCTTAATCATGAACATCGGATGAGTAGAAACGGAGTTATGATTTTTTAAAGTCAACCATATAAAACTCGAACTAAAACATTCGCTTCAGATAACACACTGGTGGGTACTGAACTGAGTACTGTTTTAGTTCGAGTTTTATATGGTTGACTTTAAAAAATCATAACTCCGTTTCTACTCATCCGATGTTCATGATTAAGATCTTAAAATAAAGCCAACATGACACGCTACACAGTATACAAAAATCATTGAAAAGGGGCAAACGATTTCACACAAGGGGTGAATAAGCCCCCTTCAATTCGATTTGCAGCATTCTAAATTCAAAAGTTGATGAAAAAATTCACAATTTGAATTGATTTTTAGCTCAAATTGAAGCCCATTTAATTATTTTGAAATGGTAGAGCAAAGTTATAATCGAAAACCAGGCCTCAAAGGTTAAAATAGCCAATAACTGAAAAAACCGCGAAAATTTCTCGGTTTTTTGCGTATTTCACAAAGTTGCGTTTGGCGCTCGAGGTCGAAAACTTGGATTATTGCGAAAGCCAACATCATAAACAACTCATCTAAAAATCAGAACTACCGCACTTGAGGCAGAGCCCTCCCACCCCGAAGAAAAACGATACTATACTGAAAACAGTGAAGTTGATCATGTTAATTTCAGTTTTCTCAAAAACTAGAAGTCATTTTAGCATTTGGTTTTCAGTTTTTAACTAAAAATTAATAAGGGCATTGAAAATCAAAATCAAAAATAGTACTTAATACCATAAAATAAAACAAAAAAAATAGATTAACAAAAAAAATCGTCTTTTTCTCAAAATTTTGAGTTTGAAAGTAAATTTTTCAAAAACTATCAGCTAAAAAAACTTTATTTAAAAAAAAATTAAAGAATGGATTTCTGGCTTTGAGACGAGGAATGGATTTTCGTCCAGATATTACCATTGTATTTTTATGGTTATTTTTCTATTTGAAGTCAACTTTTCTTAAAATTGCCCCTCCCGCCTAAACGGGGGGATATATACCCCCCATCCGGTACTATTGTTTTCTTCTTTTGGCCCAATCTACACGCTCTATTGCTTTGATGCAGCATATGTCAAAGACCATGTTTTTGTTATTATACTGTTTTATATACTACTTGTTGATTTAAATTTTGTATTGCTATATTTTGAAATGCCGTCCCTTGGAAACCGTTATGTCTACAGAACCGGCCTTGGACTCAAATTGAAGCAAATTTAGTAAGGTTGAAATCGTAGAGCAATTTTATTCGGAAGTTAAGGCGTAATGGTTAAAATAGACAATAAGTGAAAAAACCGCGAAAAAATCGCGGTTTTTTGGATTTTTACCAATGTTGCGTTCGGCGCTCGAGGTCGAAAAATCAGATTTAATACTAGGCCAACATCATAAACAACTCAGCAAAAAATCAGAACTACCGGACCTGACGCAAGGTCTAATGTATATAGTTACTGGACTATTACTATTTCTTCAGTTTGCTACTTTATCTTTCAGTTCTCAAAAATTTATAGAAAACGAAGTGTGAAACTGTGGATATCACGCTTTTACACCATTCACTATCGCAATTGAGATGGCACCACAACGCAAAATGTAATCAATTTGGTGCCTGATTTAATTCACCGAATAAGGTCACTTAGCTCGGAGTTGATTTAGTATTTCAATTGTCTGAAAAACACGATTCTAGAGTTTACTCAGTTTTAATCCCAAGACAAGGAGAATCTCACATTAAAAACTGGCTCTTAGAGTCGAGAGCGAATGTTAAGGGTGAACGTACAACCAAAATATGAGTATGAGAGTCTATATGATTTTTCCTGTTTGGAAAAATGTATGCTGTATGCACCAAAGCGATGTCTTTTTGGCATTGGTCTTGTTTCCGACTGCCTTTGAACAAGGTATACCTACGTAAACAAAGCTCCTCCTACCCCTTTATTTTTATTGGACTTAAGTTTAGATATAGCTATCTTCTGTTCGTCAACATCGGGTGGATAGAATTGTTGGCCTACGTCCTCCAGGTTGAATGGTGCAATCTGCATGGTAGCGGAATTCGGTTCGTCATCGCCGTTATACAATTTGCAGAAATGATTTCTCCATATCCTCAGCACCGGGCCTTGTAACCCTGGGAGGTTCTTTTTACCTTTGGTAAAACTTCCGAACTTCATTCCTGCAATGGCATCCCTCTATTTCCTTGATCAGGCACTTATCATGCTCTTTCTTTTTTTTTCTTAGAAGCTTGTGTTCCTCTCTCCTCTTCTGCTCGTAGAGCTCGTGAGCTGCTCTGGTCCTTCTATGCAACGCCGCTTTGTATGCCTGTTGTTAGGCTGTATACGTACTTGTCGGCATTCTTTGTTGAACCAGGGGTTCCGCTGGGCCCAGGATGGAATCTCTGATGGCTTCCTGGCAATTCTTCCACTGGTTCTCGATACTTGCAGTTGGTGGCATAAGACTATTTAAGAGGGTGCGAGAGACTTGATCGGAAAAGGACCTGGCAATTTCTTGCGACTGTAGCCGTCCAACGTTAAATTTCCTTACCGTATTTCCCTGCTTTGACTATGGTCTGGATATCCATAGCATTACCTTGGATACAACGAGGTAGTGGTCCGAGTCAACGGTGGCTCCTGGGAAGGTTCGGACATCCTTGATACTGGAGGAGTGCCTTGCGTCGATCGCAATGTGGTCAATCTGGTTACCGGTTGATTGACCAGGAATTCGCCATGTCCTCTTGTGTATATCGAGATGCGGGAACTGCGTACTAGCTATACCAAAACGTTTCGCACCGCAGCAAAGTCGATTAGCCTGAGTCCGTTATCGGAGGTGGTGTCGTGCAGGCTATATCTTCCGATTGTGCCACCAAAGACGTCTTCTTTTCCTAGCTTGGCATTAAAATCACCCAAACAATTTTAATGTCATAGCTAGGGCATTGCTCATATGTCTTGTCCAGGAGCTCATATAACTCATCTGTGGTGTCGTCATCTTTCGCCTCTGTGGGGGCATGCGCGCATATGAGGCAGATCCCATCGCACTTCTTGGATGGCGGTGATGTCTGCTTTGTAGTAGTCTAGAGCTTCCGCTAAATGTTCGGCTGCGCGTGGTCTATTGAGAGACAGAACATTCCACGTGCAGATCCGAAGTTCGTAGTCCATATTTCGTTTGCTAGGTTTGTCAATAGTAAATCCATCCGTATCCGAGGCTTGTTGTTGCTTCGCAACTAAAATAGCCTTACGTGGCCGGGAAGTCACCCGGACGGCACGACCCCCAACTTGGAGGACCAGACCTTTACAATATAACTCCAAGGTCGGGGAGCCGGATTAACCGCTTCGAATATGTCATAGTAGCCCGTAAAAGGTGTTCACTAAGAAGTTCATCCTAACTGGAACTATAGACGCCACCGTTGATTCTATCCGGAGAATTCTTCCTCTACCGCCTGGATAAAGGAGAAGTGCCTTAGTGGGCACCCTCCTCCCCCCTCTCTCGTTTGCTGCCCCCTAAAACCGTCCACAGGGATTGGAACCCCATCTTCAGTTAAAGGTACTAGGCACCCGGTGTGCACCGCGGCGAGGTGAGAGTAGGAGTTGATAGACAGGGGTTCGCTTTGAAAAAAAGCTTGTGGACGCTTGTGTCCCTTTGAATGCACCATGTCTACCCTTTGAACATCTTGCCATGCATGGAGCCTCCTGACTCTGCACATCTTCCATCTGCTTTCTGTACTTTTCATGTCAAAGCGCGTCTTCCTTAATCTCACATCCATATTAGAGAATGGCATGCGTTGTCAAGTTCTACAGAAGCCTTCACTTGCTGTCCGTCCATTGAACCACCTGCATTTTCCATAAATGCAGGTGCCACTTCTGTTTCGTGAGATTTTATGCCTCTTCCGTTGTCGTTTCCACTCCAACTTCCATCTTTTTGTCGTAGACGTATGTATTTCCTTTTCTGGTTGCTAGAAGGTTTATTGGAGTCAATTTTGTGACAACAAGTGCTGTTGGTGCCAACGCCATTCGATAGGAGCTTTCCAGGAGTAGGTACAGCTCCGCATCTCCTCGTCTCTGTACAGCTGCCATCTGCTTTCCGTACTTTTCGCGTCAAAGTATATCAGCCAAAATCTCATATCCGTTGAGGATAATCAGGAGCCTTCACCTTCGTTTGCTGGCCGTTGGACCACCTGTGTTCGCCATCAGCCTAAATAAAGATGCAGTCAGTTCCGACGCTCGTTCTTCTGCGTTATTTATCTGATGCCAGAAAATAAATTTGGTGTTGATGATGGTCAGACCCAAATACTGCACGGCATCCTAAGGTGAAAACCGATATTTTCAACCCCTCGTCCCCAAGCACGGGTGCCCAAAAAACCCTGCCAGAACTTTGTATTCGATATTAAGATGCATGTACCTGTACCTACAGACCCTTATACTCATATTTTCGTTATGCGTTCACCTCAAAAATTTGCTGTCGGCTCTTATACTACAATGAAGACCTCACTATTCCTATAGATAAAACCTATGAAACAAGCCTTAGCTTGTTACTTTTATGTCAATCATTTATCGCTTTTGTTTGTTCCCCTAGCTCAAGCAACATTTTTCCTTTCAAAAATAAACCTTTTGCCTATGCATACAGTACCTTATCTGTATAAAGATGAAAACACTGTCCGCAGCACGCGAATAATCTTCGAATGGAAGCCAGTTCTGAACAGCTGATTGCGTTTAGTCCTCGATGTGAAAGCGGAATGACTGCACAAAATAACTTCCATGGTTTTATGTATGATTCTAGGTTTTCATATTTTTTGAGTCTTATCAACGAAAGGAAGTCATCCTTTATTTCCGTTATTCCTTTCATATGAAGTAACAACATTTCACACTCGACAGCACATATCCTACCGACTGAGCTGGTGAAAACTATTATGTGTATCCCCTTTACATTTCCATGGCCGACTCTGATAACGAACGCCGACGTTCACATTCATAAATCATAAATTTCCTCCGACTCAGCACTACTCAGCAGCCAGCAGCGAGTTAATATCGAAAATCTAAGCAAAAAGCGTCAGGGCCCCATTCCACTTTGTGACTTATGTCGAATCCTCCAAAAAAAAGGGATGAACATTTTGTTGGTTGTTAATTCAAAATATTTATAAAAAAAAGGAACAAACAAAAAATACATTCCTATACGCACTCTTCTCTCGTTGCCGTGCGTCGCGTCGCGTTGCGTTGAGTCATTGGTCGATTCGATGGTGTGGCTAATGAAAAATCTAACTTCACACCCCATAAATTCAGTGCGATAGGCTATATAACCTTTTCCAATGATCGTAATCACAACCCAATAAACGTGTGTTTATTATTCCCTTTGGAACAAACAGCAACAAATTCAAAAATTTCCGCCACCAAACTCACCCATAAGCACCGACACAAATTTCCAATAATGTTTTCAGAATCCCATATGGATGGGGATATACTCGTATTCGTATGGAAAGAACCGGAACCGTTTTTGAATTCAGCATCAGTGCATGCAGCAAGCAGCAAGTAGGATCACAAGCACTGAGAACTGGGAAAACCAATTTCCTAACCAATGTATTTGTTTATGCCTAATAACAGATTCGACTTCTCGAAACCCATCCTTTGAATACTATTTGTGGTTAACACACGAGTGGATGCCGTGTGCGGTAGTGTCTATGGCACCTATTAAAGTGAAACCTTATTTCAGGCAGGAAGCCACATTGTATTGAAGCTTCGGGGGTATTTCTTTTCCAATAGTGTATGGTGTGTAGCAGCAAGCAAAGAACGAGGTATTCCACCGCTCACTGCCGCAACGCGTCGCCGCCAGTGCCAGCGGTTCAGCTGGGCCACGGTAAGAGAATGAGTCATCGTTAGGCACCATGGGGCTGCCCTCCAACTCCAGCCTTTATGGCATTCACGTTTTGAATGTATTATAAAGTCCTATTGGGATACGTTATAAATTTCCTGAAGTACGAGAATATTTATAAGTACGGCACAGTCTAAAGACGGAAGCACGGAAGTTTTCAGCTAAGGGGGTGAATTTCACCAGCCTGCTACCTACTTTTATAAATAAATTGGGTGGCGCAACAGCTCGTGGAGAACCAGGGCCTTGTGACTTACAACTCTCAACCATTCCTGTGTGCGAGTTTTGTTGGCAGGAATGGAGGGGACCTACAGTTTTTTGCCGAGTCCGAACGGCTTAATGAGAAGCACTTTTTTCATGACAAGTATACTTTTTCAACAAATGAACCGGTTCCGGCATGTGTGAAAGCTTCCATAAGATCCTTAGCCAAATGACCGGTTAGCCGGTACCGGGTACCCGGTTGCTTAAAGTGAGAGAATCATTTTCTTGGTTATAAAAATACTGCAATGTTCGTAAAAAATGTTGGTCATTCGTTAAGAATATTAATATTTTAACATCTTCGTGTTTACCATCTTCAATGATAAACCTGTCGTTAGTTCAATAGACAAGGCCAATGTGGTTGTAGAACGATTCCTCGAAAACTCTACGCTGCTATAGATAACGACAGGGTTACAGCTGTACTTTAGAGCGTCCATATCTCTTTGGGACTTATACACCTTCGTTCCCAGAGTTCTAAAAGATTTTGGCATTCGGAAATCCGCCGGCCCAGATGGTATATCACATTTCACATTCTGTCTTGAAGATGTGGTTTTCCACTATAGTTAAACCACCACCCTCCTCCCTATAGAAATCCGAAAAGAATTGACTGGAAGAAGTTCAGTCAAGTTGTTAATTCCAAACTGCGCAGTATACCGAATCTGAGTCCAGAATCGGAAATAGATCTTGAGTCAAGGGTGAAAACTCTTGAAGCATCCATGAACACCGCTTTCAAGGTCTCTTGCCCAGTCAAATACAGCCGAAAAACCCTCCCCCCATGGTGGAATGAAGACTTGTCTAATCTTAGAAAAATGACAAGGACAATCTTCAATATCTGCCACAAACACAAGTATTACCAACCTTATAAAGATTGTCTGAGAGTCTACAAGCGTGCTCTCGCATCAGCCAAGCAATATGATTGGAGAGAGTATACTGCCAATCTATTCAGGGCTTAAAAGATTAAAGAAAAGAGCACTGTAATCTGTCTTCTCTGAAAAAGCCGGATGGATCTTGGACAGTTTCTCCGACTGAGTCCTTGGAACTACTGATGGCGACGCACTTTCCAGGCTGCGTGGATAGCAACCCCGAAACGCATAGAACTCGTTTACCGTTAGTTTATGAAGGACATATGAATACCGTAATAACAAGAGATAGTATTGCCTGAGCTATACATACTTTCTCGCCGTATAAGTCTCCAGGTCAGGACGGCATGCATACTGCCAATAATGCTCCAAAAACAGCAAGATGTGGTAGTGCCCTGGCAGGAGATGATCTTCAAAGGATGTCTCTCCCTCAATCATGTTCCCGAGTCCTGGAGACAGGTAAGGGTGGTTTTTATACCGAAGGTAGGTAGGCGGGGGCATGAATCCGCGAAGTTCAGACCGATTAGCCTGACCTCTTTCGTGCTCAAAACCTTACAGCGCATTCTAGACACCCATACTAGAGACATACTAGATGAATGCCCCCTCGCAAACTCTCAACACGCTTATCTGAAAGGTAAGTCTACGGAGACGGCCCTTCATGAGATAGTGCGTACAATTGAGAACACTATCAACTATAAAGAATATACTCTGGCCACGTTCTTAGATGTAGCTTTCAATAACGTGCTTACTGAATCCATTCTTGAGTCACTCGTTGACTTTGGTGTAGAGGACTACATTAGAGAATGGATTATATCCATGCTCAGCGATAGAAGGATTCAAGCCAAGCTAGGTTATGCAAACTCGACAAAACATGTCTGTAGAGGAACACCCCAGGGTGGTGTTCTGTCACCCCTTCTATGGATTTTAGTTATGAACAAAATCCTCGTTAAGTTGGAAAGTTGTGGCGTGAAGGCGGTTGCATATGCGGATGATTTGGTTATTCTGGTGTCGGGAAAATTCCCTTCTGTGATAAGCAAAATCACGGAGATAGCTGTGAGGAAGGTTAGCAAGTTGGTACGAGTTGTGGTCTAGGAGTTAACCAGAGCAAAACTGAATTAATGCTATTTACGACCAAAACTAAAATACAGCCCTTCACTCTACCCCGAATAAACGGTTAATCACTCTCGTTATCCTCCAGTGCAAAATACCTAGGCGTTATCCTAGACCCTAAATTAAACTGGAGGCAAAATATTGAAGAACGGGTCAGGAAGGCCTGCATAGCTTTCTACGCTTGTAGCAAAACCTTTGGTAAAAAGTGGGGCCTTCAATCAAGGATGATCTTGTGGACGTACACAGCCAAGGTACGGCCGATTCTAACTTATGGTTTGATTGTCTGGTAGCCCGCACTTAACAAAGCATATAACATCGATAAACTTAAAAAGGTTCAAAGAACAGCTAGCGTTGGTACCAAAGGGGCTTTTTGATCTTGTCAAACGGATGCCTTAAGCGTTCTTCTGCACCTTTTACCACTTGATCTACACATTAAATATCTAGCATCTTGCAATACACTAAAACTAACAGAATCAGATTGCTGGGTTGCTAAACCTTATGGTCACAGCAATATTACCAATTTGATTCCCACTGAAATCTTTTCGACTCCCACTGACTTCAGGGAGCCTCAGTAGAGATTTTAAAGTTATTATCAAATCCAGAAAAGACTGGGATGATGACATCGTGACGAGAGATTTCGACACAACTATCTATACTGATGGCTCAAAGATGGAGTGCGGTGTTGGTTCAGGAATCTTCTCTGAGACTCTAAACATCACTAGGTCCTTTCGGTTACCCAATTTTTCAAGTGTATTCCAAGCGGAATTACTTGCAATTAGGGAGGCATGCAAGATACTTAAACTAGACCCAAACCAAAATCGTAATGCAGCTATCCTTACAGACAGTCAGGCAGCTATTTAAGCCATTGTTTCGATTATATCATCCTCTAAATTGGTCCAACAATGCTGTGATGAGCTCGCAAGCCTAAATATTGACCTCAAGGTCACTTTGATCTGGGTTCCTGGTCACATTGGCATTGAGGGAAATGAACGGGCAGATGAGCTTGCCAGGCAGGGATCAGCCCTTCATAGCTCACTTGCGGAAAAAGTCAATATTCCCCTTGGAGTTGTGAAGGGCAATATATTCTCAATTTTCCTAAGCCTGGTTTCTTTTTGTTGTAAAGCCCACAAACCCTTACTCTAATCCACTATAATCCAAAGGTCAAACGAGTTATGGTATCAATACGGCGGACTCCATTGCTAATTGGGTCACCGAGCGAGAGTAATGCTCGTGTCGTGGCCACCATTCCTACCTACCTACCTAAAACCACCACGTACGTTTTTTATCTCTCCTATTCCTTAGGGCACTTTCCCTCTGGGTTTGAAAAAGCATTTGTGCAGAAAATGAAATTTGTGCGATTCATCTTCTCCTTCCAATTACTGACCAATTGCTCTGACATCCATTCAGTCCAAGGTCAGGGAAACGCCGATCAATCGTCAGCTTATGACTTGCCTTGAACAACAAAATCTTCTTAATGACGGCAGGAATTTCATGGCTTTTCTCACCGAAAAGTGGATCCAATCATTGCATCGTTTTGGAAAATGCATGCTTTTGGCATCAATGAATCACTTATTCATTGGATTTGTAACGACCTTTCCGACCGTACCATCCAAGTTGTTTTGTACGGTTTCAAGTCTTAAGTTTACAAAATAAATGCTGGTGTGCCCCAAGGCTCCTTATTGTCTCTGACACAATTTACTATTTTCATAAATGATCTGAAACTGAAACTTCTTATCCACTAAACTATTTCGCTGATGACAGCACCCGAGTTGATTAAATTCTGATTTAACCAGCATTTTCAAATGGGGTATTAATAATCGTGTGGAATTAAATATATCCAAAACTGAAAGCTGTCTTCATCAGTCCTTAACTGCCTGAACATAATGCAAGACGGAGCTGGAATAGATGTCAAAAATGCTGCAGCCGGAGCTGCAAGAGTTGTACCATTTTTAACTTTTACTGCAGCATTTTTGACATCTATTCCAGCTGCGTCTTGCATTCTGTTCAGGCAGTAAAGCGGAATATACCCCTTTACCATCATACATGAATGAGACTTGCATCAAGGAAACTGAAAAGCTTTCGATTCTTGGTTTTTGCGTTACTGATCGACTTTTGTGGAACGACCACATAAAAGACATTGCTAAACATGCTGGGAAATGTCTAGGCTCGATGGGAGCCCACGTGCACATAATGGGCATTAGCTCGACGGCCTTGTGTAGAGGGTGTCAGGATGCAGAGGTGGAGGAGGACTCATATCACTTTCTTTGAGAATGCCCCAGCCTAGCCAAAACCAGACAAGCAGCCGCGAATACTTTTTCGACGAATTGGGTGACATTTCTAACTTGTCACTAAGAAACATCCTTAAATTCATCCAGAATCCAGGGTGGATCAGAGAGGCATCCCATACCTACTCTACCCAATCTATCTTATCCTTTTCCCTATACCGTCCTTACCTTAATCCTATGGGGAGCGCAATGGATCTATTGAGATCCAAGTGATATGTGACGGCTTGCCGTAACATCTTCTAACCTACCCTACTTGAAATGTTTCTTGCTTATCACTGTTTTATCGCTATTTTTCAAACGTTACTGTTTTGAAATCGCTAGCTCCATTCCTCCCCTTAAACAATTTCAGCGTAATGCCCGCTCTGCTAGGAATGCTCATCAGTATACCCTTGAGCCTAACTTCGGACGTACAGTCAAGTATATAGCCGAATATGGAATTCCACACCCTACTCTGTTTTTCCTTCCTATTTCAATATCCAGACATTTAAGACAAATGTACATCGTTCTCCTACTCTATTCTCCCTCTTATCTTAACGCTCGCACTGTGTGAAAACATTTTAAGGTTATTCAATTCATGGCCTTTTATTGTAGTAAACGTATCTGTAATTTTTACATCTACTGAAATTCACCTTCACCAACACTTTTTCTATATATCGAATCCTAGAATAGGTATATAAAAAAGAACGAACAACTGGTGGAATATATTCCGAACGCTATTATATGAGGTGGATAAAATGAAAATTTTTAAGTTAAAATGAATTTATTTCTACTTAGAGGTTGTGGAGAGAAGGATACCTGCCTCACGGAGCAAAGTCGTCTTCGAAAATAAATTAAGTTTTTTTCGTTGTGAAAACGACGTTTTTTTTTGTGTGCATTCGGGTGTCCTATTCCTGTGTGGTATAATAATAAAGAGCCTATGGGATAGGTTGATTTTGCTGTTTATTTATTTGGCTCTATTGGGGGTTGTGAAAGCATGCAGCAATGGCTGTTGATGCTGATTCTATACCAACAGCCATAATGACGGGCTCATTGGAATGTGAAAAAAGAAACAGGAACCTATACCTAACCTACGTAAGATTTTGTGGTTATATGCAAGGATTTTTTCAATGGATAAGCTGCTGTTTTGAGATAACTAAGATGCTTGTTTTTTTTCCCTGTGTTTTTAGTTGAATTTTGTGTTTTTTTGTTGCCATAAGGTCTGTTTATTGAAATTGATGCTTTTTCAGTGTGCAGAAAATGGAAATTGGCTTATTCATTGGTAGGCGTTTTGAATTGAATAAATCATTTCAGGGTCAGTGAGTGTGGATTTTTGAGGACATTCATGTGAAAAAAAAAGATTTTTTATTTTCTTTTATGTTAATTTAATTTTTGAAAATACAATATGCCTAATTTGGTATTTATTAGAGTTTGCATAAAAAATAAAGTAGGCACCTACTATGCTACTGTAAAAATTATTTGATTATCTGATTTCGATTGACTCCATTCCCATTTTATGAACATGTTAATTAAATTAATTATTTTACTATATTAACGTAAATAATGAAGGGTACCGCTAACGTGCAGGGGGACCGAATGGATGCCGGGATAAGCAGACAACCCAGCTATGCTGGTCAGGGCACAAACTTGTCCTCGGGATGGTTAAAAGCCCCCTTAAGACGGATGAACTGCAGGTGGCGGTCAACGGCATGATAGTCTGGTGGCGGAGGAGCTTTTTTTTTGGTAAAAGGCCAACGGCAGCAGCAGGTAGCGTCTGTAACCCATATTGGGCGGCTACAAAAGGCGTCTGTTTTCCCATAGTGGGCGGCCTCGAGCAGTTATGTGTTTGACCATACAAAAGGCGGGTGTGCCTGTCAAATCTGAGCTTATGTATGTTATTAATCGTATCTCGGAAAACACCATGGTGGAAAGATATATGCTAATACATGAAATATGACAACAAATGGAAATGAGTCCCCAAGAGGTAACCATTTTATGGAGAATCCTTCTGCAGCTTCGGCTGCTGTAAACCGCACATCGGATTTGGGGGTGCGGCATCTTTCGTGTACCAGCGTCAATCAAGACGCCATAACAATAAATGAATCGTGCCTTAGCACATCTGAGAAAGCCAGAGACTACAGTGAGCAATTGACCGGGAAACTCTCTGCCGTACACCCAGCCACAAGCGTCAACAACCAGTGGAACCAGTATCGCGACATTATTAAAGAGACAGCCGAGACCACCATAGGCTATCAACCACCCAGAAAAAAGAACCCGTGGTATGATGATGAATGCGCGGTATTGAAGCAGGAGACGGAAAATGCACGAATGCAAATGCTGCAACGGAAAACAAGAGCAGCAAGAGAGGAGTACCGTGAAAAGAGAAGGAAAGAGAAAAAAACCCTGCGTAGAAAGAAAAGAGCATCCGCAGCCTCTCAGCTCAAGTATCTCGAAGAGTCCAGCACCGCCACCAACACCCGCCGGTTCTACAAAACAGCCAAGCAACTGGCATCTGGTTATAGGACTGGCACGCAAGCTCTTCGAAACAGCGAAGGGAACCTAGTCACCGAAGCACAGGGAATTGTAGACGTGTTTAAGCAGCATTTCCAGCAGCTGCTTAATGGGCATTATGTAGAGGAGGCGACAGGGGAACAAACAAGCATTAGACCAGTCAATGAAGATCCAGTCCCAGCACCCAGTACTGAAGAGGTTAAGAAAGCCATCCACAAGCTTAAGAACAACAAATCCGCCGGCTCGGATGGCCTACCAGCGGAACTCTTCAAGTATGGAGGAGATGTTCTGGTAGGGTGCATGCACCAGCTCATCAACCAAGTTTGGGAGGAGGAAAGTATGCCCGATGACTGGTCAAATAGCTCCATATGCCCAATCTACAAAAAAGGCGATCCTATGTCCTGCAAGAACTACAGAGGCATATCCCTGCTTAATGTTGCCTACAAGATCCTATCCAACGTACTTTGTGAGCGTCTAAAACCTTTCTGCAACACTATGATCGGCACGTACCAGTGTGGCTTTAGGCCAGGCAGATCAACGATAGACCAAATCTTCACATTGAGGCAAATCCTGGAAAAGACCAACGAATTTCAAGTCGAGACCCACCACCTATTCATCGACTTCAAAGCCGCATATGATAGCATAAGTCGCCAAGAGCTTCTATTGGCGATGTCGGAACTCGGGATCCCGAAAAAACTGATCCAGCTATGCCGCATGACGTTACAAAATACGCGGTGCAACGTGCAAATGGGTAACAGCTCATCCGAGTTATTCCAGACGTGTACAGGGTTCAGGCAAGGAGATGCGCTATCATGTGATTTCTTCAACCTAGTCCTGGAGCAGATAGTGCGCAAGAGTGGTGTTAACATGGACGGCACTATCTTTAACAGGTCTTCTCAACTGCTTGGTTATGCGGACGACATCGACATCATCGGCCGTTCCAAGAGAGCTGTACTTGAAGCATTCACAGCTATTGATGAACAGGCGAAACGCGTTGGTCTTGAAGTGAATGAGGACAAAACAAAGTATATGCTATCAACAAACAAAGCCTCATCTGTCCATCGCCTAGGACAAAATGTCACTGTAGGTAGCAGTAATTTCGAGGTAGTCAAGGAGTTCACCTACCTCGGAACAAACATCAATCCCACGAACGACACCTTAGTGGAAATCCGACGAAGAATTACCCTAGCGAACCGCTGCTACTTCGGTTTGGCCAAACAAATGGGTTCAAAACTCCTTTCTCGAAAGACAAAGTGCACGCTATACAAAACTCTTATTTTACCAGTTCTACTCTACGGCGCCGAGTGCTGGACGATAAGTAAAAAAGGGGAATTGATCCTGGGCACTTTCGAGAGAAAAATTCTACGACGGATATTTGGTCCTATATGCGAGGAGGGCGATTGGAGGAGAAGATTCAATCGTGAACTGTACGAGCTGTACCAAGATGTGGATGTAGTCCAAAGAGCCAAAACACGTCGACTACATTGGCTCGGCCACATCGAGCGAATGGACAACAACGCTCCAGCCAAGAAAATCTTCGAATCCCAGCCCCCAGGTTCGAGACGACCAGGAAGACCGAACCTCCGCTATAGGGACCAGGCGGTCACAGACGCAAGAGCGCTTGGTCTCGACGACTGGAGGGAGCGTGCGAGGGACCGCAGCCGATGGAAGACCGCAATATCTCAGGCAGAGACCCTTCATGGATCGGGAGCCGGATAAGTAAGTAAGTAAGTAGTAAACAAATAGAAGAAGTCTTTTAAGAAGAGCAAATGATTCTTTTGGCTACCGCATACGTAAGAAAATCGGAGCATGGAACGTTCGATCCCTGTACGGCGAAGGTAGATACGAGCATGTTGAGCGTGAAATGCTTCACCTTAAGATCAGTATCCTGGGCATCAGCGAAACTAGGTGGAGAGGAAGAGCCGAATACAGAGCTGACTCTGGGCAAACGAGAATGCTGTATTCCGGGGAGGATGAAAGAGAGGGTGGCCAAAGGCTGCATGGTGTCGGAATTATGTTGAACGAAGAAGCGAGGCGTAGTCTTATATCCTGGGCGCCCATTTCTGCAAGAATAATGACAGCAAGGTTCCGTTCAAAAATTCGCAACGTCACAATAATTCAGTGCTACGCCCCCACAAATGAAGTGACCGAGGAAGACAAAACCGCTTTCTACACTCATCTTAACTCAGTTTACAGTGGTGTTCCAAGAGCCGACATCATAATTGTGATGGGAGATCTCAATGCCCAAGTTGGATCAGACAACTACGGTCTGGAACGCGTCATGGGGAGAAATGGCTTGGGGTCACGAAATGAAAATGGCGATTTGCTGGTCGATTTTTGTAACGCTAATCGTCTTGTACTGGGTGGGACTGTGTTTAAACATAAGACTTGCAACAAAATCACCTGGGTACATCCGGATGGTCAAACTGAAAACCAAATTGACCACATCATGATTCAGCAGCGATGGAGGAAGTCAATGTGCGATGTTCGAAGCATTAGAAATGCCGACATGGGAAGCGACCACCATTTGGTTCTCATGAGTCTCAAGCTACGAACTGCAGCTGTACAACGTCAATCACAGGGTGCAGCAAGGAATTCGAAGTTCAATACAAATGCTTTAAGTGATCCCAGCATATGTCGTAACTATGTTACCAACCTTAACAACAGAGCTTCGTCATTAAACGGAATACAACATTCAACAATTGATGAGATGTGGGGTGATATAAAAAGTGTTTTTATGGATGCTGGATCCGAAACTGTACCCAAGCAGTCGAGGGTTAGAGACTCTTGGATATCCCAAGACACCTGGGATAAAATCGAGCTTCGAAAATCGTTGAAGATGCAAATAAATGCCGAAGCGGATGCTCAACGAAAGGCTGAATTGCGAAGAGAGTATCGCTTAGCACATAAGATGGTCTATCGCTGTGTGAGACGTGACAAGAGGGTGAGGTTAGACGGTCTCGCAGAAAATGCGGAAAACGCTGCAAGAAGAGGAGATATGAGGGAATTGTACCAAATACCCAAGGAAGTTGTCGGGAAGAAAAGCAACACCAATCATCCTGTAATGGATGTGGATGGTACACTTTTGGTATCAATCGAGGATCAGCTGCGTAGGTGGAAGGATCACTTTTGTGCCTTGCTTGATGAGGATTCTGTCGAGCAGAGTGCTGAAGTGCCCCAGCTTAACGAGATGCGTAGATCATATAGGGGTATTGACATCGAACCCCCTACAATACTGGAAATTCAATCTTCGATAAATCTTCTCAAAAACAACAAAGCAGCTGGACTTGACGGTATACCAGCCGAGTTCCTGAAAGCTGACCCTGTCAGAGCGGCTAGTATTCTACACCCGTTGATACAAGCTGTGTGGGAAAACGAAATCTATCCCAGCGACTGGAAGGATGGTGTAATTGTTAAATTGCCAAAGAAAGGTGATCTTAAGAATTGCAACAATTGGCGAGGTATTACAGTTTTGTCCGTTTTTCCAAAACTAATGGCAACCATCATTCTGGAGCGGGTAAAGGTTAGAATCGAGTCTACACTCAAGAGGCATCAAGCTGGTTTCTGCAGTGGGCGGTCTTGTGTCGACCATATCAACACTCTGCGTATCGTTCTTGAGCAGTCTGCGGAGTTTCAATCACCGCTTTACCTCATGTTCGTGGATTTTGAGAAGGCCTTTGACCGAGTCAACCGTGAATGTATATGGAGATCACTTCTTGGTAGAGGAATTCCCCCAAAAATTGTTGCCATTATAAGAGAGTCCTATAACAACGAAAGATGCTTTGTTTTACACAATGGGCAGCTATCCGACTCTTTCGAAGTGCGGCAGGGTGTGAGGCAGGGAGATATTCTATCGCCAATTCTCTTTCTACTGGCGATTGACGATGTTTTGACGGCCAGCGTTGGAACAGCAGAGAGGCAGGGCATTCAATGGAGACCGTTTGAAAGGCTTAGCCATTTAGACTATGCCGATGATATGTGTCTCTTGGCAAATAACATCAGCGGGCTGAACGGGATGTGTCAAGCTCTGAAGGTAAAAGGAGAGGCGAGTGGTCTTAAAATAAATAGCAAAAAGACAAAAATAATGCTTACAGGCCGCTCCACACATCAGCGTATTTTAATACAGGAGACGCCAGTTGAAGAGGTTGAACAATCAAACTACCTTGGAAGTATTGTTTCAGCAAATGGTGGTACTGATCTGGACGTTCAAAGTAGAATAAATAAAGCTCACGCAGCCTTCGGTTCTCTCTCCCAAATTTGGAAATAATGTCAAATCTCCTTGCGCACAAAGTTGAGATTCTTCGAATCCAATGTCAAATCCGTGCTGTTATATGCTTGCGAAACCTGGAAAGTCACGACTACCATCTCAAAGAAATTGCAGGCTTTTGTGAACCGTTGTCTTCGCCATATTCTAAAAATTCGCTGGCCACAAATTATATCAAACGAGGAATTGTGGCGCAGGACAAGTCAAGAGCGGCTGGACGTTGACATAAGAAAGCGTAAATAGCAATGGATTGGTCACACACTGCGGAAACCAAACAATGAAATGGCAAAGCAGTCATTTGAATGGAGTCCTCAGGGTGCACGGCGGGTTGGAAGACCAAGGACAACATTGAAATCAACAGTTCTAGCAGAAGCAGACTCCCAGAGAAAGACGTGGCCACAGTTAAAATATCTATCTGCAGACCGTGAAGGATGGAAACGATTTGTTGGCGCCCTATGCCCCAACCGGGGTTACAGGACTTGATGATGATGAATGAAGGTTAATTCTACATTTAATTTTGTATTTAAAATACATAGAAGTAAGAAGTATTTTATATACAATGAAATGCGAAAATTTGAACAATTGGTCTGATCCTTTACTTTGCGTGATTTTTGGTCCAAACTTCTGTCTATTTTTTTTTATATGAACTTGAAATGCATAGAAAATCACAGAAATTCCAGGTAAGGGAACAGTTCTATTAGGTTTCTCTTCAATGGTTGCTTGAATCTAGTCCATGTTACTCTGCTATGGAGAGAAGACAAAGTTGTGTTTATACTTAAGGCTGGTAAATTTAACTGTGCGAATGATATAAGATCTATTAACCTATCATCATTCCTTCTAAAAACCTATGAACGACTGCGATATTACGATCAAAACTTGATAAGAGACTCCTGTCTACGGCTCAACATGCTTATTCCAAGCAGAAGTCAGTGGAAATGGCTCTCCACACAACTAGTACGTTCTATTGAATATTCCCTCCACTGTACCAGAGTCCACTATGGATGCCTTCCTAGATAAAGAAGGTGGATTCAATAACGTATGATATCTGCAATCACATCTGCACTGGAATCCTTAAATAAAGATGGGTCGCTTAGTGAACTGTTTAATCAAATGCTTACAAATAGAATTCTCAGTTCAAAAATTGGGTGTTTTGGAACTTGGTAGATAACGAGTTACTAACTTGTTTAGAAGTGTAGAGCTAAATAATGATTGTCTATGTTTTTTTCCAGGAAATACAAAATTACGCAAATAGAACCTCCTTCTATAAAAGATATTCCACTAACATTATCAGACGAAGCTAAATACTTGGGCCTCATTTTTAATGAAAATTTAAGCTGTAAACCTTACATACAAGAAAGTGTCAAAAAGGCCATAGTCGCACTTTTCTCTTGGCAAAAAAGCCATTGGAAGTAATCACCTCGATTACAGAATCCGAAAAATGAGCTGCGGAGGTAATAAAACTCAATTTTGACATTTTTAATATGAGTCAAATACTCAAATGTCAAAATTGAGTCAGATTCCCTCCGCAGCTCATTCGTCGGATTCTGTTATCAGGCGGAATATCTCCGAATGGATTGTTACGCTACGAGCTACGAAGAAGAGCAAAACGCTCTCACTCTCAATTTTGAAATCAAATGTCTTACGTCAAATCGTTGAAAATTGAAAAGAAAATAACAATTATTAATTGTGGTTCACAAACAGTTTTGTTTTACTTAAAGTGGTTTATTGGTAGTTTTAGCATTTTTACAAACAAATTAATTAGTTTGCATTTGCAACTATTTTATTGACAGACAATCCTTTTTTCTCAGAGGGCCTAATGACTTATATTCTCAATCATTTATGTGTGCCAACGACATAAAAAGTCAAGTCATTTGCGTAGCATCAAACCAATAACCGTTTTTCTGCCTACCTAAACACGTGTCGAACAGGTGTAAAATTTGACGTAAAGCTTGTACATCGATTTATTTCAACGCCCATTGGTCGAAGGGAAAAAATGTGCATACAAGAAATATTTAATTTGCAATTTTGAACATTTATTATTGTCATAGGTCCATTTCTCTGTAGTGAATCCCTAAGAAGATGGAGAGCCACGAAGTTTCCAAGAATCACTTGTTTACTTGAGTGTTTTTGGAAATTTTGCCGCTTTCTATCTTTTAAGGGACAAACAACAGAGAGTTTGACCTGTAACAACAATTGGGCTATGGTAAATGTTTCAAATTTGAAGAAAATCGGTAAACTCGTTTAGGCTCTAGCACGATTTAAAGTTGACGTAAAGACGCAAATTTTAAAATGAAGTTATTATGTTTCTACCAAACACCACAGATTTATTTTCCAAGCTCTTCAAAAAATACTTAAATTTGTATGCAAATTACCATTTTCCATGTGGCTACGACAGGAATAACTTTCACGAATTTCGAAATTCGTTTAGGATATTTTCTACTATGAATTTACTCCGAATGGATTCTTTGATGAATTTTTCGAAGTTCATAGCAAATTTTCGATTACGATGGAATCTGTGATAGGGCTGAATATAAAGTCCCACCGCTTTCATCTAAAGTTTTTTTTGTTGGACTAACCCTTTTTGCGAGGAAGTAACAAATGTTCCAAGAGCATCTCTTGTCATGATCAAATGCCCTTCAACTAAGCTATTTGGATTCAGCTGATAATTATTCCTGCCGTGATTGAAAGTATGAGCCACTGGCTCTCTATCAGATACTGTCATGCTACCTTAATTTTTTTTTAATGTCATATAATGTACATACATATAGAGACATTAACTCCAGTCCTCGCTCGACTTTATCCAAAATACAGTTTTAAAGTTTTATCATTACTGAGTTGGAGTAGGTACCTACCGATCCTTTTAAAACCTTGATTAGATTAACATGGACGCATTGGCATTTTATTTAATGCTGATAACAAAATATAAAAGTAATTGTAAAATTTTATGTCAAAATTGATGCACCCTCTCCCAGAGGATAGGATCTGGAGGAGGAGGAGGTGCATTAAAATTCATAACAAACCACTGAAGCGAAAGAACTAACAAGTATACAACACACCATCTACTTACCTATTTTTACTTCGCTTAAGATTATACTCGCATTTATACACGGAGTGAAAAAACATATAAAAATCAACAGTTAATTTTGAATGATAAATAGTATTTAAATAAGACCAGATGTAGATAAATAAAGAAATTTATTAGTGACCTCTTCGATTTGTACAAATAGAAGTTCATAAGATGTGGATCCTACTTAAGAGCTTCTACTAGAGCTAGATATACAAATCTTAAATCCCAAAACATGTTGGTAATCCTTATATCAAATGAAAAATCTAGATTTTCAAAAAATCTCTCAGAAACATAAATTCGAAGAAATATTTTAAGATTTTGGAGAAATCAATTCAAAAAATTACGAACTTTCTTCAAAATTAATTTTAGTCAAGTAAATTTATGATTTGACCCCAAACAGGCCAGTTGTATTTTGAAAATGTCATTCTAAGGCCTTGAGCCACTTCTTTCTTTTGTCAATTCATGTCTTGAGGCTATCATTGCCCAAAGAATAATATGTGCAATTTAGTAAAAAAAGTTATTTTTTGTTCACATTTTCTGCAAAATTTTATTAATAAAATTTTTTAAACCTTCCATTTTGATAGAAAATTCAATTTTGAACAAAAAACTTTATGAGTGAAATTTTCAAATTCGGCTTAGATTCCGAGTTATACCAAACATTTTGAAAAGTCGTCAGTGAGTAACATTCTCTCAGAAGCACACGGGTGGATTTGGAAGCATTTTCGGTTTTAAGCATGCTTATGGGCACAACAAACATATTTCATGAAATAATAAAAACCTTTGCACATAATTGTTCCTTTTTAAAAGAAATATTCAAAAGTCTACTTTATGTATACAGAAATTCATACTGTTATGTCATAGGACTTTATTGTGTAACAACATCACACATCAGTTTTAGTCGAAAAGTTGCCAAATATATTTTTGTTTTTTGTTGCAACAATAATGGTGAATGAACCAATTTTTTATTTTCGATTTTCTTCAAAAGGATATTTCTGAGTTCAATATTTTTTTTTCTACAGAAGCTTGATCTTAATTGCAAATTATTAAGTTTTAAGTCATGTTTAGTTTTGTAGCATAACCATAATTAAATAAAATGCACGACTGGGTCACACGTACTTGCTCTTATATTCAAGACACTGTGGGTTTAAGAAAATTGTATATAAAAACATGTAAATTATGAGAGAAAATGTAGAGAAGCATAAAATACGACATTTAAAATGGCTAAAACAACTCTTTTTGACAGTTTGAGGTGAAAAAAAAAGAATGCCATCTTAATTCTTGATTAAATATGATTGTATGAATGTATGGAAAAAAAAATTAAAATCGTTGGAGCGGTTTCTTAAAAAAAATAATTTTTTAAATATAAAATTTTTAAAACATTTTTAAGAACACATTTTGGTATGCAAATCTCAAGTTTATATTTATGTGTATGTAAAAACAAAATTTGGAAAAAAGTTGTCAACCCATTTTCGAGATATCTAATTTTCAAAAAAAAATTTGAAACTTTTTTTAAAAATCCAAAAACTTTTTTTTTGAAAATTTTGATAGGCAATATTATTTATTCTTATCTGAAATTCGTATATAACAAAAAATCATCTAAATCCGTTTAGCCGATAACGAGAAAATTAAAAAAGAAAAATACGTTCTATGACAGGTACTATTAATAGTTGCTAAGTGTAAAATTTTATAGTTTTTAATAGTAGATCGTACATGAAAAAGCTTTATCAAAATCGTAGGGGTCGTTTTTGAGCAAAAAATATTTTCCTTTGCGGTTTTTAAACTTTTGTATGGAAGGTACCGTTATTTTTTCATAAATGTAAATTGTTTTATAGAAATATTTTAGAGAGCACTAAAAAACTCTTAAATATCGAGTTTCAAAGAAATCGATCGCGCCGTTTTTGAAATATTTGATTTTCCAAAAGACATTTTTAAACATTTTTTAAAAATCCAAAAAATATTTCTTAAAAAATTTTGGTACACAAAACTATTTATATTTTTTGGAAGCTTCTGTATAAGAAAAATAATTGAATTCGGTCGAACCGTTTTGAAGAAGAAAATCAAAAAATACAAAATGGTTCTTTGGGAGGTACCATTAACAACCATTTTTCAAAAATGGTTTTCCACCCAAAGAAAGCCTTTACTAAAATAAATTTTCTGAATTTTGTTTAAGAAAAGTTGTGGAGCCGTTTTTGAGAAAAATACGATTATGTAAGATTGTTAAAAAAAAATTGTATGGCAGGTACCGCTATTTTTGGTTCTAAAAAAAAAAAAAAATGAAAAAAACATGTGGGCATAATCACCAAAAAACACTATGTACCAATTTTGAAGAAAATCGATCGAGCCGTTTAGGCTGTAGACGAACAGACAGACAGACAGACAAAATTGTGCCACCCACTTCTTTCGTGTTCTCTATCATCGTTATATCATGTTTGACTGTTATCTAAAAATTTTTTTTTTGCAGGAATCCAAAACTTGCCTTATAACGGGTGATTTTTTAGCTGGTTTGGTTTTGGCAACACTGGTTTTGACAGCTGACGTGTGTTTAGTACCTTGTTTCACTGTCAAACAGCTTCAGTTTGGTTTGCAATTTAACCATGGATCGTCTTACAAATGAACAACGCTTGCAAATTATTGAATTTTACTATCAAAATTCGTGCTCGGTTCGAAATGTTCATCGCGCGCTGCTTCCATTTTATGGTCGGCTCATTTTTGATTGAATGGGTACGTAAATAAGCATAATTGCCGCATTTGGAGTGAAGATCAGCCAGAAGCATTGCAACAGCTACCAATGCATCCCGAAAAAGCCACTGTTTGGTGCGGTTTATGGGCCGGCGGCATTATTGGGCCATATTTCTTCAAAGATGATGCGAATCGCAGCGTTACTGTCAATGGTGAACGCTACCGAGCGATGATAACAAACTTTTTTTGCCCGAAATGGAAGTTCTTGACTTGCATGATATGTGGTTTCAACAAGACGGTGCCACATGCCACACAGCACGCGAAACAATGGCGCAATTGCGAGGCGAGTTTGGTGAACAGTTAATTTCACGTTTCGGGCCGGTCAATTGGCCGCCTAGATCGTGCGATTTGACACCATTAGATTATTTTTTGTGGGGGTATGTCAAGGCTAATGTCTATAGGGACAAGCCCGCTTCGATTGACGCACTGGAAGCCAACATCCATGCATTCATTCGTGAGATACCGGCCGATATGTGTGAAAGAGTATGCCAAAATTGGACTCAGCGGATGGGCTACCTGAGACGCAGCCGCGGTCAACATTTGCATGAAATTATCTTTAAACATTAAATTGCAAGGTTCAAACTATCGATTCAAATAAATATTTCATTCATTTTTTCAAATTTTTTGTGTTTTTTTTTTTTTTTAAGTTCTAAACCTCTTAAAAAATCACCCTTTAGTACCTATATCGCAAGTAAAAATAGAAGTGTTGCCAGCAAAATTTTTCGCAAATCGGCATAGATAATATAATGCCATGCAAACTAAAAATTTCATGATTTAATTTTAATAAAGGTGACACATCCAGGGCTGTCGAAGTACTGCAATTGAAGTATTTGTACTGCTTTTTGAAACTCCGTACTGCCGTACTGCTAATACGAGCCAAGTACTGCTTTTTTGAAAATTTGTTCACATAAAATTTTCATATCATAATCCTATCCAAAAAAATTTAGTCTTCTTTATCTAATGTTGACTTTCATAAATAAAACAGATAAAATTGTAACATACTCACGATGTACACTCCTCGTCAACTGAATACGCACAAACATTTTTTAATATACTTTATCCATTTTTTCCAAACAGTGATGGTTATTATGCCATCTGTTGATGCTAACTATTCCCTTAAGATGTTAAGCAGATAATTCCGAAAAAAACAACCGTGAGTTTTTCTTCAACCACTTGCAAAGTGTTTATATGCAAAGCAGGAGTTTTTTTTTTAGTCAACTGAATAGGTACAACGCCATTTTCTTCGTTGTTTATAAGTTTTTTGGAGTGCTTGACACTTTTAATTAACGATTTTAGTGTTTTCAGTAAAATTTAATTCTTGATTTCAAATTTTAAGAAAAATGGGTAGATCTACGTGTCTTAACAGTGTTGAAAAAGCTAAAATCGATTTACTTAGAGACCAAGGCCTAACTGGACGTGCAATAGCTGATAAAGTTGGCCGAAGTTTTAATGTAGTTTATTCTTACTTGAAAAATAAAGATGCATACGGCAAAAACATGAAGGGAGGTAAGAAAACAGCAACAACAGCAGCTGAGAGACGAAGAATTTTAAGATATGCATCAAATTCTTCTGATTCTGTGGCAAAAATAAAACAAAAAGTCGGCGTAAACGCAAGTTGCTCAGCAGTATTAAGAGTAATCAACAACTCAAGCCATCTTAAACGAATGAAACTTAAGAAAAAACCACCACTTGACGAGAGACGGAAAATGTTGCGATTAGATTTTTCAAGACTTCACATGAGTTGGAAAAAAGAATGGTATCACGTGGTTTTTTCAGATGAAAAAAAGTTTAATTTCGATGGCCCTGATGGGTTCAACTTTTTTTTTCACGACTTAAGAAAAGAAAAAAGATTTTTAAAGCGCCATCATAGTCGTGAAGGAGGTGTCATGATATGGGGAGCAGTCAGTTATTATGGAACAGTTGAGCTCAAGGTTGTAACATCAAGAATGACAGCAGCTGGGTATAAAGTAATTTTGGAAAGAAATTTTCCTAAATTTTCTAACATCTTTGGACCTATAAACTGGACCTACCAACATGATAATGCGCCTATTCACTCAGCGCGCATAATAAAAACATGGATAGAGGTGCAACAAGTGCAGTTGCTTCAATGGCCGCCGTACTCACCTGATCTAAACATCATAGAAAATGTCTGAGGATGGTTAGTACGCAAAGTTTATGAGGGTGGTCGTCAGTTCGAAGACAAAGAAACCTTAATTTCTGCAATCAAATTAGCGTGGAGCGAAATTTCGTTAAATTACATTAAAAAGCTATACGATTCCATGCCGGATCGAATTTACGAAGTAATTAAAAATAAAGGTGGAAGTACCCACTACTAAACTTAAACAAAAACTTGTTTCATTCCATTCCAATACCAATTTTAATTTTTGTACCTATTCAGTTGACTCAAAAAAAAAACTTCTACTTTGCATAAGTTACACTTTGGAAGTGGTTGAAGGAAAAACTCACGGTTGTTTTTGGATAAAACTTTGAAATTCTGTTATTTATATGTTACGAAAATTTTTACCATCAACAGATGGCATAATAACCATCACTGTTTGGAAAAAATGGATAAAATATATTCAAAAATGTTTGTGCGTATTCAGTTGACGAGGAGTGTATGTATTGAAAAAAATCTCTAGTACCATTATTTACAAGTGCATAGTTTGATGTATAGGCAAAACCTGTATATCGCAAGTAAAAATTCGTAATTCTGAAAATTTTCAGATTTTCTTTTCTTATCCGAAAAAAGGAAGTTTAAGGACATTTTGATGCCATTTGGAGCGAAATATTCCACAACCGTCAAACTGTAGTTTTTCACCCATCTGTCAAGCAAGGTTAAATTATATTAATGGTTCGCTAGCCCATGAAATTACGACTTTTACGTACATCGACAAAACTCCTACCAAGCTGAATTATGGTGGGGCTTTGTTTTGACGTCTTGAGCTATTTCCAACACCACCCTAAATTTTGGTTAAAAAAAGAATTTTTGGAGGATTAAAAGGGTGTAAAGTTCAGTGTTTTGCTAATTTCTCGAAAACAATCAACTTTTTGAAATGAAATGAAGAGGTAAAATTGTAGTTTATTCAATTTCATAATACTATATGTTTTTTTATACAACCAATAGATTTAGAGTAAATCATGCAGGAACTTTATGGAGTAGATAATTTAGTCAAAAAATTTATTAAAATTACATTAATCGATGAACAATATTTTGTATTCTATACGCGTTGGGCTACATCTTCTCATTATAAACCAAGTTATTGTGGTTTTTTTATAAAAACAACCGATTTTGAGAAAAAGTGCACAAACACAACAAGAGTTTTGTATGCAGTTAAATCTGTTCAGTACCACCATTGCAGTGTTCTATTGAGTTTAAAAGGTAATGGGCGGGTATTTGATAATTTTTAATGAACATAATATTTGCATTTAAACAAAATTAAATGCATTAACAATTATGTTTGTATATAAATATGTATTTTACTACCGTACTGCTGTGTACTGCTATTTTTTCCTCAAAGTACTGCTTTCTGAAAAATTGAAACGACAGCCCTGGACACATCCCATTTTTAAAAATTTACTAAAGTCCAGGTTAAAATCTACAAATTTAAAAAAAAATGTGCACTTGGGCGTATACGTAATATTTCTGTGTAAAATTATAAAAAGCTAAATCAGAAATGTGGTAAGACAGCAAGTAAACTTAGCACACCATTTTCTTAGATTGGGTGTCATTTTTGAAAATCGCGTCCAAGCTAAATTTCATTCCAATCATAAAAAGTCTGCTCCCAAAAAGCGCTCGGGATTCGTTTTCCTGACCGAACTAATAATATGTACCTGAATTTGAAGGTTCTTAAATTCCAAAATTAAGTATTTAAGAGCCGACAATTCAACATTTTTTTTTTCTTAGTGTATAACATTTTATTTTCACCATATCAACCCCCTTAAAAAACCCCCATTACTTTTGACTGACAACAACAACAATCTTGTGTAAGTAAAAAAAAATTAAGGTATACAAATACATGTGTAAGAAGGATATGACAATGTGCCCTGTCAGCGAAATGATACTCAGCGCTCTGCTCGTCATGTTTTATTACTATTTTTTCCGTTCATTTAAGGATGTTTCTGCAACAACTGTCACTGAGTTGAGCATACAGCGCGGGATGTCTATGGACTTGTTTTCAACCTCTTGAGAACGATATGAGCGAGAAAACTCGTCGAAATTGTAGATACTGATAGCTTTTCGTTTTTTTTTTTGTTGGTGCTCAGCTGGTGTATCAAATTACAGCAAAAACTGCCTTTGCAAAAAAAAGGCGAATCTTTCAACCAAAAATTATTCCATCAACAATGTGCTTCTGAAGATTGAATTTGAATATTATGTTTTTTTTACCTACATACAGTTCTATATGTATGTAAGCATGAATGTATATTATTATAGTCCCTGTTCTTATATCGTCATCGTTGATGCTGTCGTTGTCCCTGCAATTTGTTGTAATATTTTTTTTTCAATATATACACGACACGGAGAGAACATACATAGGTATATGTATATGACATGAAAGATGTCATCGTTCTTCAAACATCTCCATTACAGGTTTATTGTGATGTACAAAAATAAATCCGGCAAAGCTTTAAATTACAATCATATCATTCCAACGGAAAATTGAACTTGATTTATTTTAGAGATTTTGTTTTGTATCCACTTTCGTTGTTAACGATAGCGGAATACCGGCATAAAGATTTCAAATCAAAAATAGACGGCATTTAAAGTCAATTTGTGTGAGTGTGTTCCTTAGAATGCATAAGTCATGAACATGATTCTTGGGATGAAAATAATATGAAATAGAAGCTGAATTTATTTTTAAAGTTTTATAGAATATGCAACAGTTCTTTTGATTTGCGAAGAAGAATAAATATTTTGTATCCAAGCAAAGATTTTTGTGTGAAACTAGAAAATCCTTTGAAATTCATTTTCAGTTCATCAAAATTCTTGTGAAATTCTAATTCAATTGAATAATAATTATTTCATTTGGGTTTTAAATGAATCAGATGGTGCGAGTATAACCTTTGACATCAGAAAATGTAGCTTTAGAGCGAAGAGATATCCTCTTCATGACTTATTTACTCCTATTTATTGCTATTTCTGTTTTTCTCTGAAAGTTCTAGTTTCTAAGAAGGATTTAAAAATGTGATACGAGTAGGAGTACCTACATATTTGCTTTGAGAAAAACTGCATTAATATAAACTTTAAGAAAGCTTCATAAAAGAAGTCATTCATGTCAAGAAATGCACTTGATAATTCAATTGCTTAGTTGCCATTGCTTCAACCAAACTAATTCTTCGTAGTAAAACCACTTTATAGGTACCTATAATTGCAAGTAGCACTTTAAGAATTTTCTGAAATACGTTTGGTTGGTAGGTACCTACATAGCTATACACAGGTAAAAAAGTAAAGGAAATTTTGCAACTAAAAATTCGCCCCCTCATGGAATCTTGAAAACAAGTTGTACTAAACATAAAAATGAAAACTCATAAAAGTCCTTAAAATATGTCTGAGGTGGGTGGATTTTTTTTTTTTTTTTTTTATTATTGAAGGGGAACAAAAATTTGGCTTTCTAAAGCTGAAACCTTATGTTGGTGAAATTGTAGCATATATGGAACATGATTTGAATATTATTATGTATTTGTCAATGTTAGGTATAATGACAAAAAATCCAAAACGGATATAAGCAATAAATAATTTATTTTAAAACAACGACTGAACCAAGAGTGCCTTTGTACTATATGGGTATATGGAGACATGAGGTGAATAGGAATATCTTATGTTGTTCTTTTATGGGAACCCATATGCTCAACTTGTTGAATATCTGTATTTATCATCGAGATGTTGGCAGATTTCTTAAAACGTGCATATCAGAGCAATTGGTAGAGCAATTTAAGCACCAAGAGGAAACAAACAAAATGTCATACAAGTAAAAGGAACCAGTTATTTAGCTTTATTTTTATATTATTATTATATGTATTATTATTATACTCCTACTCTCACCTCCCCGCGGTGAACATCGGGTGCCTAGTACCTTTAACTGAAGATTGGGCTCCAATCCCTGTGGATGGTTTTAGGGGGCAGAAAACGAGAGAGGGGGGAGGAGTGTTCCCACTAAGGCCCTTCCCCTTTATCCAGGTGGCAGCGGAAGAATTCTCAAGATGGAATCAACGGTGGCTTCTACAGTTCCAGTTAGGCTGAACTACTTAGTGAACCCTTATACAGGCTACTACCACATATTCGGAGCTCAGGCATATAAGGAGCGATTAATCCGTCTTTGGTGGCACAATAGGAAGATATAGCCTGCATGACACCAACTCCGATAACGGACTCAGACTAATCGACTTTGCTGCGGGACGAAACGTTGTGGTAGCTAGTACGCAGTTCCCGCATCTCGATAAACACAAGGGGACATGGTGAATTCCTGGTGAATCAACCGCTAACCAGATTGACCACATTGCGATCGACGCAAGGCACTCCTCCAGTATCAAGAATGTCCGAACGTTCCGAGGAGCCAACGTTGACTCGGACCAATACCTCGTTGTAGCCAAGGTAATGCTCTGGGTATCCAGACCAAAGCCAAAGCAGGGAAATACTGCAAGGAAGCTTAAGGTCGGACGGCAACAGTCGCAAGAAATTGCCAGATCCTTTTCCGATCGAGTCTCTCGCACCCTCTTAAATAGTCCTATGCTACTAACTGCAAGTATCGAGAACCAGTGAAAGAATTGCCAGGAAGCCATCAGAGATGCCGCCTCTGACGTGCTGGGCTTTGCACGACCACCACAGCGAAACCCCTGGTTCGACGAAGAATACCGACAAGTACATGTAGCCAAACAACAGGCATACAAAGCGGCGTTGCATAGAAGGACCAGAGCTGCTCGCGAGCTCTACGGGCAGAAGAGGAAAGAGGAACACAAGCTTCTTAGAAGGAAAAAGAAAGAGCATGAGAAGCGCTCGATAGAGGAATTAGAGGGATGCCACTGCAGGAATGAAGTTAGGAAGTTTTACCAAAAAGTAAAAAGAACCTCCCAAGGTTACAAGGCCCGAACCGAAGTCTGCAAGAACGATCAGGGGAACATCGTGGTGGAACCGCAGTCGGTGCTGAGGATATGGAAAAATCATTTCTGCAAATTGTATAACGGCGATGACGAACCGAATTCCGCCAACATGCAAATTGCACTATTCAACTTGGACGACGTAGGCCAACAATTCCGTCCACCCGATCTTGACGAAGTGAGGATAGCCATATCTAAACTATTTTAAGCGGCTGGCGATGAATTGGTTAGGTGTATGCACCAGCTCATCTGTGAAATATGGTCGGAGGAAAGCATACCCGATGAATGGAACCTCAGCATTGTTTGCCCGATCCTCAAGAAAGGCGATCCTTTGAACTGCACCAAATATAGAGGCGTCAGTCTTCTTAATATCGCCTACAAGATCTTCTCTGCCGTACTTTGTGAACGCCTGAAGCCATTCTTCAACAACCTGATAGGTCCATAAGTCCATACAATGTGGCTTTAGGCCAGGGAAGTCCACCATCGACCAAATATTCGCACTATGGCAGATCTTGGAGAAAACCTAGGAGTTTCAAATCGATACCCACCACCTTTTCATCGATTTCAAGACCGTCGACCATATGAACACCCTGCGTATCGCTCTCGAGCAGTCGATGGAATTTCAATCACCGCTTTACCTCATGTTCGTGGATTTTGAGAAGGCCTTTGATCGAGTTAACCGAGAATATATATGGAGATCGTTGCTTGTTAGAGGAATTTCGCCAAAAATTGTTCCCATTATTAAAGAGTCTTACAACAACGCAAGGTGTTTTGTTTTGACCAATGGGCAGCTATCCGACTCTTTCGTAGTGCAACAGGGTGTGAGACAAGGGGATGTTCTATCGCCCATTCTTTTCCTGCTGGCGATGGACGACGTATTGAACTCCAGTGTTGGTACAGCTGAGCGACAGGGCATTCAATGGAGACCGTTCGAAAGGCTCAGTCATTTTGACTATGCCGATGTATGTCTACTGGCAAATAACATCAGCGGGCTGAACGGGATGTGCCAAACACTGCAAGTGAAGGGAGAGTCGAGTGGTCTAAGAATAAATAAAAGAAAGACAAAAATAATGCTCGCAGGCTGCTCCATACAGCAGCGTATTATTCTACAGGAGACGCCAGTTGAAGTAGTGGAACAGTTTAACTACCTTGGCAGTATTGTTTCTGAAAACGGTGCTACGGATCTGAACGTGAAAAGTAGAATAGATAAAGCTCGTGCTGCCTTCGGTACTCTGTCCCCAATTTGGAAATCTAGTCAAATCCGTGCTGTTATATGCTTGTGAGACCTGGAAAGTCACGTCTAACATTTCGAAGAAATTGCAGGCTTTTGTAAATCGCTGTCTTCACCACATCCTAAAGATTCGCTGGCGACAAATAATATCAAGTGAGGAATTGTGGCGCAGGACAAGTCAAGAGCGGCTGGACGTCGACATAAGAAAGCGTAAATGGCGTTGGATTGGTCACACACTGAGGAAACCAATTGATGAAATTGCAAAGCAGTCCTTTGAATGGAATCCTCAGGGTGCACGGCGGGTTGGAAGACCAAGAACAACATGGAAATCAACTGTCTTAGCGGAAGCAGAATCCCAGAGAAAGCCGTTGCCACAGCTAAAGTACCTTGCAGCAGACCGTGAAGGATGGAGACGTTTTGTTGACGCCCTATGCCCCAGTCGGGGTTACAGGACACGATGATGATGATAATTTTGAGGTGGTCAGAGACTTTGTCTACCTAGGATCCGCTATAAACTCAGCGAACGATACCACTGCTAAGCTCAAACGAAGAATTACTCTTGCCAATCGCTGTTTCTTTGGGCAATTGAGAAGCAAAGCCCTCTTTCGAGCAACTAAACTGTCCCTGTATAAGACGCTTATCATCCCGGTCCTGATGGACACTGTTAACGGTGTATGGGAACGCGTAAGGCTGTTTTGAGAGGAAATTTCTCCGGGTGATTTTTGGTCCCGTCTGCATAGATTGGGAATGGAGAAGAAGCGACACCGACCAAGCCACAAAAGTGAAAAGCCAACGACTTAGATGGCTGGGTCACCTAGATTGAATGGACACCAATGCTCCGGTCCGGAAAGTCTTTGAATCCAACCCCGTGGGACAACGCAGCAGAGGTGGACAGCATAAAAAGTGGCGCACGCAAGTGGAAGAACACCTCAACAAAATTGGCGTGCGAAACTGGAAACAGCTAGCTAGAAACCTAGCCGGCTGGAAGAATCTTGTTGGTTGAGGCCCTGGTCCACCCCGGACTGTATAGCGCCACCTTAAGTAAGTAAGTAAGTATTCATTTATATTTGGCTACAAAAACCATTATTGCAATTTGTATATATTTTTATTACCAATATTTTGTTTTAATTTATAAAAAGGATAAATTAAAAAAAATAAGGCAGATTAATTTTCAGTAAGTTTTTATATTTACATGTTTAATTGTAACATTGTTTTTACAAGTTTGAATTTTGATCTACATTTTAGTTTCTGTAACTTCTTTTTTTCAATTTTACGGCAAAATATATGTTAACGAAAATTGAAGAAAATTTATTTTTGTGCAAGAAAAATTAACCAACTTTTTTCAAGATATCGTGATAACCCTTTTTCATCCCTTTTTTCTACCTTCCCCTTTAATAATTTTATTTAACATGTGGTTTCCTAGATTGTATATCCCAAATAAAGTCTGAAATGTCTTCCCAATTTAAACATTTACATATGTTAGTCTCATTGTTAGGATTAGGACGAGTAGATTTTTAAATTAAGTATGACTCTCTGTAAGAATTGTTTAAGAAAGATGGAGGTCAGAAGCGGCAAAGAGTTTCCAAATATTAGTTTCTTCATATCTTAACGTGAGTGGTTTTGGAAAATGTTGCTGCCATGTAAATTATTTTGAAGGGGAAGTTTACAAAAAGTTTGAATCGTATTCAGCCCCGGATCTATACGATCTTTTTGAACCGAGGCAAAACTTGATTTTGGTCCCCCTCCAGATAAATGAAAAAAGAAACATAAAAATCCGCATTTGGTTGGAAGACAGAAACTATGCGGGACTATACTGCTACGTAAAACACTTACAGCCCTATTATTGGCACGATTCAAAACTAGTTTTAACGTAAAAGTAGTTCTATGTATATTGTCTGGGAGCCCACCGTAAGATTAAATATCTCTTCGCAGCCACGCAAAAATTGGATGCCAACCGATAGCTTTATCCAAACATTTACAAAACTGCTGGTCGGACAAGCTTTATCTGGTCGCAGTGGTTAGAAAATGCACTTTTCATTTGCATTTTCCGCTAAATGTCCCTATAATTATAAACAACTTATATAAATGGGGTATCAAATGAAAGCTAGGACTGTCCTCTACAGAGTTTTTTGGCTGTTGCCACGAGTCCGACCACTTTTCTTAAATTAGAGATTTTGTGCATCCTTGGATGAAAATGAAAAAAAAGTGGTTAAGGCCACTTTCCTAACCATTTGAAATGATTTTACTCAGTTTTCGGTGATGTAAGACGCAGTGTTAAAAAAAGACCATTTTTGTTTAAATGATTGGAGTCATCGTAACAGCCAAAGAAAGTCAGTCCGACCAATGGTATCGTGTAGAGGACAGTCATGGCTTTCATTTGATACCCCATTTATATAAGTTGTTAATAATTATTTTTTCTAACCACTGCGACCAGATAAAGCTTGTCCGACCAGCAGTTTTGTAAATGTTTGGATAAAGCTATCGGTTGGCATCCAATTTTTGCGTGGCCGCGAAGAAATAGGTAATCTAACGGTGGGCTCCCAGACTATATAAAACTAGTTTTACGTTAAAACTAGTTTTGAATCGTGTCAATAATAGGGCTGTTACTAATTACAAAACATTTAAACCCACATTACGAATGACACGACTACGAGCATAATGGATACTTTAATGTAACTTGGCTTTGGGACTGGCAACAATAGAAAAAAAATGCCAAACAACAAAGATATATAAATATAAATGGAGTTGGATGATTCCTATTGGTCGAATATAAATCCGAGGGATATATTTCCTAACCAAATTCCAATTAGATAAATTAATAGCATTAATCCTTGTTAGAGCGCAGTTGAACGAGAAACGTGGAACAAGTGCACTATTGTACACTTAATGTGGATTTCGCGAACAACCCAATATCAACATTAATTTAACTTTTCGTTTTTTTAAACATGGCGTCAAGTCCATCCCTAATGTATTTCTTAAACGTAACGTAACATCGACCGCATAAAAGAATGGAACGCTAAACGCTATTCCCTACATTCCCCCAATCTACTCAAAGTTCCACTGAATAATAGATTGCGCGATAATTAGTTTGTTTTGATACCTATTTGCCACCCTCCTTTAGTTTTCTCAAAAAGGTTTAGAAAATCGGTAAAAGAAAATATTAACCTTCTTAGAATATTTTTTAAAAAGTTAAAATGTAGATTAACTGAGAGAATGCTCAGAATTATGTTTTCAACTTTTTATATTTTTTTTATTTTTCTCAAAAGTGTTGTTGTGAATATGTCTTGCTCTGGCCTTGATTCGTCTAGTTTTGGGACAACGCCAACAGCTTGGGGAATCCATTGAATGTGTGAGTGAGAGATAGTTAGTTTGGAACTCAACCTTGGAGTGATACCGTAACTGAGTTCCACAGCCACTTCTTGGTTGACTGCTTAAGTCGAAATTTTTTGAAACAGAAAAATGGAAAAATTGAAAATCTGAAAAGTTAAAACATTAAATTTGGAGAATTTTAAATTAAAAAGTGTCTTAAGGAATGTCCGGAGGAGTTATTTTGGGAAAAGGAAAACTCGCAATTAAATCATTGTATTTTCTTTCAATGTATTGAAGAAACATATTCAGCATTCCGGTCAAGGTAAACGACCCTAAAAAGTTTCCTGGCGCCCTCCCTTTAGCTTTAGTACTTACCAAATTTAATGTTACCATTGTTTTATCACCAAATTAATATTATTTGCGATATAGGTACTATAAGGCAAGTTTTGGATTCGTGCAAAACAAAAATTTTGAGATAACAATATTACGATGATGGAGAACACCAAAGAAGTGGGTGGCACAATTCTGTCTGTCTGTCTGTCTGCCTGTCTGTCTGTTCGTCTACAGCCTAAAATGCTCGATCGATTTTCTTCAAACTTGGTACATAGTGGTTTTTGGTGATTATGCCCACACGTTTTTTCATTTTTTTTTTGAACCAAAAATAACGGTAGGTACCAGCCATATAATTTTTTTTTTAGCAATTTTACATAATCGTATTTTTCTCAAAAACGACTCGACAACTTTTCTTAAAAAAAATTAAATTAATTTATTTTAGTAAAGGCTTCTTTCGGGTGGAAAACCATTTTTCAAAAATGGTTATTAATGGTACCTCCCAAAGAACCATTTTTTAATTTTTGATTTTCTTCAAAACAGAACAACCGATTTCAATTATTTTTTTTTATACAGAAGCTACCAAAAAATATAAATAGTTTTGTGTACCAAAATTTTTGAAAAAATATTTTTTGGATTTTTAAAAAATGTTTCAAATTTTTTTTTTTGGAAAATCAAATATTTGGAAAACGACATGATCGATTTTTTTGAAAATCGATATTTAAGAGGTTTTTAGTACTCTCTAAAATATTTTTATAAACAAATTTACATTTATGAAAAAATACATTCCATACAAAAGTTAAAAAACAACAATGGAAAATATTTTTTTGCTCAAGAACGACTCCTACGATTTTGATTAAACTTTTTTCAGGTACTAAAATTAGTACGATCTACTATCAAAAATTATAAAATTTTACACTTAGCAACTATTAATAGTACCTGTCATAGAACATATTTTTTATTTTGAATTTTCTCGTTATCAGCTAAACGGATTTAGATGAATTTTTTTATATACAAATTTCAGATAAGAATAAATTATATTGCATACCAAAACTTCCAAAAAAAAGCTTTTGGATTTTTAGAAAAAGTTTCAAATTTTTTTTTGAAAATTCGATATCTTTTAAGAATTTTATATATAAAAATAAATTTTTTAAAAAACTATACAATTATATTCAATCAAGAATTAATATGGCATTTCTTTTTTCACCTCAAACTGTCAAAAGAGTTGTTTTAACCCATTTAAATGTAGTATTTCATGCTTCTCTACATTTTTCTCTCATAATTTCCATGTTTTTATATACAATTTTCTTAAGCCCGCAGTGTCTTGAACATAAGAGCAAGTACGTGCGACCCAGTCATGCATTTTATTTATTTTGGGCGAAGTAATACAACACTCTTTGAAAAGAGTGCAAGAAATATTTGTAATACTCATTTTAGTAGATAAACTAAAACCTAATATGGAAGCTGTAGATCATAATGGGTTTTCTTGGCTCATGTAAGTGGGCCCAGATTCCATAAACGATGGGCCAGCGCCAGCGGTGCATAAGAATTTTTCTGGACTTTTGGCATATGGACTTTTAACCCTGCGCCGATACACCATCACGAAAGAATAAAAATTTTGAATTATCAAACAAACTTCAAACCCAGACTCGTACTTTATAATTTCTTTTCACACATTTCACTTTTAGAAAAAAAATCAGCTTAAAAGAATTCAATTTTAACAAAAATTTCCCTGAAATTTCCCCTTTATTTATTGGTGAAACTAAAAAAATTTAAAGGTCTAATAAAGTTTAAGAGGATTTTTGATAAAAGTTGCTATAAGTGTTTGTTTATGAAATTGGGCATTAGTGCACAAAAAATTTAAATTTCTTAACGGTCTTTTAACGAGCTCCCATTTTTACATTTTCAAACCCCAGAAATCCTTTGGTTGACTTTAGTAATTTTCTGATCTTCTCTCTTATCAAATTCTTAAGTTCATTTTTCTTCTGTTGCCATGAAAATATCACCCCAAGCACTTAAAAACGCTCCCAACTTGTTTTGAATTCATTCAGGCTACAAAACTATTCATTGTGTTCTCCCATTAATCTTGACGTTATCCTTTTACAAGCAAATTGTCAAATCAAATTGCAATTATAATTAGTTTCATTCGGCTGCTGCCGTCAAAATCTTTCTGCATTTTCTGCCATCACCACTGCAGCACCGTTGTCTTGCATATTCTTCTTCCATTTTAAAGATTTTCTTCTATCACTGTTCTGTCTTATGCAAACTCTATGTAAGCAGCAAAAAAAAAAACTCCACAAAAATATTCTTTTCCTCCTTGAAAGTTGCTATACGAAGAACATGGATGGTTGGCTTCAAGACTATACAATGCACAAATCCTTTTTGCTGTTCTGCGGGTGGAAATGGGAAATGGAGATCGCGTTGAACACTCTCTCACAGCACTCGCAAAGACATGATAGTAGTTTACCTACTAAGAAGTCGATAGGATGAGGAGGCATCGAGCGCGGAATGCAGCGTTAGAGTCCTTAAATTTAATTAAGTGAATGCATGGAATCCTTTGAATTATTCATCCTTTTCCACGGTACATCAGAATAACAAAGCAAACGATTGAAGGCAGCAATACCTTGAGGATTCACTAGCAGAACAAAACACAATTGGGCTATATGTAATGATAGCGTGCTCTCTCTCTTATTATTTTGATTGTGTGTGTGTATTTCTTTTGTGTACTATTTTGTTTTGAATACCTGAGATCCTGAGAATAAGGACGAATATACATTTTTATTCTATGTATATACAGGCAGAGATATTATATAGTTATAAAGCTAAAGCTAAAAGCCTGTAGGATGGATTTGTTTTGCTGGCTAAAGCTTCAGCTATTATTATTCTGGAAACAAGGTAATATTGAAGAGTTGACTGACAGAAGAAAGTGCATCTTCTACTTATTCGTTTGCAAAAAAACAGACAATAGAAACAATGATTCTTTTGGTACTGTAAAGCTTAATATTTTTATTAACTGAGACTTTTATTGCCAACGGTTCCAATTTGTTTTTATTAAACTTCGAGTTCAAGCGTAAAATGATGACAATAGCTTTGTATATAAACTTCCTTTTATATACAAAGCCCTTGTACATAGCTTTTCTCCCATACAAATTAGAATTTTACACTTCGTTTTACAAAACCAAATTTAAATTGAATATTATAAAAAATTACCCCACAGATGTAAAAAAATTCAATAATTCAAATTAAGAAATATTACAATTTTTACTTGCGATATAGGTACTATTTACTATAGGGCGAGTTTTTTATTCGTGCAAACAAAAATTTGAGATAAAATCAAACATGACATTACGATGATAGAGAAAAGGAAAAAAGTGGGTGCCGCAATTCTGTCTGTCTTTCTGTCTGTACCTCAAACTACAGCCTAAGCCTCTGAATCGATTTTCTTTAAATTTTGAACTTATGGTTTTTTTTGTAACTCTCCAGAGGGAAAATTGAAATTTTTAGCTCCAAAAATAATGGTACTTGCCATACAACTGTTAAGAAAAAGCTTATTTATCTCAAAAGCGGCTCCAACGATTTTGATTAAAAAAAATCAGAGTTTTATTGTATATATAGTGTACTTTTTGGTATGAAAAAATTTCTAAAGCTGGTATTAACGGTACCTGCCATATTACGGTTTTTTGATTTTCTATTTTCTCATTTACGGCTCAATCTATTTCAATCAATTTTTTTTCATACAAAAGCTCTGTCAATAATATACATATCAAAATTTTGAAAAAAGTTAATTTTGAATTTTTTAAAAAATATAGTTTTTTTTTGAAAAATCAATATTTTGAAAACGGATTAATGAATTTTTTTGAAAATAGTTTCGTAAATGTATATTTATAAATATTCAAAACTGGCATCCCAAAATTTTGTTTAAAAATATAACTAATATTTTATATTATACAAAATAAATTTTTAAGAAAACCGCTCTAACGTTTTTTAATTTTTTTTTTGCAAACATTCCAATTTTTTCAAGTAATAAAATGGCATACCTCGTTTTGAGTGCTAAGCTATTTTACTAGTTGTTAATACAATCTAAAGAACGATTTAAACGCTTTTTATATATTTTTATATTTTTTATACAGGGTGTCCCGGACCTGAGTGGAAGTATTTAAGGGTATGGTTCTTGGGGTTATTCTAAGAAAAAAATTGTGTGGGGGGAAAGTTGTATCTCCCCTCCTTGAGGGGGGGGGGGGGGCAGTTTCTGAAACATTGACTATAAATGCGAGAAAAAACATTAAAAATTATCGAAAACTCGTTTTTAACATCTGAGCGTCAATTTTTCGGAAATGCCATCCGTTTGTGGAATTCCTTACCGCGCTATATAAAAGTGGTACAGAACACAACAAGCATACAAAATTTTAGTAAGGAAGCATTTTTCAGAAAATTTTGAAATCAAATTTGAATTTGAAGATGTGCATCTTATTTTTGTTTTTTTTTTTTCCTTTTTAAATTAATTTCAATTGTATTAACTGAATTTTTCTTTTTAGCTCTATTTTTGTAAAATAAGCTTAAGACTAACTTATAAGATATTATATCTTACAGTTTTTAGGCAATTTCATTTAAATAAATAAATAAATAAATAAAATAAATATATAAATACAAACACATCTAATAATGTGCTATAATTTTGAATTATCCATAATTTAACCCTTTTTTCGGGATTTTTTTGTAAAAGTACCTTTTGTTTTTTCTTAATTTCTCAAAAACTAAGTAGGGTTTATACATTTGGTTTTCGGTTGTGTACTAAGGCCGTGTGCCAATTGCGTTAAAACTTAAAATTCTGGTTAAATTTGATCCCAGTTAAATTGTATCCCTTTTAATAGAGTTGAGTAAAATTTAAGGTTTTTGCTGTGTCAATTGGATTAAATGGGATTTTTTTTTTTAACATTCACTTCCCATTAGTTTTGTTGTTGCATTTTTTTCAGAAATGATAGTTCGCAAACAATTCAATTTGCAAAATGAATGAATCATCTGAAAAAGTATTTTCAATAAATTTTATTTATTCTTTTGCATTATCAAGGATTTATCACAAGTTATTCAAACTTCTTCTTGAGTGTATACTTACATTTATTATAAGGTCTTTGTCTATATTTCTTAATCCTCTCATTTAATTTTAGTTTTTTTTTTCCATTTTTCATCTTCCCCAATAGGATTCATGACTTCCTGATAGCAAAATAAAATATTTATCTACATTCATCTCCCTCACTTCTTCATGAGCATAGACATGTCAAAAATTAACCACCGGCTAAAATTTTAACGAGCAGGTTAAATTTTGATGTCTATATTCACCTCAGTAATGTCAAAATTTAGCCATGAGATCAAATTTAACCAGGATTTTAACGCAATTGGCACGCGGCCTAAGAAATAATGAGAGCATTGAATATTGAACACGAAAGAAGCACTTAATTACGTAAAATTTTGAAAAATTTCGACTAGAAAAAAAAATAACATTTTATTTTTTTAATTTTGACTCTGAAATTTAATTTCTCAGAAAATATTCCCTAAAACAACTATAGATTTAAAAACCAAACGCAAGAATGGAGTATTAGCTTTCAAAAAACCTATAGCACATTATAAGAAGTGTTTTCGTTGATTTTTAAAGTTTTTTTTTCATTTAAAGTCAATGTTTCAGAAACTACTTTTTTTCACATAGAGATTTGCAATGAACTCTTTTAGTTACTATTGTAGTTCATAAAAATACCTTTCCATTGATATACATCACGTCATTATTGGTCTTGGAGTTTGGTTTGTTCAATTCTCATTTGTATGAAAAACCGATTAGCACCGATTTATTACCTTAGCCATCAGTTTTTTGGTCAAAAACTTTATTTTAGGACATAGAATTTTGATTTTAAGGGTTTCTGATTTAAAAAAATGATTTTGAGAAATTACAGACACCCTAATATACATTTATATGACATTTATTGAAAAAATTGAAATTGCCTTCTTTCACTTATTATTTAACAACTTCTACATTTATGATCCGATTTTGAAAAAAATTGGCTCAAATCTTTGTTAATTTTTTTTTTTCACTTGAGTTCTTAAAATTACTTTAAATTTTTTTTCTATCCATTTGGAGCAACCAAAAACTAGACATTTTTCAAAAATACTCGTTTTTCAATCTTTGAATGCCTATAACTTATAAAATTTCAGTCCGACTTATACAACGTCGGAACAGTGCTGTCGAACGTACTGCAAAAGTAGTATTTGTACTGCAATAGCTTGGTGCGTACTGCCGTACTGAACACTTTTCTTTTGTAATGCATTTTCTTTTTTGTACTGCCATTTGTATTGCCCTTTTTCGCTGTTCACAAAAAAAAAAATCTATCGATAGAATGTAAAGATGGCATCACTATTCATATTTTCCATGAACATACACTTCCACGTTCCATAATTTGAATTTCACAAACATGAACGGCAAACTTTTGCGTATAGATGAGTTTTTCACATACACAAGTGCAAACTACATGTCGATACCCTCCCGTAAGAATGTATTAAGCAACATTTTCAAAATTTAAAATTAAAATTTCAAAAAACTTATTGCTTAATTATTTCTTTATGAATTTTGTTGTAATAAACAGAATTTAAAGGGATGATATTGAGTTAAAAATCCTGTGCCAAATATTTTTATTTCATTGTATACACAAATAAAAAACTGAACAAGAGGTTTTTTTTCGATGCCTTAAATGTTTTTTAAATGTCACTTGGTACATTCTTACGGGAAGATATCGACGTTATTCACCACGGTAATCTGTAAGTGTGCAAATTGATTTGAGAGAAAGGTCTCGGTTCTTTATATTAATGTTTGAAAATAGTAGAAACATCTATGTATGTGGTGCAAATCTCTAATAATACATATGTATTTAAATTTAAATGCACGACTGGGTCGCACGTACTTGCTCTTATGTTCAAGACACTGCGAGTTTTAGAAAATTGTATATACAAACATGGAAATTATGAGAGAAAAATGTAGAGAAGCATGAAATACGACATTTAAATTAGCTAAAACAACTCTTTTGACTGTTTGAGGTGAAAAAAAGTATGCCATCTTAATTCATGATGGAATATGATTGTATGGGAAAAAAATTTTAAAATCGTTGGAGCGGTTTTCTAAAAAATTATTTTTTTATACATAAAATTCTCAAAACATTTTTAAGAACAAATTTTGGTATGCAGATTAAAACTATATATATATGTGTATATAAAAACAAAATTTAAAAAAAAATTGTCAACTCGTTTTTGAGATATCGAATTTTCAAAAAGAAAAGTTTGCAACTTTTTAAAAATCCAAAAACTTTTTTTTTGAAAATTTTGATATGCAATATTATTTAATCTTATCTGAAATTTGTATATAAAAAAATTCATTTAAATCCGTTAAGCTGATAACGAGAAAACTCAAAATAAAAAAATACGTTCTATGACAGGTACTACTAATAGTTGCTATGTGTAAAATTTTATAATTTTTGATGGTAGATCGTACTAGTTTTAGTATATGAAAAAAGTTTAATCAAAATCGTAGGAGTCGTTTTCAAGCAAAAAAATATTTTCCTTTGCGGTTTTTCCACTTTTGTATGGAAGGTACCGTTATTTTTTCAAAAAATATTTTAGAGAGTACTAAAAAAGTCTTAAATATCGAGTTTCCAAAAAATCTATGATGCCGTTTTCGAAATATTTGATTTTCCAAAAAAAAATTTGAAATATTTTTTAAAAATCCAAAAAATATTTTTTCAAAAATGCTGGTACACAAAACTATTAACATTTTTTGGAAGCTTTTGTATAAAAAAATAATTGAAATCGGTCGTACCATTTTGGAAAAAATCAAAAATTAAAAAAATGGCTCTTTTGGAGGTACCATTAATAACCATTTTTGAAAAATGGTTTTACACCCAAAGAAAGCCTTTACTAAAATAAATTTATTGAATTTTTCTTAAGAAAAGTTGTCAAGCCGTTTTTGAGAAAAATACGATTATGTAAATTTGCCAAAAAAAAATGTATTGCAGGTACCGTTATTTTTGGTTCTAAGAAAAAAGTGAAAAAAATGTGTCGGCAGATTCACCAAAAACCACTATGTACCAAGTTTGAAGAAAATAGATCGAGCCGTTTAGGCTGTAGACGAACAGACAGACAGACAGAATTGTGCCACACACTTTTTTGGTGTTCTCTATCATCGTAATATCATGTTTGATTGTTATCTCAAAATTTTTTTCTGCACGAATCCAAAACTTGCCTTATAGTACCTATAATCGCAAGTAAAAATCAGTGTTTCAGTGTATTTATATTGTTTTTGATTTTCTATTTTCGCTTTTACGGCTCAACCTATTTTAATCAATTTTTTTAATACAAAACCTTTTTTAAAATGTCACTAATATCAAAATTTTGAAAAAAAAAAAAAAAATTTTTTTTTGGATTCCTTAAAAAATATATTTTTTTTTTTTGAAAATTCAATATTTTGAAAACGGGTTGATGAATTTTTTTGAAAATAATTAAGTAAACGTGTATTTATAAATACTCAAAACTGGCATCCCAATATTTGTTTAAAAATATAATTAAAATTGTATACATATATACAAAATTAATTTTTAAGAAAACCACTCCAACGATTTTTAATTTTTCTTGCACACATTCCTATTTTTTCAAGTAATAAAAAGATGTATATAAAGTTAGCAGGACAGTTTTGGAAATTCAGGTTAAAAACTATCCTATCGTTAGTTGCTACTTAATTGCGAATTAGTTACGCAAAAAAAAAATTAATTGCTTTTTTGGTTTAGGAAAAAATGGGTGTCCTGCTAAGTTCATATGAAGTTAGCAGGACACCCATTTTTTCGCAAACCAAAAATGCAATTAAATTTTTTTTTGCGTAACTAATTCGCAATTAATTAGTTCTTAATTGTCAAATTTTTTCAGCTTGATTATCTTTATTTTTGAAAAAATGTCCTGCTAAGTTCATATGAAGTTAGCAGGACACCCATTTTTCGCAAACCAAAAATGCAATTAAATTTTTTTTGCGTAACTAATTCGCAATTAATTAGTTCTCAAAAACCAACTTTCTTCAAATCATTAATCTTCATTTTTGGGAATGTTGTCCTGCTAAGTTCACGTGAAGTTCGCAATACGCCTATTTTTCGCAAACGAACAAAAAATTAATTTTTTTCCGTGTAACTAATTCGCAATTAATTAGTTCTCAACAACCAACTTTTTTCGGATCGTTTATTTACATTTTTGAGAAAGTTGTCCTGCTAGGTTCATATGAAGTTAGCAGGACACCCATTTTTTCACAAACCAAAAATGCTATACATTTTTTTTTTGCGTAACTAATTCTCAATTAATTAGTTCTCAAAATCATTTTTTTTTAATAGTTTATACACATTTTTGAGAAAGTTGTCCTGCTAAGTTCATATGAAGTTAGCAGGACACCCATTTTTTCTTTAACCAAAAAAGCAATTAATTTTTTTTTTGCGTAACTAATTCGCAATTAAGTAGCAACTAATGAAAGGATAGTTTTTAACCTGAATTTCAAAAAGTGTCCTGCTAACTTTATATACATAATAAAAAGGCATACCTCGATTTGAGTGCTAAGCTATTTTACTAGATTAAAACAAAATATTTTACGTTCCAGTTTCGGGAGGGGATTCATGGTAGTAGTTCAAAAATTTTCCATTTCAATTAAAAAAACACCCTTTCACTATAAATGTTTTTGTAGACTCTTTTTGATTCTTGTTGCTTATGACAAATGAAGTATGTGGACCAAGTTTCGTGTCAATGCTGTTAAAATTTGGTAATATTTCACGTGTTTCACTAATAATTCGGTCATCATTTATGAAGAAGGCTATAACTTTTTTGAAGGTAGTTGTATCGAGTTCATTCTGATTTAGTAAGATTGGGCAATAAAAAATACCCTTAAGTCATGTGTCATAGCTTATTTTATACCAAGATAAATATTTCAGTTTGTTAATCTTTCATATCCCCCCTCCCCAGCACTTTGAAAGTGGCTTTAAAAAAAAAAACAAAGTAGGTTTTCAATCAACTCTGGATGTAATGTAGTTGATTGTGAAACTCTGCGTCGACACCATCATTAAATTTTGTTGCCAAAACGACTTTTTTCCACCCCCTTCATGCAAGGGGAGGGGTGGGAGAAAAACAATAATGTGGTCCTATGGTTTCAAGGGTGCTGAATCCAACGGGAGTTCTAAGGTCATCGTCCGACCCTTAGTTTTCAATCTATAAGCAATATTTCGGAACTGTGGAAACCCTTCTCTAATCCTTCTGACAGTGTTGCCACCTTGTACAAAAGCTCAACCCGTCAGGTCAAAATGAAAGGTATGCCCTCATATCGTGCACTAACGCCCCTACTACCATACGAATATTGAGAAAAAGCTCATTTTTCTCAAAATTCATGAGCATTTGTCTGGCTCTGGACCTTTGGCACTTCATATGAGAGAAATTTGATAAAAAAAAGAAATTGGTCAGTTATTGTTAAGAAAAGGTCAACTGTTCCCAGAAATTGCGCAGCCCTAGATAACTTGTAATCAAGGCTTAAGCTTTCTCAAGGTCGCTCAAGGTCACACGCGATTTTTGGCACCTCATTTATGGGAAATTTGCAAAAAATTTATACCATCCGAAAGATTTCTAGATCGTGATAAAAGGTACACTATTTTCAGTTATTGGTCAGCAATAGATTTTTTTCTATGAATTTTTGAAGTTCGTTTCAAGGTCACAAAAAAAAACTTTGGCACCTCATTTGGGTCATTAAAAAAAAGTATACTATTTGAAAGGCCTCTTCACGGTTGTAAAAGGTCAACTATTTTCAGTAATTGGTCAGGTGTAGATTTTTTTTAATGAATTTTTAAAAAATTCAAGGTCATAGCGATTTTTGGCACCTCATTTATGGGAAATTTGCAAAAATTTAATGCCCTCAGAAAGGCCCTGAGAACTATATAAAAGGTCAACTAGTTTAGTAATTGGTCAGCCAAACATTTTTTTAAATTATTGTTCAGGTCATAGCGATTTTTGGCACCTCATTTATGGGAAATTTACTAAAATTTAATGCCACCTCAAAGGCCCTAAGCTCCTTATAAAAGGTGAGCTAGTTTCAGTAACTGGTCAGCTATAGATTAATTTTTACGATTTTTTGAAGTATTTTTTTTCAAGGTTACGAATCGTTCATGATCTTGAAAAAAAACTTTAAAAAAATCGTATAAAAGAATCTATAGCTGACCAATTACTGAAACTAGCCGACCTTTTGGGGCCTTTCAGGTGGCATTAAATTTTTGTCCAGAGCCCATTTGTCTGTGTGCTAAAATAAGTACGGTTCTTTTTTGAAAGCACTTAAAACTATCTACTATCAAATATACAAATTTAGCAATAATCGATGAACAACGGTATATCCCATATAACGCTTGTTTTGATTTTGAATATCTTCACTTTGCTGGCTGGTCGGATTTAATGCAATTTTTGTACAAAAAATTCGATAAGTGAAAATAATATTGAATATCGAAGTTAAAAAAAATGCATAATTTTGTGTATTTAGAACAAAAAAAATCAGAATTTGTTTGAAAATTTTTAATGAAAAAATAAAATATGCATTGAAAAATTTGTACATACAAATGTTTAGAAATAAATATTTTTTTAAAAAACCGCTCCGACGATTTTCAAGTTTTTTTTTCGTTTGAAATCATATTTCCACTTCAAACTATAACAGAGCTTGTTCTTAAACGTTTTGGCTCTCATAATTTGTAATAATGTCTTTATATACAATTTTTAAGGATTGGGTACGAAATCTCGCTTTCAAAATCTTGCATTACGAAATCTCGCAATTACAAAGTCTCACTTTTCATAATATCACACAGTTATAAAATCCCACTTTTAACAATCTCACAATAACTAAATTCAGCAAACTAAAAAGTTAAAAACTAGCAAATTAAAATCCATCTGAGGGCGATGTTACTAAGATTTGAATAAAATCTTGATTTGCGAGATTTTAAAATTACGATACTTCGGTTGATATTTGCGAGATTTTTTCACGCGAGATGTATAGGTATGTGAGATTATAAAAAGCGGGATTTTGAATTTGCGAGATTTCGTTTTTTGTGATTTGAAAAATAAATACAAGATTTCGTAATTCTAGATTTTGGTTTGCGGGATTTCGTATTGCTACCAAATTTTTAAAACCAAGAGGCCTATCTTCATCATAAGAGCCCAAGTAGGTACGTACGACCCAAAAGTGCATACTATTTTTGTTTTTTTTTTCGAATATTCCACAAACAGGGTGCCAAAAATCATTTTTGAGCTTGAAAAAAAAATTCTATCGCAGACCAATTGGCCTTGCAAATGGTATACATTTTCAAATATCCCACAATTTGGTCTAAAAATCGGCTCTTCAATGGCCAATTTCTATGACAAAGTTGCATATTTTGACTAAACTGAACAATTTGATGCCTACTTCCTGTGAGAATATCTCACAAAATGGAGTCCTAGTCGATGATTGAACGCAAGCCCGGTAACTGACTGAATGGTTAAAATACTATTTACTCGACGACCAATCACTCAATTTTATCTAAATTTAATTTACTTTTCAGTTCCATCTCATATTGGTTTTAACATGTTATCTTTCCATCCCAGAGGTTGCAGTAAGAATATTCACAAAAAATTAACACAATACAATGTCAAAAATTGAATTTCTCTGTCATCCGCTTAGAGATTGAATCCTTTTAAGTATGGTAAAAAAAATAATGACAAAAAACAATTGTTCAAAAACACTCATGCTTATATCTCTCTTTGTGAAGCTTGCACAATCAAAGCAAATTTCAGAAAAAGAATATTATAAGTGAAGCTTGCGATAAGCTGGAAAATATTATATATTATTTTTCAAAATTCAATCTCAAATACTAATTAATTCTTAAAATCCAATTTATTTGATGAATGACTCCTTTCATTGGTAAAAAAGTGTCAAATGTCCCCCAGCTACCTTATAGACAGACACACACAAATTCAAAGTTTCACAGTAAAAATGAGCTTACCCCTTATAACCTTTCCATGTTTAAAGCATTCTCTGCAAAACGATTTAAGGACTAACTGCATCATCATCATCATCATCTGCACAAAATTTATCCTTTTTCTGAATTATTTTCATTCTTTTCTTATTCATCGCCGCCCGCTGAAGTAATAAATGGAATTTTATAGATTAAAGTTTCAGCTATTGTTTGCACAATGATGCACGAGGTTTCACCTCAAACTTAGGAGGTAGAATGCAAGATGGTGGGGGAGGTGGTTGAGTCTTGGGTTTTGGGTTTCAACTCAGTGCGAAGGGATTTTGAATACTGTAAGTTTGTATTTTAGAGAGACAAATAATAAATTCTATTGTCGCCTCGCTGATGCTGCTGTGAGCTTTATCTTTTGGTAAGCGCGAGTTCTTAAAGTGGCTGTTAATAGGCTTAAGGGATCAGTACTAAACCTTACACTTGACGGGATATTTGCTTCTCTTCATTCGGCACACCTACTTAACAAGTTGCCGACAGTTTTATATGATGACTGGTTGTCTTCATCCAGAGTCCTTTTTGTCCTTTTTCTGTCGGTGAGCTGCCACCAATGCTTATGTGCTTTAACTGTCATATCAAAACTTTTGCAAACATCGATGGAGCTGTACAATAGGGAGTTGCGCTTTTATCCTCTCGTTTGTTTCCTTGAATTATTAATAATAATACGAGAAAAATGGGAAACTGTAAGGATATAATAATAATAATGATACATACCTACCTACTTTATACGAGTATACATAGAAAAGGGGAGTGTGTGTGTGCTAGGAGGTAATATCCGTTGGCTGGCGGTGCTTATCTGTGGCAAACATAAAAGAACACATTTTAAGTCTGTTCTAGTGTGCAACGACGAAAGTTTAATTAGTAATTAAAAACTTTTACCATTACAATAGTTATGCTGAGGGGCTTTCTATGGAATGGATTTTGTTTTCTTTTTTTTTTTTTTAATTTTTGATTTTTTTCTTTTCGAAAGATGAACCAGATCGAAAGAGACGAGAACGATGATGATGGTTATGGTAATGGTGACAGGAACGATGCGCGTAGATAAAGTTATAACCTTGTTTTATATTTGCATTAGCTCTCTCTCTGTTGGAGCATCAGGAAGGTCTTTTACTATTTGAAAACTAGTTAAGCTTAATCGAGAGATAATTTTTGCAATTACGGTAAAGTGTTATGTGGTCACTTTTAAAACAAAAAGTAATATGTTTTACAGGAAGTCATATCAAAATGCAGTTGCTATGTAGGTAAGTAGAAAATAATAATTTTAACTTGTTTGCTGCTTGAACTATACATGGTGCACATTATTGACCAAAGGCAATGCATTTATTTCTGTAACAATATACCTATCAATTCAGAAACAATGATTTGAAAACAAATTAAAAAAAAAGACCTTGGGAGGGCTGGAGATACATCTTTTGAGAATAAGATCACTTTTTTGTTAGGAGAGGAGGAGCATTCATTCAAGGTGTTGAGTGAGTCAATTACGAAGGAAATTCGATGAGAAAAATGAGGTCAGGGCTAAACAATTGACGTTTTAAATAAAACAAAAACTAATTCTCTATACGGCCTAGTCCAGGTTAGGTTAGGTTAGGTTGAAGTGGCTGCCAGTCGTTGGTCCATTGTGACACCACATGAATCTAGGAAATCCTTTTCCTTACTCGGCAAACCATTTCGAGTTTCTTATGAAGCGTTACAGACAGCCTATATCTATGTTTATTAGATCACTAGGATCATTGTAGATGTGGATCGATTGATCTTGCAAGAAGACCATATCATCCCAGAGAGTTCTAGAAGGAATGGTGACTTGAAAGTTTTTGTCGAATTGTGGCTTTGGGATGGTGTAATCAGTGTGACTTGGTAGTGCTCCGAATTAATTAAGAATGATGTAATGGTCAATATTATTATTGGTCCATTGTGAGGAAGCTTTTAGGCAAATGGCTGTATTTGCAGCCACCTGTTTGCTAAAAATATCTAAGGGCTTCAGATGTAGCGGAACGTCTGTCTAGAGCGGCAGAGGGAGTCGTACGAAGCGCAACACTTTTATGTACATAAATAAGCCACCGAACTATGCAACACCATACGTGAGAATCGGTCTGATCACCGAAGTATATAAAGCCAGTGAGTAATACGAGGTTGAAGGCCCCATTTATTCCCGACAGCTTTTTTGCATGAGAAAAGTGCCACTATGGCCCTTTTAACTCTTTCTTGTATATTAGGCTTACAGCTTAACTTTTTATCTAAAATAAGACCCAAATATTTTGCTTGATCAGTGAATGTTGATGGAATAGCTTCAGTGGCGTAGCTAGGATATTTGCCGCCCGGGGCAAAACAATAATTTGCCGCCCCTTTGGTCTAACAATACTTAATAAAAAAAATTGTGATAGGTACCTTCATATCGTCGGTCTTAAAGTTGTAGACAAAATTTTGATTAAAAAATTTACAGATTTCACTCCTTGAGTAACGATGGGGACATTGAAAATGACTTGCTAATACTAGATAAATCCTTAATCTTTATAATTTATACAATCTTTTTTCTCTTTTAAATTTTATCTTTACCAATTTATACATACATATCAATTTAGTTCATCTTTTTTATGAAGACCAATCCAAACATTATATTGAACTAAGAAAACTAAAAATTTGTTAAACAAACTTTATTCGCACTTCCATCTTTACTTGCGCTTAGTTACACCAAATTGTTTTTTTTTCTTCAGCTTTAAAAATAATTAAGGAAGGATAATTTTTAAGCCGTTAATCCAACAAAAATCGGAGCTCTTAATTGCTTAATACATACATTTAATTTTCCCTCCGTTTTATCTTCAACCAAATTTTGATTCTTCCCTAAGCGCAAAATGATGTTAGCATATGTATAACTACTTTTTTTCCTATTTCGTCCTGTATTCGTTTTTCGTTTTCCAAAATCACGTTTTTTGTAACACTAAATAAAATTATATTTTCCAAAAAACAAATATTTAATGTTGGTAGTTGTTACCTCTCCCCAAAATTTGTCTTCTCTTATTCCCACTGTAGTTTTTTTATTTTGTTTCATTTTCAAATATACAAAAAGAGGTGTTTTTTTTTTGTTATTTTATTGACCCACATAAATTATTTTCCCGCTTGTCTTCTAATCTTATATTTTTCATTTACTTCGTGCGGTACCTTACTTTTTTCTTTTTGATTTAGCTTTGTGGTAGCACCAAACAAAAATTAAAAATTTCTACACCTATTGCTTGTTTATTTCGGTCTGTATTTGAATAGATTTTTCCTAACTCGTGTAACTGTTTAATTGTGGTAGGCAACGCTAACTTATATTTGATTTTCCCTCAAATATATGCCTACAAACGAATTTTCAACGCTGCTGTTTGGTACGTGTCAGAAAAATTCTATTTTTCTTATGCCCTTTGTAGTTTTTTTTTTTTTAATTTTGGGGTTTATTACGAGTCTTTTCGAAAAAATTCGGCAAGACAAAAGTCAACCAAAAATTCTTGATGGACTTAAAATTTCTATCAAATAGGAAAATATTTACTAATACAAATTAGCAATAACGATAAATCGACTTTTAGTCTAATCAACCAGTCTGTTTTGAAGAGACTCTTGCAATACGGTCCTTTATTGCATTTTCAAAAAGAGGCTGGTTGTGACCCACACTAGTAACTTCCAATTTGTGGTGCCCCGGAAGCTAGAGGTCCAATGTTATTTTTTTGTATTCAACAATTTTTGGTATAGTTTTTGTATTTTTTTTTGCATTAAAAAAAAACAGTTTGTTGAATTATTATACAAAACCTACCGATTGTCAATTATAATCTAGTACATACATATATAGAAGCCCGAAACCAATATGATTATTTGTTCCTAACATATTCGAGACTAAAAACAATTCAACATTTTTTGGTAAGGTTTTTTGTAGTTTTTTTGCTTAAAAAACTGGTTATGGGATATTTTTACAAATCCTTATTTATAGAAAAAAAATACCCAAAAGCTAATATCATTGTTTGTTCTCAAGATATTTGGGACGAACAAAAATTTTCTACAATTTTGTTAAGTTTCTTGTAGTTTTTTCGATAAAAATAATTATTTGTTGAATATTTTTACAAATTTTATCAATCATTTATTATAAACTCATTCAAAGAATAAAATTAGCCTGAAGTCAATATCATTGTTTGTTCTCAAAATATTTGAGATGAAAAAATATTTTCCACAATTTTTGGTGAAGTACCTATCTTTGTAGTTCTTTTTCACTTAAAAAAAAACGTTTTGTTGAATTTTTTTATAAATCCTATCAATTATCAATTCTAAGCTAGTGTGTGGACTTAAATTAACCCGATGTCATGTCATTATCTGTTCTCAAGATTTTTGAGGCAAAAACCATTTTTTTAATAATTAGTGTGTAGAATTGCTTGCAGTTTTTCGCTTAAAAAAAACTATTAATTCAATATTTTTTAAAATTTTATTAATTTGTATCTATAAACTAGCGTATAAAATAAAATAACCTCGAAGCCAATATCATTGTTTGTTGTCAAGATATTCGAGCCAAACAACTTTTTTCAACAATTTTCATCTACATTTTTTTATAAAAAAAAAAAACTATAAGTTGATATACTTCTATATTTTAATCAATTCCTTATTACGTCAATTTGCTTAGAATAAAATTAACCTGAAGTCGATTTGTTCTCGAGATATCTGAGACTAAGGAAATTTGAACTGCTTCTTGAATTTATTGAAAGGTCCTTTCTGCTTGTAATGAAACTACTGTGTATACAATAAAATCCATCCGAAGTCGATATCTTAATTCGTCCTTGAGATACGGTGAACAAAAAAAGCGAAGGAACGTACGAACACACACAGACATCTCTCTACAAAAATGGAATCCGATTCTAGGGAGCGAAACGTGAAGATATTGTAAAATTTTTATTTTGACAAATCGGACCATTTACAATAACTTCCAATGGGAAGTTAAAAAATTATAACTTTTTTATGTTTTAGTTTTGTGATTTTATTGACCTATATGTATTTGTATTCCCACTTGTAGGTATTCTTATTTCATATTTTTCATTTTCTTCGTTAATCCATCATAGCTAAACAAAACACAACAGTAAAATAATAAACAAACAAAAAACCCCCAACAAATATCCTAACGAACCTACCTGAAAACTAAACATCCCACATGCATTCTGATTCTATCCTACTTACCTTTCACGCACATCGCATTCTATACTATTAATAAAAAAAATATTTACCGGCAAGCAGCGCAAACAAACCTCCCAACTCCAAGGCATCTTTGCAACTGAAGACAGACTGAACCAGTGATGAAAATTGACTTTTGTCGATTGTACTGAAAACTGAAAAAAAATTGTACTGAAAAAGACCAAATAGTACTGAACTTTTTTAAAATATAAAACAACGCAAACAATTCAAATAAATATTTTTTTAAAACAAAAATACATAAATTAAATATACCTATACATTTAATTGGTATAATTTTATTCTAAAGTGTAAAATAAGTCTTATGGACGGATAGCAGCTTTGGCACAAGTCTTTTCTTTGTATTTACATTGCATTCATATGCACCCTGGACAATTCGGTTTATATTTGAAAACATGAACTCGTTGCATTCATTTTTCACAAGGCCAATTTCAGCCCAGAACTCAGAAATAGAAGCATTTCTAAATTTTATTAAGTATTGGCAGTCAGCTAGAGCTCGATATTCTTTATTATTGAGTTCAATGTTTTCTTGTTCGCCAGGAAAAAATCAATTGAATTTACTTGGCCATCTAAAATTGAATTTTGTGAAAAATGTTGCAACGAGTTCAAAAAATGTCTTCAAAATTAAAGCTTTTTTTCACATCTTCGAGTACCTACAGTTATATAAATCATCCGTGCATTACTTTTAAAGCTATAAATTTCGCTTTCAGCTAAATTTTTAGAAGTGTACAAAATTTCACGTTCGGCCCCGCAATAGATTTCCTCGAGAGATTTCTAGTAAGTTTATTGACAATATGGGTCTTTCATTAAAAGCTTCTTTACGTGAAGATGTGGTGAAGTCTGACTGAACATATTTGCTTGATTTTAGAGATTTATGAAATTTGACCTTTTTAAAAATTAAAAATAGTACAAATAGTACTGAAAATTTAAAAGTGGTACTTGCGTACTCGGGAAGGTCCAATAGTACCGAATTCAGTACAATAGTAAGCCTTTTTGCAACTGTGGACTGAACACTGAACACTGAAATGAACAGTCTCTTATAATAAACTTCTAGACAGATATCAGGGATGAAATCGTGTTTCAGCAATGTATCAAAATATAAAAGGAAAGTGTATCGAATTGTACTTTTTGATTTGATTTGATAATATTTTGTCCACATTTGCTGTTGTATGAACGTATGTAATATTTCTATATCCAATTAATTAAAAAACAACTTAGCTGTTTATGTTAATTAACATATAAGGTACATACATACTTACATATGCGAAACTTTTATAACAAAACTGTAGGAATTTGTTGCAATACCCTTCGATTTTGCGAGATTTAAATTTTATAAATTTAATGTTTTCGATTTTTAATTGCGAGATTGTTGAAACCGGTATTTTGAAGATGCCATTTTCTCGAACAAACTGTATTAATCATTTTTATTTCTTCTGTTATATCGATGTCAGCCTCGGTTCACAGTATACATTTTGTGAGGTCAGATGATTTTCTTTTTAATTTACTTTATCTTTTTCATTGAATGCAAAAGTGGAGTACTTTAGCAAAGTGGAGTGTATCGACAAAAGTACAATCTTATCGACTTTTGCAACCCTGGCAGAGATAGAAAGAAATCTTCAATGAACTATGGGCAGTGTTGCCATAATCTCAAATTTCATTATACTAGATTTCAAATTTTATAATGCTAAATCGTATGGAAGCCCAAAAAACAGAATGCTAGATTTAAAAATCCATTTAAAAATACATAATGCACAAAATATCAATGTTTATTTTTTCAGAAACACTCTCAACATAGCAAAAATATAATTGATTTGAACATTACTAGCTTTGGCTTGGTATTTTCTGCTTGATATTTGAAACATCTTTGTTTACACTGAACCGAATCCCTGCGTATATTTGAATTCAGACAATGGTGGACTTCGCTGGCCAGTTAATAGTCCTTCATACGTAAATAAACTGTTTGTTAAACAACCAATTTTCCATTGATCCCCTGAATTTATTTCATAAATCAACTAATATTACATTAATTTATAAAACAAATTTACTGACCCAACAAAAAATTTGGTGGTGCAATGAAATGCTTAACCAACGACTATTCACTGGCCCAAGGAAGTCCATCATCGGCTGAAATGTAGTTCAGTCAGTCATATGATCACATTTGAAATTCATAAGATAAAAAAGTTAACAATTTGGAGCTAGATTATACATAATTGAATAATTTTTTAAAATCAAATCTAGCATTCTAGAATGCCAAACAAAGACAGATAATGCCAAAAAAGCATTTGGCATAATTTTAAAATTTCAAAATGCTTTTCACTCCTGTATTATGCTAGATTTAGCATTTATAATGCCATTATGGCAACGCTGACTATGGGACTATATTTTTGTGCTCTGTTTATTTGGGCTGTTTGTCCGCACAAAAACTTGCAAATCGACGACGATGAATTTTAGGAATATTGATTAAAGATTTAGTACCACTTTTTAATTAATTGTATTTTCGATTTGTGAAGCTTATATAGAACGTACAGCAACGTATGATATATCAAAATAATTGTCAATTATTCAAGCTGCTAAAAAAACAAAAACTAATTGTCTAGGTGCACAGATTAAAGAGTTAGTAGGTGATATGTAAATTAACAGAAATATGTTATTATCTCGGCTTAGGTACGATTAAAAAAAATCAAATTTTACATGTTATATGTGAATCTATATAATCTATCTCCGGTATGAATTTGAGATTTTTAAATGAAACCATTTAAAAGATAAAAAATAATAACTGCGAAAATCGATCAACAAAAATTATATAAAATATAAAAAAATACTAGGTATCAAAATTTCCTGAAACGAAACAATTTGTTATTTATTATCTTTCTTAAACTATACAATTTAGTACAATCAGCCTTAACTCTGATGTGTAGCATTTGTGAGCCATCTTTTTTAGAACTTTGAACTTACAACCAATAATATCTCACTTTGTAGATTTTTTGGAATTGCAAAATATATGTACAAAATTGTTATATTAAACTTAACCATCGATATACAAAAAAAAATATTACTCTGGCACTTCTCATTTGTTTTCTTTTTTTGTTCGACCATTTCACATAAAACCATATTTTAAAAAACGTCATATTGCACCTCTACATTATTTTCCTATCATAAACATTTTCAAAAAATTTCCAAAGCTTAGATTTAGTTTTAGAAGCACAATGCACTGCTGAGTGCTGACTGCACTAGCTCTTGCATTTTATAATTATAGTAATATGTATAGTTAAAACTTATATTGTTCATTTTAGAAACACCAACCAAAAATTCAACCGTACCCTCCCTATCCGCCTGCAATCATCTTCTATACATATTTGTTCATTCCAAAATGAATGGTAACACCACCAAAAATTCGATCTTATCCCCCATATACGCCAGCGTTCATCTCATATTACCATTGTTCAATTTATTCATTTTAGTAACACCACCAAAAATTCGATCTTATCCCCCTTATACGCCAGCGTTCATCTCATATACACACTTGTTCACTTTATTCATTTTAGTAACACCATAATTTACTCAAAACGACCCTATAAACATTTTCAATGTTAATATTTTTTTATAAATGCAAGGAATTACATTCTGCGAAATATTGATACACGCCACTTTCCCGCAATATCTGCTGAAGTGCTGAATGATTTTTTTTTTGTTTCTGACCTAATGAGATTTATCTTTAAGCCGACTGTATATAATATCTATAGGCACATGAGACTTGAAATTTTTTAATGTTTGCTTTCATCCAAAAATAGTGAAGTTCATAATTGTTCATTAGGCGTGTCTCACAAAATAAAATCTCTGACAGCTCATAGATTTTCGAAGTGGGACAAAAAATCTCACCTGAGCACTAAGACTTTCTTCAGAGATTACTGAGATGAAAATTTTTTGGATTAATTTCTCAATGTTCTTTCTCAGCTAAAACTGTTCATTTGACAGCCAAATTGCAATTTCTCGGTGATGTGCAAATACGAAATCACTACAAAAATACAAAATAGAGGTTGAATGTTGATAAACAGGAAAAATAAATTGATCTTAGTATTATTTTTCATTCATTTCATAAAGTTTTGTGCTTTAACATTTAAATATTTAAAACAAAGTTAAAATTTTGTTTCCATAATTTCAGAACGATTGAACAGACACTCCGCCTACCTCAACTTGATATTGAGCGCTCGGTGAGATTTTACTTGGTGAGACACGCCAATTGTTTCATCAGTACTTGACAGCAAAACTGAGAAATTGCATACTGTTCATATTTCTTAGATCTAATGATCATGAACCATGAAAGGGTCAAAGCCACGGCTAAGTCACTACAGAGTTGTAACTTCACTGAAATTGCACTAGATTGTTGATCTTATGCGTTTTTCTCAAAATAAATCAGCTGCAAAATCTACATACTGCACTTCATTTTACGAAAACAAATTAATCTTCTTCATCTTTTTTTTAAATTCTTTGTATTGAATGCAGCCATATGTTTAATTTAGAGCTGCTGGTTTTATGTTTAAAAAAAAAAACAAATTTTATGTTTTATTTATATTTATTCATTTATCAGCTTTGTTTAAATAGTTTTTGAAAAAAAAAAACAAAAACAAATCATCTGCGAAAATATTCAATCTACAGCATTTTATTTTCAAATCTATAGCGAAAAAATTTCTGAAAAAGGTCAACCCCTCTGAACTCTAAATTGAGAGAATTAACAAACACATGTAAAGCTACAGCTTAAAGAGAATGGTCACCACGAAAGCTATAATTTTGTTTCAAAATTTGAAAGAATTGTTAATTTAAAAAAAATTAAGTTTTGTGTTTACTACCATTTTCTAAAATAAGCAACTGTCATGATTCTGCCGCCCCTAGTGATTTGAACACAATGAAAAAATTGTACGTTCTTATACTTACAAATGCTATAGAATTTTTAACTTAAAAAAATAATAGTTTTTTGTTGATTTCCAACTTCTGTAATAAACAACGATGATGATTTTGCGCCCCTATTGATTTCAATTTGTTAAAAATTGGTTGAATTATTTATTAAACAAAAATTAAACTTGTGTTTATTTCCAACTTCTCATGAACAACGAGGATGATTTTGCCGCCCCTACAAATTTGAATATGTACTATAAAAATTGTATGTTTTATAATACAAAATTTTATAAAATTTTCACTAAAAAAAACCTTTGTAATTGGTAATTAACCCATTTGCCGCCCCTAACTCCTGGCGCCCGGGGCGACCGCCCCCTTCACCCCCCTCTAGCTACGCTACTGAATAGCTTTAATAGAAGGAGAATCAACATGAAGGATTTTATATTTCCTTGAGAATAGAACAGGCTGATCATCGGCACGGGTCGTGTAACACCTTAGATCCTGCCCAATAGGAAAATTGGAGTGGGTGAGGAAAGGGATATGATAAGATAAGAAAACAGTGATACGCCACCGCGCCGTACCAACATGAGGGAGAACTTGTTGAACAGCTTTTCCACGTACCACCGAGGGGGATAACGTTGGATAGCTATTCGCGTGCCGATGAGGGACAAGGATGGGTGTGGATGGGGAAAGTATAGGGATAAGTGCAATGCCCTTTAGTTTCAGGACTCATCTGGAGGCGCAACAGCTTGTGGAGAACCAGGGCCTAGTGACTTACAACTCTCAACCATTCCTGTGCTGTGCGTGTTATTGGCAGGAATGGATGGGACCTACAGTTTTTTTCCGAGTCCGAACGACTTGATGAGAAGCACTTATTCATGACAAGTATACTCTTGGAGGATTTGTCAGTTCCTCGCAAGAGGAAGTACCTCGGATAAAACATTTCTGGTTATAGGTGGCACGGCTGGGAATCGAACCCAGATTTTCGGCATGACAGTCCTACGCACTAACCATTATGCCACGAGGTACTACCAGGTAGAAGCCTAGTCCAAGCCCAAAGAATTTTCGGACCTTGCCTGTAAAAAATATCCTCCGAATTTAATTGTATCTGAAAAATTTAATTGTAATAAAAAAATGGTTCTTTGGGAGGTACCATTTGAGATACCAAGGTTTCCTATCAAAAAGAATTATTGTATTGAATTAAAAAAAAAACCGTTGTGGAGCTGCTTTTGAGAAAAATACGAGTATTCAAAGTTGCTAAACAAATGCAAGCTAGGTACCGTTATTTTTGATGTTAAAAAAAATTAATGACTGAGGCAATTACCAAAAAACCCCATGTACCAAGTTTGAAAAAAATCGATCCAGCTGTTTAGGCTGTAGCTCAACAAATAGACGGACAGAGGCAGACAGAATTGTGAGACCAACTTTATTCGTCTACCCTATCATTGTAGCAACAATTTTGTTCGATTTTTTTAACAAGAAGTACTTATATATTGCAAGTAAAAACTAATGGAACTTAATACTTGTATATTAGGGTGTCCATCTGGGACCTCTACAAAAAGAGAACATTTTCCTCGCAAAGTAATTGTATTTTGCACGCAAGAAAATTTAAGGCAATTCCACAAATTTCTCAATATAGAAAGGTATTTGAAACTTTGAAAAATCCTTATCAATTTACGATTTATGACTTTTTATCATTTTAATTTATTATTAAGTTTCATTCAAGAAAAAAAAACATATCTCTTCAAGCTTGTCTATAGTTCATGATACTCAACAGTCAGTAGCGGATCCAGGATTTGGCTGTGGAGGGGGCTTGGAGTTCCCTTAGACATATCTTTTGAAAAATTCTTTATTCATATACGAATGCCCTACCAACCCAAATTTTTTTTCTCAGAAAGTGCGCTAGTCAGCAGTTGAATCAAAAAAGATTTTGTGTAATGCAAAAATATATGTAGCTACTTAATGGGAAAATTCTGCAAATTTTTTTGATTGGAAATGGACATCTGGTAATTAGTAATCTTCGGTTGCTATTTTGAAAAGATGCTTTAACCAGTTTCTCCACAAAGAAACATAAAAAAGTTGTTAGGATATGTTTATAGGAACTTTAAATAAGTAGGTAGGTACCTTTCTTTAATTTGAATATTTTTTGTAGGATTTATAAAACCTCATCCTAAAGTACCTGGTTTAACTTTAGCCAGCCTTCCACCTCCAAAAAAATATTGATAAACTTTGTAGGTTACTGTTGTCCTAAAATTTTTGAACTTGGATTGGTTGTCCATGATTTGATTGACTAGACATTTTATTAATATACTAGCTGGCCCGCCCCGGCTCCGCCCGGGTACACACAAATTTCGAGAACAAACTAAAACAAAATTAACTATGTGTCCTCAATTAATTGAACTCCGGATAACTGAGATTCGACTGCATTTTTTTTAATTTTATTTTGTTAGAACCAAATTTCATGATTAATTGATTTCTTTTCAAACTGAATTGATTTACTTTTGATTACATAAAGCAGGTACCCAGAGTGCGCTTCAGCATATTTTTGGCAAACCGCAAGACTGATCTTAACCAAACTTCACAAAAACTTTCCCAATACCAAAGATTATCTGAAAAGAATCATCCACATAGTTCAAGCAGTTCTTGAGTTATGGCGTGACAAAGGGAAATATGAATTCTTTTTTATATATAGAATTAGTCTTAGGACTCTAAATTTTAAAGGTCTCGGTGAACTCCGTTTCGGATGAAAGCTATTATTTACCTAAATCAATATAACAGCCAGATTTCTTCTGAAAAATACTGGGAGAAAAGTATATCACAATACCAAATCTCGGCCCCACTGTGCGCCGCCGTTATGCTGTTGTGTGGTATAAGGTGCAAGGAAATTTATTTTAATAAAACGAAGGTCAACTTTGGATTTTTCGTTGTCCATTTAATTAAAGTCGTGCTGATAGAAGTATAAAGGGAATAATATTGGTACAACGATCTGACTTTTTTCATTTTTTGCCTACCGGAATTTCACTAAAATTCTAAAATTTCAAAGATATCCATACCATTTATGTCATTAAAAGTGCCTTATGTTACTCCACTACATCCACGTTAAGTCTCGTCAGAAATCATTTTAAAGATTATTGTATTCAAACAGACAAATCTTTTAAATTGATGTAATTACATGTTTATATTTCTTAGCAAATAAACAACCACCTGATCAACTTTCAATTATTTCCATATTAAAGACAAACACTCCAATTTAATTATTATGTTAATAAAACCTGACAGTGTTTCAATCGCATTATTGCATTTTTAAAAGTGCATTATTTTGGTTAAAGGGCCGTCAAAAGGCTGCAAGGTTGATGGCATAAAGTTTGAACGAATACAAAGTGTAAGGTATAAAACACTTTTATTTGTTGCACCTTGAAAATACATTGTGGTGGTCAAAGGGCCGGCCGTGGCATCGCTGCCTTGTTGGTGGCATGTAGTTTGCATAGATCTAGACACTACGTTGACAAAATTTTGAGCAAAGCTTTCACCACCTCTAAGACTATATAATTGTTTTTCTAATGTAATTGTAAGTGTCAGACACTTTAAAAATCGATTATTTCTACTTGTTTATAATCATTTCCTATATATAAATTTTTTGTTTCGACATAATTTTCCCTTAATTTTATTCTTTTTCTAATATTTTAAAGATACCGTTAACATTTCTTAAATTAAAAGTAGCCTAGATTACTCCCAGAGTTGTCCACTACATGTACAGAAAGTACCATTATAACCTGTTCTGCTGTTTTGAAGGTTACCGCGGACAAACAGACAGACAGACAAAAAAATTTCAAATGATGCAGTTATGTTTCTTGGCAAGTAACCAACCACCTTAGCTAAAAAATTTGAAATTATTTCAATATTAACGACAGACACTCCAATTTTATTTATATGTATAGATGTATAGATGTATAGAATAGATTGAAATAAAGCATATTTCCAACTAATGAGAAGTTTTGAGAAACTTTCTAACAAGTAAACGTCTAAAAAATCTAATAACTAAGACTAAAAGAGTCACAGTGCAAACTTTTTTTTCTGCTTTTGACACTAACGTAAGATCCGTACGAGCGTTAAATAAAAAAAATTGAAACAAAAGACCGTATGCAAGGGAGGCAGCTAGATGTGCTGCCTAATCAGAATATATTTCATATATTATTCAATTTTGCTTCTTTTGATGAAAACATTTTATAGTAAGATTTCAGTAATACAAATATTTTTTGAAAGAGTTTGCTCCCACCTAATCGAAAGCCAGCGTACGCCCTTTTATCTCACCTATCTAATTCTTAAAATTTAATTCCTATTGAAGAAAATGCTATAAATGGCAAAAAAGAAAGGTAATTAGGCTCCCTACAAAAAAGTTGCAAATTTTTTGTACAAGTAGCTGTTCCAAGAAATTAGCTAAATCATGTTTTTCAATTCACTTTTTGTAAAATTGAGGAGAAAAATGAATTTGGATGTTCTGTACCGATTCCACCTCAAATGACTAGTCCATGTGGATTGGTATTTCGAACATAGAAATTCGTGTTCAACATTCCGACCATTAACAATTTTAATGCGAATTCCATTAATATTTTTTGTCAATTCAAATCTTACAGTTTGACGAAGATTTGAAAAATATCTGAGTTCAAATTTTAAAATTTGTTCTGCCCTTCAATTTCTAATTATTTATAGTTATACGAGTTTTGGTTTCTTATTAAAACAAAAATGTATATTACGCTTTTTAAAGAAAAAAAAATTAACCGTTACAGCTGATTTTTACACTTCGAAAACGAGTTAGAAGTGAATTGAAATTCTTTCTCATTTCATTTAATGAATATTGCTCGCGGAAAGAGCTCTCCAATCTCTCGTTAGAGCATATAGGAAATCAAAAGAGAAGCTAAGATCAAAAATCGCTTCGTCTTATTAAAGCAGTCTTTGAAATATCCTTCGGCACACGAAAATAATCTGAAATAAAAATATAAGTTTCAATTTCTAAAACAATATTTTGATGTTATCATGCAAACTATCCATATCAAAGTTATTCAGCCCGATTACCTATAGCATCCGTCCAACTGCGGAGCGAATCAGACTAAATTTTGACATTTTTACTATGATCCAAATGTCGAAATTGGGCCTGACTCATTCGTCAGATTCTGTAATCAGGGTGATTTTTTACACCGGAAATTGAGTTTGTAAACATAAGCCCCAAAAGTTATCTGGGCTTAGCTAAGTCCGAAAAATATCAAGAGGAATTTAAGAAAAAGGTAACTTTCATTCGTTTTGTCAAACTTAATTTGTTTTTTAAGAAATATCGATACCCAAGGAAATCTAGGTAAAAATAATAACATGAGAGTCAACCTCACTAGTTAAAATATAAGGGCTTGGAAAAAAAACACAGCATTTAGGAATGCATACTTACTAGCCCCAAACTTGTTATTTGTTTAGTCCGATTCCTTAGGGGCTTAAAAACAAAAAGCTTACACACAAATTGTTAAGCCCCAACCTCCATTGTTCCCTGCACTTCGGAAAACAACAGCTTCCATGGAATTTTTTTTAGCTTTTGCCTCTAACTTTCGTCGGATTTCTTTAAAGCCTGGAAAAAAACACAGCTATTATGCAAATTTGTTAGCACTAACAGTTTTCATCTGATTCCCTTGCACGCTTAGGAAAACGCTTCGTAAAGGCTTAGCCCCAAGCCTCAACTTTTTGTCTTACACCTTTAAGGTTTGACATACGTATACGTCTACGTAGGTATATTTTATTTTGTATATAATCGTCTTTTTTCATCCAATTCTCTGGGGCTTCGAAAAAAAAACACAGCTTGCATATAATATGGTTCAGCGAAACAACTCATTCAATTTTCCTAGGGCTTGGAAAAACACAGCTCACATGTTTTGTTTGTCTAACTCTCTTCTGAATCAGCCGTGGGGGGGGGGGGGCTTCAGCCCCTATAGCCCCCCCTCTGGATCCGCCACTGTCAACAGTTTTTGATATTCACCCCGATTACAGAATCCGACGGATGAGCTGCGGAGGGAAACAGACTCAATTTTGACATTTTTACTATGAGCCAAATGTCAAAATTAAGTCAGATTCCCTCCGCAGCTCATTCGTCGGATTCTGTAATCGGGGTGATTATTTAAAGCAATCGCTTTGATATTTATATGAAAAAAAAAATTAAGAATACTATGGAGATAAAATGAAACAGAGCTTCATAGAAAAAAGAGAAAAAGAGAGTGTAAAAATTAGATCGGAACAAAAAAAGAAAACGTATTTTCTTTAACAGAGATACGATGGACACCCTATACTGTATATCAACAAAGAAAATTACAGCTAAATGACACTCCCTTTAAAAGAGAGATTTAACATATGTACGTCTGCTCTTCTTTTGAAAATAATTTAAGTCATCCTGATAAGACATACAATTGTATGAAGTTTTCTGTTATATCATTGTTGAAATTGTATGCCCTCATTTTGTATTTCATTGTAATCTCCAAAAAATGACAGCCTTTGTCTTGCTCTACCCTTTCAATACACTGGTATTTCTTTATCATGCAGAAACTAATGCAACTAAGTTTTTTCAATATTCGAGAGAAATGGCATCATGTCAACCTAAAAATCAATTCCCCTGAGAATATAAGTCAATATACACTTTGTATGGACTTTTTATATTTGAACTTTCTTTTACTGAAAATTGAAATTGCTTGTTGTGACCCAATAATGCCTGCAACTTCTTTGACATTTTCAACCCATTTTATTAACATTAATCTGAGCTAACTTTAGCCTGGCTGCGCTACCCCCCTGGATCGGAACCAGCCAAACGAACACCGCATCATTATAACTCAATCGAAGAAAATCCTTTCGTTCCTTGGGAGGAGGCTTCATCAACTCTGATGTTCACGATAAAAAATTGTTTTCACAAAAGCAAACCAATTCCCTGCTCCTGGGGATGTATAACTAAGTATGTAGGTAGTATGGGTAGAGTACAAGGATAGCAAAAGAGTCGAATGAAGAATGTACCACTGAACCCACATAATTGCCACATCCTTTTGGCATATAACGTGGGTCCATTAGCCTAACGTTTCTCGCTTTTCATTTTCCAACAGAATAACAGGAGCAACAACTGCTAACTTTGCTCTCCGAAACTCAGAAATAATGATGACAACAATGACAAACGAGAGGAAAACTAGTTTAAGTCAACGTTCGGTTAGGGGGATAAAATGAGAGAAAGGGTAGAAGATGGAGGTAGAGGTGGAATCAATGGCTGACATTTCCACCATCCATCGATTTGAAGGAAATAGAGCGGCTAAGCCATCGTCAGTCAATGCACCAGAGATGTTTAAGCAATGTTCCCACTTTGAGGTTGTTTTAAGAATTTTGCGAAAGTTTGTCTTCATATATGTATAAAGGTCACAATAAGATTTGCTTGAAATACATATGCTGAAACTTCGACAGCATTAAACAGTGATGTCGTTTTACATAGTCAAAGTGAAGCTTTTTACATAAATTTTGGGAAGCAATTATTTTGAAAGTTAAGGATCTTCCTCCATTAAAATACTTAAACAAAATTAGGTAATATAAAACGAATTTTTGCGAGTCAAACGAGACAGTTTTTTTTAAATAAAATAAGAACTATGAGACTGTTTTGTTTGACACCTTTGATTTGGGAATTCATTTATTATATTTTTATTTTTTTTTGTCATAATGGGAGCACTGAAAATCACTATGTCACTAAAGAAAAGTGCACAAAATTGGATATTTCCAAACGATTAAGTTGTGACTCAAATATAACCTGACTATGATATAACTGTGTGCATGTGAATGTGTTTTTTCCTTTTCACATAAATTTTGTAAATTTTACCATATAAACATATAAACGAAGATGTAAGCGGCCTAAATAGTGTTTAAGGGTATAAGAGAATATGAAATTTCATTATTTGGCATAAAGAGTGTGTGTTCGTGACACAACAAGGTGCCGGGTGTGCATTTAATTGCAATCGAAATGCGTTGATTTGCATTTGCATTCGCATTTCGAAGAGGATTTACAGTCCTTTATATCTCCTCTTAGCCATATATACCACCATCACCTCACACAAGCACACACAGCAATAAATTTCGCACAATGAAGGTACCTATATCCCTCAATGGATGTTATGCTCATGCATATAAACGGAAAAAGAACTCTTGATCATAGTTGTAGTGTAGCATGGTAATCAAGGGCTCTGCTCCAGTTCTGTTGGGGATTCTTGCAGCAATGCCAGATATGTTATTGAAACTTTAAATTAAATGTTAAAAGCATATTTATTTCGCCTAAAATGGTAAGTTATGTATGTGAAAATATTAAAACTGTAAGACAGCCTGAAATGATAGCCTGGACCTCACGTGTAGCATGTTTAAAATTAGGTAATTTTATTTAAATATTTGTGTCGTTCAATGTTCCACGGATTTACTGTTGACGAACCTAGCAAACGAAATAAGAACAACGAACTTCGGATCTGCACGTGGAATGTTCTGTCTCTCTATAGACCACGTACAGCCGAACGTTTAGTGAAGGCCCTAGACTGCTACAAAGCACACATCACCGCCATCCAAGAAGTGTCATGGTATGTGCCAGGCAAAAGAAAACTTAAAGACTGCGATATCTACTACGGTGACTGTTACCGACCACAAGTGCAGCGTCTTTTTGGATGTGGATTTGTTGTTAGAGGCAGACTTAGGCAAGAAGTCTTGAGTTTCAACTATGTGAACGAACGCCTCATGACAATTCGCATCAAGGCTAAGTTCGCCAACATCAGCCTCATATGTGCGCATGCCCCCACAGAAGAGAAAGATGACGACACCAAGGACGAGTTCTACGAGCTCCTGGACAAAACATATATGAGCAATGCCCTAGCTATGACATTAAAATTGTCTTGGGTGATTTTAACGCCAAGCTAGGAAAAGAAGACGTCTTTGGTGGCACAATCGGAAGATATAGCCTGCACGACACCACCTCCGATAACGGACTCAGGCTAATCGACTTTGCTGCGGGGTGAAACGTTGTGGTAGCTTGTATGCAGTTCCCGCATCTCGATATACACAAGGGGACATGGCAAATTCCTGGTCAATCAACCCCCACCACATTGCGATCGACGCTAGACACTCCTCCAGTATCAAGGATGTCCGAACGTTCCGAGGAGTCAATGTTGACTCGGACCACTACCTCGTTGTAGCCAAGGTAATGCTACGGATATCCAGACCAAAGCCAAAACAGGGAAATACTGTCAGGAAGTTTGACGTTGGACGGCTACAGTCGCAAGAAATCGCCAGGTCCTCTCCGATCGAGTCTCTCGCGTCCTTTTAAGTAGTCCTTTGCCGCCAACTGCAAATATCGAGAACCAGTGAAAAAACTGCCAGGAAGCCATCAGAGACGTGCTGGGCCTTGCACGACTACCACAGAGAACCCTTGGTTCGATGAAGAATGCCAACAAATACCATGCAGCCAAACAACAGGCATACAAAGCGGCGCTGCATAGAAGGACCAGAGCTGCTCACGAGCTCTACGAGCAGAAGAGGAGAGAGGAACACAAGCTTCTAAGAAGGAAAAAGAAAGAGTGCAATCGAGGAAATAGAAGGATGCCATTGCAGGAATGAAGTTCGGAAGTTTTACCAAAAGGTAAAGAGAACCTCCCAGGGTTACAAGGCCCAAGCCGAAGCCTGCAGGGACGATCAGGGGAACGTCGTGGTAGAATCACAATTGGTGCTGAGGATATGGAAAAATCATTTCTGCAAATTGTATGACGGTGATGACGAACCGAGTTCTGCTACCATGCAAATTGCACTATTCAACCTGGATGACGTAGGCCAACAATTCCGTCCACCTGAGCTCAACGAAGTGAATATAGCTATATCTAAACTTAAGTCCAATAAAGCTGCTGGAGCTGATGGCCTTACGGCTGAGCTATTTAAAGCGGCTGGCGATGATTTACTTTATGCACCAGCTCATCTGTAAAATATGGTCGGAGGAAAGCATGCCCGATGAATGGAACCTCAGCATTGTTTGCCCGATCCTCAAGAAAGGCGATCCTCTTGACTGCACCAACTACAGAGGCATTCGTCTTCTTAATATCATCTACAAGATCTTCTCTGCGGTACTTTGTGAACGCCTGAAGCCATTCGTCGACAACCTGATAGGTCCATATCAGTATCGCTTTAGGCCAGGGAAGTCCATCATCGACCAAATATTCGCACTACGGCAGATCTTGGAGAAAATCAGGGAGTTTCAAATTGATACCCACCATATGCAACTTTTCATCGATTTCAAGGCCGCGTATGATAGCATCTATAGAGACGAGCTATATAGAGCAATGTCTAGTTTTGGTCTCCCCGCAAAATTCATCCGTTTGTGCAGGATGACGATGGAGAATGCATGCTGATCCATCAAGGTCGGCAAAGACCTCACCGACACCTTTGATGTCAAAAAAGGTTTTAGGCAAGGCGACGCGCTGTCATGCGACTTCTTCAACATGGTTCTTGAAAGAATAGTGCAAAGCTCTCACGTCAACACCAGAGGCACAATCTTTCAAAAGTCCGTCCAATTACTCGCTTACGCTGACGACATTGACATAATCGGACGAACAAAGCGTGATGTCAGTGGTGCTTTTGTGAGTATTATGAGAAGGAAGCCAAGAAGATGGGTTTAACGGTGAATGAAAGCAAAACGAAATATATGCTGTCAAGAAGAAAGGACACCCAACACCGACGTCTCGGACAGAACGTCACTATAGACAACTATAATTTTAAGGTGGTCAGAGACTTTGTGTCATTAGTAAAGATACCTAATACTTCCAAGACATTGAAAGCTCTCAATACCATCTCTGCTCGTTGTCCAGAAATATCTACAAGGGTAGATGAGGAAGTTCCAAGGCCGATCATTTTTTGTTTTTGGAATAGCGATCTTAAGCACAACGGCTTCAGCGCCTCTCTCTACCCTTGTTGTCATTTCATGGAGGTCCATGATCCTATGAGATAGCAAGCAAGGCATAGGTGTCGTCCGCGTAGTCCAGGTGTTTGAGGTATGATTGCAGATTCCACTGAATTACTCCATTTGCTGTCGACAAAGCTGCATGCAACACATCACTTATCACTCACAGTATTGGTGACAATATACAACTCTGTCTAACCCCACTTTTGATTTCAAACACCTCTGAGAAACTTCCTTTTTGCAGAACGTGACATTTGGTTCCATTACATGTAGCCTTAATAAAAGCAATCAATTTATCCCGGATTCTCTTCCTGCGCAAAGCAAACCAGATAAATTCTCTTTTGACACCACCAAACGCCTTTCCGAAGTCTATGAACAGCAGGTGAAGTGGTGATCGATATTCAAAGCACTGTTCGATGATTATCCGCAAGGTGTTGATGTGCCTCGGACAGAAAGATCCAGTGTGGAATCCTGCTGGTTCTGCGTCTAGCGTAGGGTCTCTGCGGGAATACCGTCAAGTCCAACCGCTTTGTTGTTCTTCAGTGCTCTGATTGCAGTTAAGATTTCTTCTGCACTGGGTGATACAATGCGTGTTCAGGAATTTGTTACTACAGCCGGGTCATTGGGTGTTGGGTTGATTTCACCGGTGAGAACGCGGTTTAAAGCAGCAGAAAAGTGCTCCTTCCACCATTTGAGCTGGTCCTCATCCAAAATTACTAGTGATCCGTTTATATCTTTTTATTTTGCTTAGAGCCTTAGGCAACTGTAAGTTCCTTTGTAGTTTTGTAGAGGGTCCTACCGTCACACCTACTTGCGGTCTCTTCTGCTTCCGTTGCTAATGCTTTAATATAGTTACGCTTAACATGTCGCACGGTACGGTGAACTTCTCTTCATGCGATACGCGACTCTAGCTCGTTTCTCCTTGCTGCTGGAGTAGCTTAAATGCAAGCTTTGAGCTGTTTTCTTTCTTTGACCCTAGCCCAAGCTTCGTCTGAAAGCCATTTTTCTTTGATGATGGTTTTCAAAGTTTCGCCAATTTGTTTAGAGAGTTGGTAGCATGGGACATTAAATAAGGATGAGATGGGCCGTAAAGGGAGACCAGGTTTAGGAATTTGCTAAATATAAGTTCAGCAAAGTTAGACGTTGCAACACATGCTAGTTTAAAATACATATTTGAATGCTCCTAACTGTGAACATAATTTCGAATAATCAAGCTTGAAAGATGCCCTTAGTTTCAAAGCTATAACCTGGAATGAATTAACATTTTTTTATTAAAATTAAATCTGGCAACACTTTTTGAAAGAATTGCAATGGATGATAATGATGGTGTGGTTAAATTAAATCTACTTAAAGGGTTTCGCCTTTAAATGATAGTACTCAAATGCGGCATTTGACGCATGAATTATGAGAATTATGTTGCAACCGGAACAGAACAGAGCATAACTATAATAATATAGTATAAGAAGGGGTGCGTGGTGCATTCATGCAGCCTGTCTGCATCAATGATGACTATATACATAGTGGGGGAATGGTGTTTGGTGAGTGAGGTGAGTATTGAATATACAAAAGCTCATAGATGGCTCTTCAAGCAAAAACAGAACTGGGGTCGAAAGCAGATTACAAATTAAGTGGAATTCTGCAAATTATGTCAAACTTAGCATATTCAATTTTGTATTTGAACATTTTGTTGACTGGTGGTTGTTTAAGTACCAGTATTTGTGGCAGCATTGGGATAAATTCAATGAATGGTTGTGGCTTTTTGGCTACTCTTTTCATTCGAAGAGCTCTTCTTGGTGGGTTCATTACGTGGCTGTTGTAATTGGGTGCGTGCATTGCATATAGGTACTCTCTGTATAATGGGAAATAGTTCGATAAATATGGTTATGAGAGATCGAATGTACCTTTGTATAAATATATCACTGATTGAAGTTTTATTAGAAACCTCATTAGAATGAATTATGGTTTTTGAGGCGCAAATATGATATGAAATGCATCTAAGCTAAAATTACATTTGGAAAATGAAACTAAGTGGGTATTATTTTGACAAGTTAAGACATATTATGTGGTCTGTAGTTGATTTATTGACCTATTCAACTTGAACATATACATATATTCGATTATGATTTTTTCGTAAAAAGTAAAGGTATTATTATAAACTAACTGAGCCCAATTGTTTTACCTGGGATGAGATGCATTTGGACTAAAGGTCACAAATACTTTATGTTGAAGTTACTGTATACATTAAGTTGAAGAGACCTCATATTAATCTTAAAATCACCACCTTAACGGTTGATTAATTTTCCGTAAGATATCATGTACATTTATGTATCTTTCGAAATCAAAATTGCTTCCTTTTCTTTATTTTGCGGCGATGTTATGGTTTTCAAGAAAATTCAGTAGAATCATAACATTCCCATTTTGTTGTTTATGTAATCGTTGCTCCAGCTATAAGTACTGTGAGGGTCACCTTATTACAGAAAGCAAATTTTTGTCTAAAAATGAGCAGTTTATAAAACCATATAAATCAGATATAAGTGTACATACACTCCTCGTCAACTGAATACGCACAAACATTTTTGAATATATTTTATCCAATTTTTCCAAACAGTGATGGTTATTATGCCATCTGTTGATGGTAAAAATTTTCGTAACATATAAATAACAGAATTTCAAAGTTTTATCCAAAAACAACCGTGAGTTTTTCCTTCAACCACTTCCAAAGTGTAACTTATGCAAAGTAGAAGTTTTTTTTTGAGTCAACTGAATAGGTACAAAAATTAAAATTGGTATTGGAATGGAATGAACCAAGTTTTTGTTTAAGTTTAGTAGTGGGTACTTCCACCTTTATTTTTAATTACTTCGTAAATTCGATCCGGCATGGAATCGTATAGCTTTTTAATGTAATTTAACGAAATTTCGCTCCACGCTAATTTGATTGCAGAAATTAAGGTTTCTTTGTCTTCGAACTGACGACCACCCTCATAAACTTTGCGTACTAACCATCCCCAGACATTTTCTATGATGTTTAGATCAGGTGAGTACGGTGGCCATTGAAGCAACTGCACTTGTTGCTCCTCTATCCATGTTTTTATTATGCGCGCTGAGTGAATAGGCGCATTATCATGTTGGTAGGTCCAGTTTATGGGTCCAAAGATGTTAGAAAATTTAGGAAAATTTCTTTCCAAAATTACTTTATACCCAGCTGCTGTCATTCTTGATGTTACTACCTCGAGCTCAACTGTTCCATAATAACTGACTGCTCCCCATATCATGACACCTCCTTCACGACTATGATGGAGCTTTAAAAATCTTTTTTCTTTTCTTAAGTCGTGAAAATAGAAGTTGAACCCATCAGGGCCATCGAAATTAAACTTTTTTTCATCTGAAAAAACCACGTGATACCATTCTTTTTTCCAACTCATGTGAAGTCTTGAAAAATCTAATCGCAACATTTTCCGTCTCTCGTCAAGTGGTGGTTTTTTCTTTAGTTTCATTCGTTTAAGATGGCTTGAGTTGTTGATTACTCTTAATACTGTTGAGCAACTTGCGTTTACGCCGACTTTTTGTTTTATTTTTGCCACAGAATCAGAAGAATTTGATGCATATCTTAAAATTCTTCGTCTCTCAGCTGCTGTTGTTGCTGTTTTCTTACCTCCCTTCATGTTTTTGCCGTATGCATCTTTATTTTTCAAGTAAGAATAAACTACATTAAAACTTCGGCCAACTTTATCAGCTATTGCACGTCCAGTTAGGCCTTGGTCTCTAAGTAAATCGATTTTAGCTTTTTCAACACTGTTAAGACACGTAGATCTACCCATTTTTCTTAAAATTTGAAATCAAGAATTAAATTTTACTGAAAACACTAAAATCGTTAATTTAAACTGTCAAGCACTCCAAAAAACTTATAAACAACGAAGAAAATGGCGTTGTACCTATTCAGTTGACTAAAAAAAAAACTCCTACTTTGCATATAAAACACTTTGCAAGTGGTTGAAGAAAAACTCACGGTTGTTTTTGGATAATTCTTTCGGAATTATCTGCTCAACATCTTAAGGGAATAGTTAGCATCAACAGATGGCATAATAACCATCACTGTTTGGAAAAAATGGATAAAGTATAGGTATTAAAAAATGTTTGTGCGTATTCAGTTGACGAGGAGTGTATGTATCTGTTTTTTTAAAAGAACAATTTTTCTATCGTCTAATAAGTGCTTGGATTCGAATTAATCTATATAAATATTTTCCAAGCACTAATAGATTCCGCAACCAATAAGCCAATTTACAATGCGCAAATATTGGTTTAAGAAATGTGTTGAAAGTCCCTCTAGTTAAGCAGCGTCTTTGATGAGTCAAAAACCTATGCTGCAAGCCATCCACATGAATCACACTCTCATCATCATCGTGTCCTGTAACCCCGGCTGGGGCATAGGGCGTCAACAAAACGTCTCCATCCTTCACGGTCTGCTGCAAGGTACTTAAGCTGTGGCCACGTCTTTCTCTGGGATTCTGCTGTTGATTTCCATGTTGTTCTTGGTCTTCCAACCCACCGTGCACCCTGAGGATTCCATTCAAAGGACTGCTTTGCAATTTCATCGTTTGGTTTCCTCAGTGTGTGACCAATCCAACGCCATTTACGCTTTCTTATGTCGACGTCCAGCCGCTCTTGACTTGTCCTGCGCCACAATTCCTCATTTGATATTATTTGTGGCCAGCGAATCTTTAGGATGTGGCGAAGACAGCGATTCACAAAAGCCTGCAATTTCTTCGAAATGGTAGACGTGACTTTCCAGGTTTCACAAGCATATAACAGCACGGATTTGACATTGGATTCGAAGAATCTCAACTTAGTGCGTAAGGATATTTGACTGGATTTCCAAATTGGGGACAGAGTACCGAAGGCAGCACGAGCTTTATTTATTCTACTTTTAACGTCCAGATCCGTACTACCGTTAGCAGAAACAATACTGCCAAGGTAGTTAAATTTTTCCACTACTTCAACTGGCGTCTCCTGTAAAATAATACGCTGCTGTGTGGAGCGGCCTGTGAGCATTATTTTTGTCTTTTTGCTGTTAATTCTTAGACCACTCGACTCTCCCTTCACTTGCAGTGTTTGGCACATCCCGTTCAGCCCACTGATGTTATTTGCCAGTAGACATATGTCATCGGCATAGTCTAAATGACTGAGCCTTTCGAACGGTCTCCACTGAATGCCCTGTCGCTCAGCTGTACCAACACTGGCCGTCAATACGTCGTCCATCGCCAGCAGGAAGAGAATTGGCGATAGAACATCCCCTTGTCTCACACCCTGTTGCACTACGAAGGAGTCGGATAGCTGCCCATTGTGCAAAACAAAACACCTCGCGTTGTTGTAGGACTCTTTAATAATGGCAACAATTTTTGGTGGAATTCCTCTACCAAGCAACGATCTCTATATACATTCTCGGTTAACTCGATCAAAGGCCTTTTCAAAATCCACGAACATGAGGTAAAGCGGTGATTGATATTCCATCGACTGCTCGAGGACGATACGCAGGGTGTTGATATGGTCGACACACGATCGACCACTGCGGAAGCCGGCTTGATGCCTCTTGAGTGTAGACTCGATTCTATCCTTTATTCGCTCGAGTATGATTGTTGCCATTAGTTTTGGGAAAACGGACAAAACGGTGATACCACGCCAATTGTTGCAATTCTTTAAGTCACCTTTCTTTGGCAACTTAACAATCACACCATCCTTCCAGTCCCTGGGATAGCTTTCGTTTTCCCAAATGTTTTGTATCAGCGGATGTAAAATACTAGCCGCTGCTACGGGATCGGCTTTCAGGAATTCAGCTGGTATTCCATCCAGTCCAGCTGCCTTGTTGTTTTTGAGGAGATTTATTGATGTACGAATTTCCGATTCTGACGGGGGTTCGATGTCAATACCCCTATAGGACCTGCGCATCTCGTTTAGTTGGGGCACTTCAGCACTCTGCTCAACTGAATCCTCATTTAGCAGGGCACAAAAATGGTCCTTCCATCTACGAAGCTGATCCTCAATTGATACCAAAAGTGTGCCATCCACATCCATTACAGGATGATTGGTGTTGCTTTTTTTCCCGATAACATCTTTGGCTATTTGGTACAATTCCCGGATATCTCCTCTTCTGGCAGCGCTTTCCGCATTATCTGCGAGTCCATCCAACTTCACCCTCTTGTCACGTCTAACACAGCGGTAGACCATCTTATGTGCAATGCGGTACTCTCTTCGCAAGTCAGCCTTTCGTTGAACATCAGCTTCGGCATTTATTTGGATTTTCAACGATTTGCGAAGTTCGATCTTATCCCAGGTGTCTTGGGATATCCAAGAGTCTCTACGTCTCGTTCGCTTGGGTACAGTTTCGGATCCAGCCTCCATAAAAACACTTTTAATTTCACCCCACATCTCATCAATTGTTGAATTCTGGATTCCATTTAATGACGAGGCTCTGTCGTTAAGGGTGGTGACATAGTTTCGACATATGTTGGGGTCATTTAAAGCATTAGTAATGAATTTTGTGCTCCTTGCTGCATCCTGCGCTGGTTTTTGTACGGCAGCGGTTCGTAGTTTGAGACTCATCAGAACCAAATGGTGGTCGCTTCCCACATCGCCATTTCTTAAACTCCGGACATCACACATAGACTTCCTCCATCGCTGCTGAATCATGATATGATCAATTTGGTTTTCGGTTTGACCATCCGGATGCACCCAGGTAATTTTGTTGCACGTCTTATGCTTAAATACAGTCCCACCTATGACAAGACGATTCGCGTTACAAAAGTCGACAAGCAAGTCACCATTTTCATTCCGTGACCCCACGCCATTTCTTCCCATCACGCGTTCCAGTCCGTAATTGTCTGAACCGACTTGGGCATTAAGGTCTCCCATAACGACTATGATGTCGGCTCTCGGAACACTACTGTAAACCGAGTTAAGATGAGTGTAGAACGCGGTTTTGTCTTCCTCGGTCGCTTCATTTGTGGGGGCGTAGCACTGAATAATTGTGACGTTACGAATTTTTGAACGAAACCTTGCTGTCATTAATCTCGCAGAAATGGGCGCCCATGAGATCAAACAACGCCTCGCTTCTTCGTTCAACATAATTCCGACACCATGCAGTCTTTGGCCACCCTCTCTTTCATCTTCGCCGGAATACAGCATTCTCGTCTGTCCAGTTTCTGATCTGTATTCAGCTCTTCCTCTCCACTTAGTTTCGCTTATGCCCAGGATACTGATCTTTAGGCGAAGCATTTCACGCTCAACCTGCTCGTATCTACCATCGCTGTACAAGGATCGAACGTTCCATGCTCCGATTTTCGTACGTATGCGGTAGCCAAAAGTAACATTTGCGCTTCTTGAAAGACCTCTTCTATTTGTCAACGATTCATTTATTATTATGGCGTCTTGATTGACGCTCGTACATGAAGGATGCCGCACCCCCAAATCCGATGTGCGGTTTACTGCAGCCGAAGCTACAGAAGGATTTTCTATAAAAAGATTACCTCTTGGGGACCCATTTCCATTTGTTGTCATAATTCATGTATTTGCATATATCCTTCCACCATGGTGTTTTCCGAGATATGATTAATAACATACATAAGCTCAGATTTGACAGGCACACCCGCCTTTTGTATGGTCAAACACATAACTGCTCGAGGCCGCCCACTATGGGAAAACAGACGCCTTTTGTAGCCGCCCAATATGGGTTACAGACGCTACCTGCTGCTGCCGTTGGCCTTTTACCAAAAAAAAGCTCCTCCGCCACCAGACTATCATGCCGTTGACCGCCACCTGCAGTTCATCCGCCTTAAGGGGGCTTTTAACCATCCCGAGGACAAGTTTGTGCCCTGACCAGCATAGCTGGGTTGTCTGCTTATCCCGGCATCCATTCGGTCCCCCTGCACGTTAGCGTTACCCGCCCTCTACCACGCGGAGGTGTGCATAGGGATTTTCCTATCATTGAGCCTAGGGCCATATGGCGTCCTAGCACTCTCAAGTACTTTTAGAGGGCACACACTCTAAACTAGTAAAATCCCTAAAAAATATCAATTTAATGGGAGAGTGTCCAATGTCCACTGTCCATTCTGAAATCTCTTTCGGACCACCAGAGACAGATGAGTTCTTTTCAACATAAATTTTGATACTCAAAATCCAGGATGTCTTAACATCACCTACATTCCCCAGGTTGGAGAGAAGTCTTTCTTTATTCCAAAGGCTGGCAAGACCATTCACACTGACTTTAGGTTAATCAGACTATCCCCCTTGCTTTTCAAGACCCTAGAAGGACTAAATGAAACCCATATTCGCCTAAAGTTAAAAGATGGTGTGCTCTCGCAGGCAAATCTGTTGAGACAGCACTTTATGAAGTGGTCGGCACTATTGAAAAATCAATTAATTTCAAAGAATTCACCTAGGCAGTATATAGAAAGGGATTTCAAAAATGTTGAAAATGATTCAACTCGTCAAGCATCGATCTGACAGTGTTGAATTGGATTGACTGCATGCTTCAAGTGAGAATTATAAATGTAGAAATGGGTAATTGCATAAGCTTAAACCCAGGAAGTGTAGAGGTAGTCCACCAGGTGGAGTCTTATCTCCTCCGCTTTGGCTTTTCATCGTTACTTACTTACTTACTTACTTATCCGGCTCCCGATCCATGAATGGTCTCTGCCTGAGATATTGCGGTCTTCCATCGGTTGCGATCCCTCGCACGCTCCCTCCAGTCGTGGAGACCAAGCGCTCTTGTCCCTATAGCGGAGGTTCAGTCTTCCTGGTCGTCTCGAACCTGGGGGCTGAGATTCGAATTTTTCTTGGCTGGAGCGTTGGTTGTCCATTCGCTTGATGTGGCCGAGCCAGTGTAGTCGACGTGTTTTGGCTCTTTGGACTACATCCACATCTTGGTACAGCTCGTAGAATTCACGATTGAATCTTTTCATCCAATCACCCTCTTCGCATATAGGACCAAATATCCGCTGAAGAATTTTTCTCTCGAAAGTGCCCAGTATCGGTTGCCCTTTTTTACTTATCGTCCAGCACTCGGCGCCGGCCGTAGAGTAGAACTGGTAAAATTAGCGTTTTGTATAGCGTGCACTTTGTCTTTTGAGAAAGGAGTTTTGAACCCATTTGTTTGGCCAAACCGAAGTAGCAGCGGTTCGCTAGGGTAATTCTTCGTCGGATTTCCACTAAGGTGTCGTTCGTGGAATTGATGTTTGTTCCGAGGTAGGTGAACTCCTTGACTACCTCGAAATTACTGCTACCAACAGTGACGTTTTGTCCTAGGCGATGGACAGATGAGGCTTTGTTTGTTGATAGCATATACTTTGTTTTGTCCTCATTCATTTCAAGACCAACGCGTTTCGCCTGTTCATCAATAGCTGTGAATGCTTTAAGTACAGCTCTCTTGGAGCGGCCGATGATGTCGATGTCGCCCGCATATAGCCAAGCAGTTGAGAAGACCTGTTGATGATAGTGCCTTCCGTGTTAACACCACTCTTGCGCACTATCTGCTCCAGGGCTAAGTTGAAGAAATCACATGGTAGCGCATCTCCTTGTCTGAGCCCTGTACACGTCTGGAATAACTCGGATGAGCTGTTACCCATTTGCACGTTGCACCGCGTATTTTGTAACGTCATGCGGCATAGCTGGATCAGTTTTTTCGGGATCCCGAGTTCTGACATCGCCAATAGAAGCTCTTGGCGACTTATGCTATCATATGCGGCTTTGATGTCCATGAATAGATGGACTTGAAATTTGTTGGTCTTTTCCAGGATTTGCCTCAATGTGAAGATTTGGTCTATCGTTGATCTGCCTGGCCTGAAGCCACACTATGGTACGTGCCGATCATAGTGTTGCAGAAAGGTTTTAGACGCTCACATTGTACGTTGGATAGGATCTTGTAAGCAACATTAAGCAGGGATATGCCTCTGTAGTTCTTGCAGGACATAGGATCGCCTTTTTGGTAGATTGGGCATATGGAGCTATTTGACCAGTCGTCGAGCATACTTTCCTCCTTCCACACTTTGTTGATGAGCTGGTTCATGCACCCTACCAGGACATCTCCTCCATACTTGAAGAGTTCCGCAGGTAGGCCATCCGAGCCAGCGGATTTGTTATTCTTAAGGTTATTGATGGCTTTCTTACCCTCTTCAGTACTGGGCGCTGGGACTGGATCTTCATTGACTGGTCTTATATGCTTCTTTGTTCCTCTGTTGCCTCCTCTACATAATGTCCATTAAGCAGCTGCTGGAAATGCTGCTTAAACACGTCTACAATTCCCTGTGCTTCGGTGACTAGGTTACCTTCAATGTTTCGAAGAGCTTGCGTGCCAGTCCTATAACCAGATCCCAGTTGCTTGGCTGTTTTGTAGAACCGGCGGGTGTTGGTGGCGGTGCTAGACTCTTCGAGATACTTGAGCTGAGAGTCTGCGGATGCTCTTTTCTTTCTACGCAGGGTTTTTTTCTCTTTCCTTCTCTTTTCACGGTACTCCTCTCTTGCTGCTCTTGTTTTCCTTTGCAGCATTAATTTGCATTCGTGATGCATTTTCCGTCTCCTGCTTCAATACCGCGCATTCATCGTCATACCACGGGTTCTTTTTTCTGGGGTGGTTGATAGCCTATGGTGGTCTCGGCTGTCTCCTTAATGATGTCGCGATATTGGTTCCACTGGTTGTTGACGCTTGTGGCTGGGTGTACGGCAGAGAGTTTCCCGGTCAACTGCTCACTGTAGTCTCTGGCTTTCTCAGATGTGCTAAGGCATGCAATGTTGAATTTCTTCATTTGGGCGGTCTTCGTTTTCTTTTCATTGGACAGTCGGGCTCTGAACTTTGCCACAGCCAGAAAGTGATCAGAGTCCACGTTTGCGCCTCGGAAAGTTCGCACGTCCAAGATGTTCGATGCATACCTTGCGCCAATTAGCAAGTGGTCGATTTGGTCGGCGGTTCGACCATCTGGAGATCGCCAGGTTGCTGTGTGTATCCTTCGCCTGGGGAACCTAGTGCTACTTATCACCGTATTACGAGCTGCAGCAAAGTCGATTATTCGGAAGCCGTTGTCTGTTGTTGTTTCGTTTTTTCCAACTAATCCGCCAAAGATGTTTTCCTTTCCGACTTTAGCATTGAAGTCTCCAAGCACGACTTTGACATCGTACTCCGGACAGGCTCCTTAGGCTGCGTCCAGGAGGTCGTAAAACTCCTCCTTGTTAGACTCCTCAGCTTCATTGGTAGGGGCGTGTGCACATATTAGGCTGATGTTTTGGAAGGTAGCTTTGATGCGGATCACAGCCAGGCGATCACTAATCGGCTTAAAATCGATGACTTTCGATCTGAGTCGATTTCCCACGACGAGTCCGCATCCTAACATGTGCAGTCTTTGATGGCAGCTGTAATAAATGTCGCAATCTTTTCTTTTCGTTATACCTGATCCTATTCATCGTATCTCCTGGATCGCGGTAATATCTGCCTTGAGGGTCCCCTTATTACAGAAAGCAAATTTTTTCCAAAAATGAGCACTTTATAAAACCATATAAATCAGATATAAGTACATATCTGTTATTTTTTAAGAACAATTTTTCTATCGTCTAATAAGTGCTTGGATTCGAATTAATCTATATAAAAATTCTTCCAGGCACTAATAAATTCCGCAACCAATAAGCCAATTTACAATGCGCAAATATTGGTTTAAGACATGTGTTGAAATTTTGATACTCAAAGTCCAGGATGTCTTAACATCTGCTACATTCCTCTGGTTGGAGAGAAGTCTTTCTTTATTCCAAAGGCTGGCAAGACCACTCACACTGAACTTAAAGACCTTAGGTCAATCAGACTATACCCCTTTCTTTTCAAGACCCTAGAAGGACTAATTGAAACCTATATTCGCCTAAAGTTAAAAGATGGTGTGCTCTCACATGCCCAATATGCAGATTTGATGGGCAAATATGTTGAGACAGCACTTTATGAAGTGGTCGGCACAATTGAAAAATCAATTAATTTCGAAGAATTCACCTAGCGGTATATAGAAAGGGATTTCAACAATGTTGAAAATGATGCAATTCGACAAGCCCTTAACTCGATCAGCATCGATCCGACAGTGATGAAATGGATTGACTGCATGAGAATTATATGTAGAAATGGGTAATTGCAAGCTTTAAACCAGGATGTGTAGAGGTAGTCCACTATCTCCTCCGTTTTGGCTTTTCATCGTTAACCAGATCTAAATTAAACTTCGTCAAAGCGGTGCCAAGGTCATTGCATACGCCAAAGACATATCATGCTAAATAGCTTGGGATAATTCGTCCCCACTCTGTGTGAACTCCTGCTTTCAGCCCTTGATAAGCTCAGCAATTGGGCCCGCAGCTGTGGACTTAACGTTAACCCCACTGGAGGTAGAACTAGTGTTGTCTCCAAGGAACCGTTATATTCCAAACATAAGCCCGCCAACCATTAATGGAATTCTGTTACAGATTTTTGGAACCACCAAATGTTTTGGCGTTATAGTTACTAGATCGAATAATTTTGAATGAACAACAACAACTTGTGTGTGTTACCACCAAGTATATAGGCTGGAGGTATAGCTATTTCACGAGAGCCACCTCGATCATCAGACTCCTTTAGTGGTACTTAGTCTGGTTATGCTCGTATTAATTGAAAAACTCTTTGCCGTCATATGGGAGCGAACCATGAATCTTGCGATTCAGAGGCCGATGCACTACACACCGTGCCACTGAAGCCACATGGTTAGCTCTATCCCAATACAGGTTTCGTTGTTTATCAATTGCAATAGCGACTAGCATTTTTATTAACACACACAAGCTTGCTATTGTTCAGTCGGTTTCTTTCTTTTTTTCCCCATGCACCGATTCGTATGCCAACAATTCGTTGGTTATACAAGGGGGGGGGGGGGGAGGGGGATGAGTTGAAAGAGTTGACACTGGTCAAGAATTAATTTACAATTTAAGTTGGGTTTTGTGTTCTTACTGCTTTAGAGGCTATTCTTGACACCAATATTAGAGAAATCCTAACTGTAGGTTTTTTGAAATCTCTCAAAATTCATATCTTAAAGGTGGGTCTACTATAAAAAGAAAATCTATATCCCTTGAATTCAATACAGGGATGGTGTCTGGTTCTATGAGAAAATGATCCTTTATTAGAGACATATCATGTCTTGAGTGTTGCATTTTTAATATTACTTAATTGCTTGAACATAATATTCAATGTCTTATAAAGTTGGTTCTGCCGTCTAATATGTTAACACACTTTGCATTCCAGATCTTGGGTCCTACAAATTCGTCTATACTTGAAAAACATATTAATATAAACAAGAATGTCTTAAAGCTTAGTTATCTCTTAGATTTAAATCTAAATGCTCTTTAAAAACAAAATGCAAATAGGTATAGATAAAAATAAAAATAAGAGAAAATGTTTTTTAAGAAGCTCGTAGAATCTTTATCTCAAAGACCGTCTGAGCTCTTTTCATTAGAGACTTTTTCAAAGTTATATAAATTTTTAACATTAGTTACTTGGACTGAACGTTTTGTTGTTGAAAATAATAAAACAAAAAGTATAATATTTCTATAGATGATTAAACAAAAAAAAATCAAAAAACAATGTTTTTATTCCTCTAAAATCTGAAGAATCTCTTAAGAAAGTTTTGCATGAAATGTCTCTGCCATTAACATAATATTTAATCGCTTTTTGCGACAGGATGACAATGGCAAGAAGTCTTTTGTTTTTCTTTAAATAACCACAAGTAAAAAGTGTAACAAAGATATGGTATCCGCAGACAAAAAAGACTACTTCACAATAAACATAGGTTTGCATACAAATTATTCTATTAAAAGAGGACTCGTTCGTTTTTGTTGGTGAACAAAAATTCAGCCACCAATGTCCTCATCCACCCTGTATTAAAAAACTATGTAAAATATTTCATTGCTCCACGTGTGTCATTATCAAGGAAATCTTAAATATAAAAAAAAAACAAGAACTATGACAGAACAAAAAAAAAAATGCAGTAAGAACTGTGCACACAAGTAAAACATTAAGAGAATGTCATAATATGTCCTTGTGCTTAGGTTTCCTGCGAGAATTGAAATGCATGCGAGGAATGTAAAACAAGAATTCCAATTCAGAAACAGCTGAACATAGAACACATCAACAACATCAGCAGCATGAGGAAGGAGGAGACGGTGAGGACTAAGGGCCATCCAGACAGCAGTATAACAGCATGGAGAAAAGTCATAAGTTAAGAGCATCAACCAGCAGAGCACTCCCACTGTATAGAAAGAAGCATTATGATAAGGCAGAAGAAGTAGTAAAGTAGGAAAGGAAGGAGTCAGGACTATCAGCTACCCTAGCATCAGTAGCAGCAGATAAATATAAAAACGAGCAAAACAATGCAAAACATGAGCTTTTGATATTTTTTTTTGATGAAGGAATTTCTTTGCAACATACCCTGCTCTACCCATCCAGACGAACTTTTCTGGGAAGACAAAAATGTCGTTGTCCTCCATATTGTCGTCAACTACATCATCCCAATCATCATAATGATCATTACTATACAAACATAAGTACATGCACATACATCTTTTTCTATGTTTTGATGTTGTAATGACAATGTTCGATTTAGATTTATGTTAAACAAAAAAACATGTCTAGGTATGAGATTGAATAATTGGAAAATGTACTTAGGGTATTTTTGTCGTTTATTCTTTGAAGCTAATCCTTTTACAACATTTCAAGGATGTATTATTTTTACTGTACTTCATATGCAGTGAAAACGTTGTTCAAAAAATTTTAATGGTTGTATTGTTTCTACAGTTTACAAAACCATTTGAGAATTAAAGAGGAACAGGAAAATTATGGATTTTAATGGGAGATATGTTTCAGGGTTGTAAAAGAATTAAAGAATGCAATCTTTGATGAAAGCATTCTTTTATGATTTCAATTAAAAGATTGCACTCATTGACTTCAAGCTCTTCAGCAGAGTAAGTTAGCTAAGGAGGCAAAGTTTAATGACGGATTTGTATAGAACAGTTATTTAAAATCACTTTTTACTATGGAAGGGGGTCTATCTTACCAGGCGCGGATCCAGGATTTCGTTCAGGGGGGGGCAATTTTCGTGAGTTTCCAAAATCTTGATGAGGTCTACAGAAAATTTGAGTACTCTTCATACCGCTCTACACGCCTGGTCACACAAAGCAATGTGAGTTAATGAGTTTGAAATTTGAAGAAAGCAATTGAATCTTTCATAACTGCCACATTTCTCAAACAGCGGGTACTTTGAACTTTGTGAAATGAAGTTGTGCAGCTTGTAGCTATAGCATGGTGTCTTTTACAGCGGTTTTGAGTTCCCTCTGGATCTGCGTAACTCTACAATTATTATACTCGGAATACATAATGGTACAGTGGTATGTTCCTATTCAGACACATGACGTTCGAGTTCGAGTGAAATTTCCAGCCTCTTCTTTAGCTGGCAACCTAACCTAACCTTGTTAGTTAAAGGCCGTTTTCAAAATGCGTTTTACAGAATGTTCTCAAACTCAAACTGCAAAAACCTTCTGTTAGAATAGACAAATTCAAGTTTTACTGCATAAGCAATTTGTTCGATAATGCAGTTTGGAGTTTGCTAAAAATATTGAGAAGCTGTAGAACATGTTCATAAACATCAAATGAGTTTGCAAGAAAATTGAAGGACGTTGATAAAAAATATTTTGTGAAAATAGTTGTATTTTAGCTTAACTTAGATTATAGATCAAAACCGAGATGAACCGTATCGTTTGCTTTCATCGATACAAAACCAAACTTTCCGACATAGAAATAAAACACAATATGGGTATTCAAGCAACAGCGTAAAGTCGTCGTAAGCGATGTAAAGTTTAAAACTTAGTAATTCTGTCACAATTTGTGGAGAATTTGACAGATTTACGATGTTTAAAACTTTACTACGATTACGACGAATTTACGCTGTTGCATGAATACCTTAAATGATTATAGTGGAAAATCAAAAACAAAATAACACCACTCTTTATTAAACTTTTCCATCCGACCTTCTCGATTGTAACTAATTTTCGTTATACATTTCATTTAAAATATACTTAGCCTTCGTTAAGCTCAAAACATTGACTACAGAGTTGTCAGACTCATGCAACTCGATACAATAGTAATATTCTCGTCAAAAAATGGCAGTCATTTGACAATCGAATTGATGAAACAACTTTCCTTTCCTTAGGTATAAAAGTTCCATCCAACTTCTCTTTAGCAGTAACTTCTAAAGTCGTTTCCTGGTTTCTCCACAATCTTCTTCGTTCGATTTGTTCTCTTCGCCAGTTTAATAATATGGAACACGAAAGTTCCTAAAACATATCAACGATAGCGACAAAATCCTCACATCAAAAACGCATCTTATGGCTAAATTAGATGTGCTCCGAGCTCGAGCACATGTGCATGTGCATACTTTTAAGGTGCGTATCAATTTCAGAGTAAAAAGGCGGTGAGCAGCTCTGAAGAAGTTCTCGAGAATTAAACTCCAAAGTGGACACAGGCACGGTCATGAAATAAGCTCACCATAGGGGAAGACAGATACATATCCGAGAGTCACTCTCGAGAGTTTTCTAGTGAAAGTACTTCCTCAATGAAAACGCACATTTAAATATTTATCACAAAAAGAACTCTATCACCCATTTAGTATATGTATGAAATTTTCTGATATTTATCAATAACTTTTATACAAAAATGTAGTTTATTATTTTAACTTTAATTTAGATATCTTCATCCTGTAGATCCGAGCATTTAAAGCAAAATTAGAAATTTTTGAAGCTAATTACTCGTAAATTGACGTATTTTAAAGATTTAATTTTCTTTAAAATTAAAATCAACTTCAAGGTTGAAAATTAAGATAAGTGCCCCTGTCACCTCTCCCGTTACATTTAAGTATAAAAAACCACTAACAAATTTGTAGAGTAGGGTTAGAGGTGAAGCAATAACTTTTTAAAACATCATTTTTCAAATTGTGAAATTTTTCATTCAAAGCATATGTATTTTAAATTGAAAATGAAATCGATTAGGGATTCAACCTGCTGTATGAAATAAAGTGGCTTTTCTCACAAAATGTTATACAGTAATGTAGCCTGACATTTATCTTTTCATTAAAGACCTTTACTTTGAAGATTGAGATCTAAAACCGAAGTTAAAAGCTTTCCACTCAGTCGATTTGAAGGCGCTATCTGTGCAAAGCGGAACTTTTCTTAACTGAACCTGATCAGCCAGCGGAAAACGAACAACCACTCATTACTGCAACGCTGCGCTGCCAAGAAAAAATTTTATAAACGTATAACGAAATAACCTTTTTTTGATTACATTTTATTAAATTTATATTTTATGCTTCGTTCGATCTTGCCCAGGGGGGGGCAATTGCACCCATTGCCCCCCCCTGTATCCGCGCCTGTATCTTACACCATTTGGGTGAGAGGGGAAATTTTCTTAAGAAAAATGCTTAAAATAGAAAAAAAAAATATTTAAAAATAACAGTAATAAGTACTTATACAATCAAGTGTAGTACCTCGTGGCGTGATGGTTAGTGCGTAGGACTGTCATGCCGAAGGTGTGGGTTCGATTCCCAGCCGTGCCACCTAAAAACAGAAACGTTTTATCCGAGGTACTGCCTCTTGCGAGGAACTGACAAATCCTCCAAGAGTATACTTGTCATAAAAAAGTGCTTCTCATTAAGCCGTTCGGAATCGGCAAAAAACTGTAGGTCCCCTCCATTCCTGCCAACAAACACGCACACAGGAATGGTTGTGAGTTGTAAGGCACTAGGCCCTGGTTCTCCACGAGCTGTTGCGCCACCCAATTTATTTATGAAAGATTTCGTTCTCTCCGTAATTTAGTTGTGCTTCGTATCAAAACAGCCAAACGACATTACTACGAAAATGTATTGAATCCTGATAACCAATTTGGAAAAAAATTTATGGCAACATTTGCGAAAACTGGGTAATGGTTAACGAGTCATAGAGACTCCTTCTAATATAGATTGCAACCTACTCAATGCCCAGTTTTTGTCTGTATCCGTTCCTTCAATAATTATTCATCAAGTGCTCATGACTCAGAGCATTTTAATTCGATTGAAAATGCTTATGATTCTGAACAATGTTTTTACTTCATTCATTTCACCGAAGAAGATATAGTAGAGGCTATTTTATCTTTTAAGTCAAACGGGGTGGGAATAGATGAAGTAAATCCTAAGTTTTTGAAAATGGGTCTGCCTCAAATCCTAAAATTTATAACTTATTAATTCAACTCTATATTAACTACTTGTGAGTATCCGAGACTATGGAAGAATGCCAAGATACTTCCAATTCCTAAGACAAAAAACTCTGCTAACCCTGAATACCGGCCTATTGCTATATTGCCATACCTGTCAAAAGTTTTCGAAAAGTCGATTTTAAAACAAATCCAATCATACCTAAATACAAACCACCTTTTAAGCTCAAACCAATCAGGTTTCCGAGAAAGCAGAAGTTGCAAAACTGCTCTTCTACTTGTTGTAGATGATATTCGAAGATCAATGGACACTAATTGTGCTACTTTTTTAACGTTGTTGGACTTTTCCAAAGCGTTTGATACGGTTGATCACTTTACACTTTGTAAAAAGCTTAGAGATGATTTCGGTTTTTCTTCTTATGCAGTAAAACTTTTGCACTCATACTTAACCGATCGTCAGCAATGTGTGGCTGTGGGAAGCCAGTTGTCATCATATCTTGCAGTCCCTGCAGGAGTACCACAGGGTTCCATTCTTGGGCCGCTATTATTTTCGCTATATGTCAATGAAATTTCTCATCTAGTTAAGTCCTGCAACGTTCATATGTTCGCAGATGACGTCCAACTATACATATGCACTCCGTTAGGTGGCATAAGTAATGATATCAGTCAAATTAATGAAGACCTAAAAATTATACAGCAGTGGGCTTTCAAGCATAACCTTTCTCTCAACCCGGGGAAGTCAAAGACACTATGCATTTACAAGCACATTTTAGATACGTCAAGTTTTCCACCAGTTCGACTTGGTACATCGACCATTGACTATGTGCATTCTACCAGGAACCTGGGGATAATTTTCAACGAAACTTTAACTTGGACTGATCATGCAGCTACTACAATTGGTAAACTATATAGTGCTTTGCGCCTATTATGGTCAACACAAAAGTAAGTTCCTGTCAAAACTAACATGTTGCTTGTCAAAGTACTTCTGCTACCCATTTTGTTGTACGGATGTGAAGTTTTCTGTAGTCTTGACTTCTCAACAAGGCGAAAACTTAATGTCATATACAACAATCTTGCAAGATAAATCTTCAATGTAAGATATTTTGAGCATATTTCTAGTTACTCAAAACAAATAATGGGTCTGACTTTCGATAATCTCTTAAAGTTTAGGTCACTTATCCATTTACATGTAATTATGCAGTCTCGTCAACCTGAGTACCTGTACAACCGATTAGTTTTTGGAAGTTCACTTAGAACCGCGGTCCTAATTCAATCCAGATTTTATTGCCTGTAATCAGAGCGTACGTTTTTTGTCCATGCCACTCAACTATGGAACTCTTTACCAACAACGATCAGAAGCATAATTAATCCGAACACATTCAAAAACCGTCTTGGCCAGTAATGCTTAAGCAAAAAGAATAAAAAATGATTAAAGAATAATAATAAAAAAAATGCTAGATTTAATTGCTATTAACATAAACTTAAAATTAAATAATTATTATGTATATCTTGCTTTGATAAACATTTTCGAACATTCTTAAATATTGTAAGGCCTTCACTTATAATAAGATTGTAATCTTAAAGTGAAATTGTCAATAATAAATACGAAATACATGTATCCAGAGTTGTAAGAATTTCAATCAAAAAATAAATAAATTTTTTATTAAAAATAAAATTTTAATGCAATGTGAAAATATTTTACATTAAAAAAAATGTTAATGCAAACTCAAATGCAAACAAAAAAAATGTTAATGCAGAATAAAAATGTTTTGCATTATAAAAAAAATGCTAATGCAATAAGAAAATTTTTTGCATTAAAAAAAATGGTTAATGTAGGCTAAAGATTGTTTGCATTAAAAAAATGTTAATGCGAATCAAAAATTGTCTGCATTAAAATAAATGTCACTGCAATATGAACATTTTTTGCATTAGGTAAAGCCTAGTTTACAGTTTTCGTGCGCAAAAAAAATCCTTACAAATATTCTCGCATGTCAAAAATAATGGAGGTGAAATGTAAAATTAATTGTTTGCGTGATTGGTTTACAGTTTCATGCAAAAAAAACTGCTGTCACGGAATGTCATGCAAAACAATGGACCGGCAATTGTTTTGCATGCGAAAAAAAGTGTGGTGAATAAAATATTTTTTTTTGGATGGTCGGTTTACACTTCCAAAAAAATAAATATATTTACCTCAAGGCATTTTTAGCATGCAAATGGTTTTGCATCCAAAAATATTTATTTTCCTTTTTTAGGTCTATTGTTTATTAATTAAGAGTAAATTAATGACTCAATCGATGGCCTAGGCCAAGGCAAACGTTTTTCGCCTTGAATGTTATTCAATTTGGTGCACAGAATAGGTGAAAACTAGGTAAGCTATATACTTAAGAAAAAAAAATCTTAATGCAAAAACCAATACTTGTTGTATTAAAAAAAATTCCACAAAATTTGAAAACTTCTTGCGTTAAAAATAAAATGCACGACTGGCTCGCACGAACTTGCTCTTATGTTCAAGGCACTGCGGGTTGAAGAAAATTATATATAAAAACATGGAAATTATGAGATGAAAATGCACAGAAGCATGAAATACGACATTTAAATTGGCTAAAACAACTCTCTTGACAGTTTGAGGTGAAAAAAAGGAATGCCATCTTAATTTTTGATTGAATATGATTGCATGAAAAAAGAATGTTCAAATCGTTGGAGCGGTTTTTTAAAAATTTAATTTTTTATATATAAAATTCTTAAAACATTTTTAAGAACAAATTTTGGTGTGCAAATCTCAAGTATATATTTATGTGTATATAAAAAAAAAAATTTGAAAAAAAAAATTGTCAACGAATTTTCAAAAAAAAAAAAAAATTTTTTAAACTTCTTTTAAAAATCCAAAAACTTATTTTTTGAAAATTTTGATATGCATTATTATTTATTATTATTTAATCTTATCTGAAATTTATATATAAAAAATTTATCTAAATCCGTTTTGCCGATAACGAGAAAATAAAAAATAAAAAAATACGTTCTATGACAGGTACTGTTAATAGTTGCTAAGTGTAAAATTTTATAACTTTTAGTAGTACATCGTACTAATTTTAGTATATGAAAAAAGTTTAATCAAAATCGTAGAAATCGTTTTTAAGCAAAAAAGCATTTTCCTTTGCGGTTTTTTAACTTTTGTATGGAAGGTACCGTAATTTTTTCATAAATGTAAAATTTTTTCTAAAAATATTTTAGAGAGTACTAAAAAACTCTTAAATACCGAGTTTCAAAAAAATTGATTTTGTCATTTTTGAAATATTTGATTTTCCAAAAAAAATTTTTAAAAATCCAAAAAATATTTCTTCAAAAATTTTGGTACACAAAACTATTTATATTTTTTGGAAGCTTCTGTACTAGCGGGGCTGTTAGTGAGACCAACCTTTCATTTTGACCTGACGGGTTGAGCTTTAGTATACAAATAGTCCATGTCCCAACTTTACTTTTAAGAAGTGTTGCAAAGGTGGCAACACTGTCAGAAGGACAAGAGAAGGGTTGCCACAATTCCGAAATATGGCCTATAAATCGAAAACCAAGGGTCGGACGATGACCCGAGAACTCCCGTTGGATTCAGCACCCTTGAAACCACAGGACCACATTATTGTTTTTCTCCCACCCCTCTCCTTGCATGAAGGGGGTGGAAAAAGTCGTTTTAGCAACAAAATTTGAAAAGCCAATAAAAGTTAGAAAAATATTTTTATTAATAAAATTTATAGATGGTGTCGACGCAGAATTTCACAATCTACTACATTACATCCAGAGCTGATTGAATACCTACTTTGTTTTTTTTTTTTAAAGCCACTTTCAAAGTGCTGGGGAGGGGGGATATGAAAGATTAACAAACTGAAATATTTATCTTGGAATAATATAAGCATATGACACATGTTTTAAGAGTATTTTTTAATGCCCAATCTTACTAAATCAGAATGAACTCGATACAACCATCTTAAAAAAGTTATTGTATTTTTCATAAATGATGACTGCATTTTTAGTGAAACAAGTAAAATATTACCAAATTCCAACAGCATTGACATGAAACTTGGTCCACAAATTTCATTTGTCATAACATAAGCAACAAGAATCAAAAGAGTCTACAAAAATATTTCTTTCAATGAATTTGAAAATTTTTGAACTACAACCATGAAACCCCTCCCAAAACTGGTATGTTGATGATAGTTGGTGAAAATGTTTGATCAAACATCGGAACCAAGAATCAAAAAGGACCATTCAAATATCCTTGGTCTGAGGGTCTTTTTTGAGAGGAAATGTCGTACCTATTATAGTCAAAACATACAATCATTTACAGATATTAACTCTTTAAAAGTAAGATAACTGTTTTATGTGAGCTTGTATCTACGTTATTTTAATATTATTGGATTCAGCATTAAAAAATACCTTAAAATCATGCATATTACATTTATGTATCTTGGTTTCAAAAACATAAACATGTTCAGCCAAAAACTCTGCTTCTCATTCCCCATTGAAAAACACCCTCAGATAGTTTATATTTGATTGGTCTCTTTTGTTTCTTGGTCTTGATGAATTGTCATATGTTTTAACCAATTTTCATTAGCGTTCCAGTTTTGGGAGGGGATTCATGGTAGTAGTTCAAAATTTTTCCAATTCAATGAAAAAAGCACCCTTTCACTATAAATATTTGTATAGACTCTTTTGATTCTTGTTGCTTATGACAAATGAAATATGTGGACCAAGTTGTGTGTCAATGCTGTTGGAATTTGGTAATATTTTACTTGTTTCACTAAAATTTCAGTCATCATTTATGAAAAAGACAATAACTTTTTTTAAGATTGTTTTATCGGTTCATTCTGATTTAGTAAGATTGGGCATTCAAAAATACCCTTAAAACATGTGTCATATGCTTATATTATTCCAAGATAAATATTTCAGTTTGTTAATCTTTCATATCCCCCCTCCCCAGCACTTTGAAAGTGACTTAAAAAAAAAAATAAAGTAGGTTTTCAATCAACTCTGGATGTAATGTAGTAGACTGTGAAATTCTGCTTCGACACCATCTTTAAATTTTATTAATAAAAATATTTTCCTAACTTTTATTAACTTTTCAAATTTTGTTGCCAAAACGACTTTTTTCCACCCCCTTCATGCAACGGGAAGGGTGGGAGATATTCAATATAACAATTATGTGGTCCTATGGTTTCAAGGGTGCTGAATCCAACGAGAGTTCTCAGGTCATTGTCTGACCCTTGGTTTTCGATCTATAAGAAACATTTCGGAATCGTGGCAACCCTTCTCTTATCCTTCTGACAGTATTGCCACCTAGGCAACACTTCTTAAAAGTAAAGTTTGGACATGAACTATTAGAGTACTAAAGCTCAACCCGTCAGGTCGAAATGAAAGGTATGCCCTCATATCGTGCACTAACGCCCCTACTATATAAAAAAATAATTGAAATTGGTTATACCGTTTTGAAGAGAATCAAAATCTAAAGAAACGGTTCCATTAATAACCATTTTTGAAAAATAGTTTTCCACCCAAAGGAAGCCTTTCTTAAATAAATTTATTGCGTTTTTTTAAAGAAAAGTTGTCGAGCCGTTTTTGAGAAAATACAATTATGTAAAATTCCTAAAAAAAATTGTATGGCAGGTACCATTATTTTTGGTTCTAAAAAAATTAAAAAAAAAACATGTATGAATCACTTACATCCATTACTCGGAAGTATATAACCCCAATTTTGAAGCTCAAAACAAAGTCTCCAAAATCCTAGAAAATAATAAAATCAAAATATTTGTTTTGAAAGCATTTAAAGTTCTCTCAAACAAAATTCAAATTTGACAATTGAGCTTACCACAAAGTAATATAGGAATTCTTTATTTATTAGTAACCAGAATAGTTAAGACGAGTGATACCATCTTGATAATGAAAGAGCTCTAAACTTCCCAGACTTCCTTTGTAATTGTTTAATTAATATCCACTTGAAATGGGAACTAAATATAATATGTATTTCTCCTCCCTTACAAAGTAGAAAAGGAGTTTATTAGATATTTAAATTGCTTGTTTTAAATTTTCTTCTCAGAACCTGATTAAATTTCGTTGACAATGTGCTCTTTATTCAATACAACAACATATCAACATCAGTCACTTAAGTTTGGAAAACTCTTACCTACATTATTATTGTGTGCCCTAAAGCAAATTATTATTTAACAAATTCAATTTCAAGTTGATATTAAATATAATGCTAAAAGGGCTTTCACTCAACACACAAAAATCCTTGCCAAAACAATTTAGAATGTTAAAAGCTTCATCACTTGAGGCTAGAAATTGATGACTCCCATGAATAAATCATTTAGCAATTTAGGTCATTTTTCTAGCGCATATATTTTTATTAAAGAATCTCTTAAGGGAATGGAAAAGCTACTTTTCTCATATATACATACCTATTAATGTTTTCATATTTAAAAAAAATCAATAAATTAATCCTCAAAACATGTTACTGTTTATAGAAATATATTTTTATGTAGTTATTTCTATTTGAGTAAATTCATATAAATTACTGTCAAATGTTTCACCTACGAAAAAAAATAAGTAAAACCATTAAAAAAAAAACATTTTATTTATTTCATTTCAACACTTCCGCTGTGCAATATATCAAAAATAAAAAAAAAAATAAAAATAATAAACATACTTTTCGATACAAAATGGCTATAAAATTTCAAAATTTATTTGCAATTACAAACGCATAAAATTCGAAATGACCATTTTAATATCATTTGACACTATAAAAGCACCCTGAATTTTTTCTTATCCTCCGAAGCTAATAAACTTTTAAAAGTTATTTGATTGCTTTCAAATGTTGAAATTACAAACCTTAAATTTATTTCATTTTTTCCACCTCATTAGGCTATAAAGTCAGTGAATAAAATAAAATTAGAAAAAAAAAATCAAACAATCTCCTGTTGAAGTTCATTTCTATTTAACTTTTTTTTCTGTGCTAAATGTTTTACGATGCAAACACCTAGTTAGATCCTCCCCCATCCAATCTTATCGTCCTTTACTGAAAAAAAAACATTTTTATTTCTTTTTTCGTCTTTTTTTTTAACTTAGTGCGTCTTCAAGAAATCATTTGGAATTCATCAGGAGATCTAAAGAGGAAAAAATGAGTAAATGCTAGTGAGTACCTATACTTTGGTGCAATAAAAGTTGCCCACTCTGTGTTTTTTTTGGCTCAAAGCAAACAATTTATATTACTTCTTTGTATACTTGAAGCTAAATTGTACTTAAATATTGAACTATCATTGAATAAATTTATCAAATTTGACAGTGTTTTGTTTGCAAAATAAAATAAAATGCAGGACGGAGAACGGAGTATCGTTGTTCAAAGATATATAGGTATGTAGCGTGGCGTGGCTGGACTTTGAAGACATAATAAGTATATCATATTATGGAAATTGTTCAATCATTTTATGTTATATAAACAAAGCAAGAAACTATGAAAAAGTCAAAAGTTCTATAATATGAAAAATTTTGTCTCGTTAAAATGTTAAATAAATAGTTTTTTGGTGTTTATTTCGATTTGTTGCATTTGACTTACAAAATTTAAATTTCAGCAATCTTTTTTTGTCGAGAAATAGTATCAAGGAATTTGCTGCGTGACATCCTTTTCTTGAATGAAAAGATGTTTATTAAATTTGACTCCTGTTTAAGAAAAGGACAGTTTAGACTGGAATAAATTTTTTCTCATTAGATATGTATCTTGTATGTACGACGTCAAGATCATTCTTGGGGACTTCAACACCAAAATCGGAAAGGAGAGCATTTTGGTTCGATAGTCGGAGGACACAGCCTGCACGACAACACTTCCGGAAACGGAATCAAGCTGATTGACTTTGCGGCGGCGGCGGCGGGGCGTAACATCATCATAGCCAGCACTCGATTCCCGAACCTCAATATACACAAAGGGACCTGGCGGTCTCCTGATCAACGAACCGTCAACCAGATTGATCATGCTGTGATAGACGCCAGACATGCTTCCAGTATCCTGGATGTTTGAACGTTCCGAGGGGCCAACATTGACTCGGTCCATTACTTGGTTGTAGCTCAAGTACGTATGCGGATATCTATGACACTACAACGCCGAGCGGATGCTGTGAAAAGATTTGATGTCGCGAACTTAAAATCGCAAGAGACTGCCAGGACCTTTGCTGACCAAGTCTCTCTTAACCTTTCAGGCACTCTGCCACCAGCACCAACAGCAGAGGACCAGTGGAAGCAGAAGCACTGTCAACAAGCCACTGATGTGCTGGGTTTCACTAGGCGACCACAACGAAACCCCTCCTGGTTCGATGAAGAATGCTGCACAGTGGCGCCAATTGACTTTTTTGTTGCGAAAATCATAGCTCTTAAACGAATAAAGATATCGGGATAATTTCTTTTTCTACTTGAACGAAATTTTCAAGGCTATAAACCTTGCAAATTTTAAGAAAAAATACTCACAGGGTGTCTCAGAATCTTCTGCTGAAATACGACTTTCCCCCAATAGGGAATGGACTTAATATTTAACCTACAAAAATGTCATTAGTAAATAACTGAAGTAAAAACAGGGTATCTTAAAGCCAAACAAAGTCACAGTGGTGCATAAAAGTTACGATTTTATTTATATGATTGATATGATATGATTTATATTTATTTATATTATTATTTTATTTTATTTATTTGCTGATATTTAATTTGAAAGTTTTTATCTGAAATGCAATCTTAGAATTTATTAGATATAATTTAAGTTATAAAAATTTGCAAGGTTTCTGTGAGATTCAAACCATGGTCCTCTCGCACTGAAAGTCCACCACGCTAACCGCTCGGCCATAGAAGAATATATTGGCTCTGGACCTTTGGCACCTCATATGAGGGAAATTTGATAAAAAGTATCCTATCTAATTGGTCAGTAATTGGTCAGAAAAGGTCAACTGGTCCCAGAAATTGGTCCGCCCTAGATAACTTTTAATCAAGACTTAAGCTTTCTCAAGGTCACTCAAGGTCACGCACGATTTTTGGCACCTCATTTAAGGGAAGTTTGCCAAAATGTTATACCAACCGAATGATTTCTAGATCGTGATAAAAGGTCAACTATTTTCAGTAATTGGTCAGCCATAGATTTTTTTCTATGAATTTTTGAAGTTCGTTTTAAGGTCACAAAAAAAACTTTTAGCACCTCATTTGGGTCATTAAAAAAAAAGTATGCAATTTGAAAGACCTCTTCACGGTCTTAAAAGGTCAGTTATTTTCAGTAATTGGTCAGCCATAGATTTTTTGTTTATGAATATTTAATGAATTTTAAAAAAATTTCAAGGTCAAACGATTTTTGGAACCTCATTTTAGGGAAATTTGCCAAAAAAGTGTACCATCTGAAAGAACCACCAAACACTGCGATTTATCAGAGTTAAGTTTTAATAAGTTTCAAGTGGCCCAATTCAAAATATTTTCAAGATCTTCATTCAACCTACAGACGGCTTCCGTCAGAAGTCCAGTATGGCGCGAAATATAAATTTGGACATCATCAGCATACATATGAATATTAACGAATTTACAAATTGAGAAGATATCATTGATAAAGAGTGAAAAGAGCAATGGCCCTAGAATGGAGCCTTGGGGTATGTCGGAAGATAAATGAAGGAATCCTGAAAAACCACTTTTTGTTTTAACTTTTTGTGTTCTACCCGATTAAAAATTTAGCATAAGTAATGCTGCGGATGAACTAAATTCATATTGAGTTATGAGTTTATTATGAAGGATCCTAAAATCAATAGAATTGAATGCCTTTGAAAAGTCTAGAAGGCACAATAACGTCAATAATTCATTTTAATCAAAATTTTCACGAATGTCGTCTGTAACTTTTAACAGCGCTGTGTTACAACTGTGATACTTGCGAACTCCTGATTGGAAAGGCGTGAGAAAATTACACTCATCAATGTGAGACACAATTCGCTTCCTTATGATTATTTCAGCTATCTTTGAAATGCATGGTAGGATGCTGATAGGACGAAAATCTTCACACTTCATTTCAGCTCGAATTTGTTTGGGTATAGGGTGAACTTATAGCTGATTTTTCAATTCAGTTCCATAGAAGAATAGTGGGAAGGAAAAATAAGGTAGAGATAGAAGAGGAAGAAGAAAAAGAAGAAAAGAAAGAAAGATGATAAGAAATAACAGAAATATAGCTATAAGAATTAATATTATAAGTTTAAATATAATTAAAGTAAACAAAATGCATAATTCAGATAAGAAATACAGATTAATTGCATACATTATAAGATAAAATATAAATTGAAAGTTAATTATTTTTTTCATTGCTGCGTCCTGCGTATGATGTCATCTAATTCGCTTGCGGAGTTCACGAATATTTTTTTTAGCATCGTCGGTTGGTTGAACACAGATTTTACCTTGAAAAGAGTAAGCCAATTTCTTCTCCCTTCTCAATTTCAGAGCAATATTTAGGATCGCCGGGTCGTAATCGCAAAGGCTTTCCAAAACATAAACAGGAACATTAACCTCGTTCGTAAATGAACCATCAGAACCAAAGTCATGCAGGAAGAAGCTACGTTTGGCTTGCTTTGTGTGGGCAATGAGTTTTTTAAGAAATGTTTGCCTGTCTCAAGCGAGCTTGACATCTTAATGATGATCGGTGGAGACAAGTTTTTGTTTGTTTTGGAACTAACTGCTAATCTAAACACAGCAGATGGTCCAAGTGAATTTTTGGTACTCAGTTTGAAATTTTTGATACTCACTTTGAGTGAAAAAAAAATTAATTTGTTGACAGACAGTTGATAGAATTTTGAAAAATATCTAATGAATATAAGTTTTGATATATGTATGTATGCAGGTACATAGTTTATTGTTGTTATTTGGCGTGTTGTGTTTTTGTTTAGTTGTTGATTGTAATAAAATGCAAGAGTAAAGTCTTGGCTTAATTCGAAACACCTCCTTACTATTTCTATTTTGAAAAAAAAAAAAAATTAACCGACAAAAGTCAACCTTTTCCACATCTCAATCCTTTTTCCTAGTGGTCGCACGTAGAGAAATGAAAATTATGTCGTGAAATATATAACGAACCGGTTCATATTTCAGTCTTGAATTTGGGTACTCACTTCTCGTTGCGAATTCCACTGATGTGAATTAATCGGCAATTTTGTATGGAAATTTCATTTTCACTCGAACTGAGTACTAGGCTTTCAGCGAGAAAACTGGAGAGCGAAAAAAAGCACGTGCTACTCACAGTTTGACATATTCAATAGGCGTGTTTTGTTGACTTCCTTAATGTGAACATTAAGAAATACTTCACATTAAGGCAAATTTTCCAATGCAAATTCCAACAACAACAAGTTAACTTCACATTTCAACTCCAGTAACTCTATGGCTGAATGTGGAACGTATCTTAATGTTCACATTAAGGAGGTCAACAAAACACATCTAATATAAATTGATGTTTTCCTCGCAGCATGCACTGCATTTGTATGGCTTGTCCAATATACAATATAAAAAACCCCACTTTAATTAGAACTAGTAGTATTGTAATGTATGTGCGTACATTTATGTAGGTATTAGACTTAATTTTTTTGTGGAGAAGAAAGTGGTTAAAAATGACGCTTTCAATAGCTTTTGGCCAACGCCGGATTTAGCTTTTTTGGGCCCTAGGCCTGAAGAGTAAATGGTGCCCCCTTTGCATATATTCTCTTATATTGTATGGTTTACTGCATACAAAATTAAATACTAAAGAAAACAAATTATAACGAATTCCATAAAACAAAAATTTATTTTATTTATAATGGTAGTTACAAGAATATGTAGGTACATATCGATACCTTCCCGTAAGAATGTACTAAGCGACATTTTAAAATTTTTAAATTAAATTTAAAAAATACCTCTTATTGAATTATTTATTTGGGTATTTTGTTGTAGTAAACAGATTTTTCGAGGCATTTTGAGTTGAAAATCCCGTTCCAAATCTTTTTATTTTTTTAAATACATAAATAAATAACTGGACCAGAGGTTTTTTTCGATGCCTTTAAAATTTTCGAAATGTCGCTTAATACATTCTTACGGGAAGGTATCGATATGTATACGACTTTTCTTACAGATTTTTTTAACTTAATTTTTGAAATATTGTTTTCTTGTTCTTTTTAGCAGCGAAGTCTTTTATAAGTTCATCGAAATCTATTTCATGAAGCAAATCACTCTCAATACAGAGCAGAGATAGTGCATCAAGTCTTTCCTGCGTTATCATTGTTCGACAAGGACTTTTTAAGTGTTTTAATTGACTAAATGATCTTTCCGCAGAACAATTTGGCACATCAGGCTTAAAAATAAACATAATGCCGTGTCTACGTTCGGAAACGCTGATGTAATTTTATCTTCCCACATAATCTTATATAAATTAGCTTGATTGAAAAATTTAAAATTATTGCCATTTCCTTAGAGCGCATTTCAATAGTGTCGAAATTATCACGCATTTTCTCCAGTTGATCGGACAATGATCTATACAAATTCGCGCACGTCAGTAGTGTTACATCTTCGTTTTGCAAAACTTTACTGATGACTTTCTGAAAACTTTGTAAAATATCGTTCCAAATCACAAGCATTACCTAAGGCAAATTCTAGTTTATTCATTTTGTTTAGTAGATCACCAGCTTCCCTCCTAGCATCTCCTTTTAGTGCATTATCTTCAGAAATGTCGTTTAAAGTATTTAATAATTTATTATGATTTAATGATGGCAGGCGCGGATACAGGGGGAGGGCAATGCGTGCAATTGCCCCCCCCCTGGGCAAGTACGAATGAAGCATAAAATACACTCCTCGTCAACTGAATACGCACAAACATTTTTTAATATACTTTATCCATTTTTTCCAAACAGTGATGGTTATTATGCCATCTGTTGATGCTAACTATTCCCTTAAGATGTTAAGCAGATAATTCCGAAAGAATTATCCAAAAACAACCGTGAGTTTTTCTTCAACCACTTGCAAAGTGTTTTATATGCAAAGTAGGAGTTTTTTTTTTAGTCAACTGAATAGGTACAACGCCATTTTCTTCGTTGTTTATAAGTTTTTTGGAGTGCTTGACAGTTTAAATTAACGATTTTAGTGTTTTTAGTAAAATTTAATTCTTAATTTCAAATTTTAAGAAAAATGGGTAGATCTACGTGTCTTAACAGTGTTGAAAAAGCTAAAATCGATTTACTTAGAGACCAAGGCCTAACTGGACGTGCAATAGCTGATAAAGTTGGCCGAAGTTTTAATGTAGTTTATTCTTACTTGAAAAATAAAGATGCATTCGGCAAAAACATGAAGGGAGGTAAGAAAACAGCAACAACAGCAGCTGAGAGACGAAGAATTTTAAGATATGAATCAAATTCTTCTGATTCTGTGGCAAAAATAAAACAAAAAGTCGGCGTAAACGCAAGTTGCTCAACAGTATTAAGAGTAATCAACAACTCAAGCCATCTTAAACGAATGAAACTTAAGAAAAAACCACCACTTGACGAGAGACGGAAAATGTTGCGATTAGATTTTTCAAGACTTCACATGAGTTGGAAAAAAGAATGGTATCACGTGGTTTTTTCAGATGAAAAAAAGTTTAATTTCGATGGCCCTGATGGGTTCAACTTCTATTTTCACGACTTAAGAAAAGAAAAAAGATTTTTAAAGCGCCATCATAGTCGTGAAGGAGGTGTCATGATATGGGGAGCAGTCAGTTATTATGGAACAGTTGAGCTCGAGGTTGTAACATCAAGAATGACAGCAGCTGGGTATAAAGTAATCTTGGAAAGAAATTTTCCTAAATTTTCTAACATCTTTGGACCCATAAACTGGACCTACCAACATGATAATGCGCCTATTCACTCAGCGCGCATAATAAAAACATGGATAGAGGAGCAACAAGTGCAGTTGCTTCAATGGCCGCCGTACTCACCTCATCTAAACATCATAGAAAATGTCTGGGGATGGTTAGTACGCAAAGTTTATGAGGGTGGTCGTCAGTTCGAAGACAAAGAAACCTTAATTTCTGCAATCAAATTAGCGTGGAGCGAAATTTCGTTAAATTACATTAAAAAGCTATACGATTCCATGCCGGATCGAATTTACGAAGTAATTAAAAATAAAGGTGGAAGTACCCACTACTAAACTTAAACAAAAACTTGTTTCATTCCATTCCAATACCAATTTTAATTTTGTACCTATTCAGTTGACTCAAAAAAAAACTTCTACTTTGCATAAGTTACACTTTGGAAGTGGTTGAAGGAAAAACTCACGGTTGTTTTTGGATAAAACTTTGAAATTCTGTTATTTATATGTTACGAAAATTTTTACCATCAACAGATGGCATAATAACCATCACTGTTTGGAAAAAATGGATAAAATATATTCAAAAATGTTTGTGCGTATTCAGTTGACGATGAGTGTATTAATTCAATGAAATGCAATACAAAAAAAATCAAAATAAACAGAACTGTATAACATTTTTAGTGAATAGTCAAATTATTTGATACTAGAGAGCAGATTGAGTCCCAAATCGATTTGATTTTCACTTTTCAAAATCTAAATGTGAATGAAAAATTTCACAATTTTACAAAAAAATGTCTTAAAAAGTTATTGCCTTAAACCTCCTTCACAAATTTGTTACTGGTTTTTTTTTATAATTAATTGTAAAGGAAGAGGCGGCACCTTAAAATTGATTTTAAATTTAAATAAATAACCATAGTGCAAAATTTTAAACAGCCTTTTGTCAAACGCTTAGCATGATGCTAATTAACAATCTTCTAAATATTTAGTAATAATAATTTACTAGCACTTTTCAATTTTTAAAATTTTTTAATGTAGTACCTCGTGGCTTGATGGTTAGTGCGTAGGACTGTCATGCCGAACATGTGGGTTCGATTCCCAGCCGTGCCACCTAAAAACAGAAATTTTTTTTTCGAGGTACTGCCTCTTGCGAGGAACTGACAAATCCTCCAAGAGTATACTTGTCATGAAAAAGTGCTTCTCATTTAGCCGTTCGGACTCGGCAAAAAACTGTAGGTCCCCTCCATTCCTGTCCAACAAACACGCACACAGGAATGGTTGTGAGTTGTAAGTCACTAGGCCCTGGTTCTCCTCGAGCTGTTGCGCCACCCATTTTATTTATTTATTTCAATTTTTAAACCTTTTTTTTTTTGGTTTAACAACTAGTGTCATACTCAATCTTTTCTAATAAAAACAGTTCATCTGAATACGTCCGTTTAAAAAACAACCATTTTTTATTATTACAAATGTCAAAGTGACAACCTACAATTTTTTTTTTTATTTACAAACGATGTTCACTTGAAAGTTTAAATTAATTCTTTGTTTGGTTGTAGTGCCTGGTTTTAATAGAGTTTGTAAGAAACTCAGCTTTGATTGTCCTGCGGCTGTTATTGTCTATGGAAATTGAAAGAAACTTATTATATTTATAAAAGGGCTCTTCAGTCTTGATTAGTGAGCATCCTTGGCTAAAGTACAATTTATTAAGAAAATAAACAAATAAATCACAATTTAATTCTGGAATTACAATAATTGTCAAGATTTTTTTTTTTGAGGAATAAGCATGATACTAAAAATTTTAAATAGTCATCTAATGATTTAAGCTTAAGGTAAATGTTAAGATATAGTACCTACGATTTTAAAATCGTATAAGATTAACTTAATTATCTTTTTAGCTGAGTATCATGTTAAAATTGCTTTAGAATCGTTCTTTTCTTAATCTTTTAATTTTGCACCAGTATCAAAAAAATTAAATTAGCTTCAAAAATTTTTTACTTTCCTTCAAATGCTCGGATTTACAAGATTGGGATATTTAAATAACGTTTAATAATAAACTACATTTGTGTATACAAATTATTTTGAAATACCAAAAAATTTCATATTAAAAGGGTGATTGAGTCCCTTTTTTGATAAATATTTAGATGTGCGTTTCCATTTGTGAGTACTTTCACTAGAAAACTTTCGAGAGTGACGCTTGTATATCTGTCTTCTCCTCTGGTGAGCTAATTTCAGAGCTGCTTGCCGTCTTTCTACTCTCAAATGGATACACACCGGTGTTTTAGCCATAAGATACGTTTCCGATGGTAGTATTCGTGAGGATTTTGTGACTTCCGTGTTCCATATTTTTAAACTGGCGAAGAGTACGAATCTGATGAAGAAGATTGGTGAGAAACTAGGAAACGACTACAGCAGTCACTGTCACTGAGAAGTTGGATGGAACTTCTACACCTAAGGATATTTTTTGAAAACGTCAATTTGATTGTCAAATGATCGTCAGTTTGTTCTTGACGCGAGTATTGCTATTTTCAAATATATGCAATAGTTTTGTTTGCACACAATCTTTTCTACCAACGTCATTTAATTTTCTTGCAAATGCATTTGACATTAACGAACATGTTCTCTGGCTTTTGTCAATATTATTGTCGTCAACTCGATTTCTTACTGCAGAACTGCACCGATGATGTTTTCAAACATGTGACTTAAGCAAACTGAATTATCAAACACAATGCTAATGCATTCCAAATTGTACCTATATGCTTTTCGAACAGAAGACTTTTGCAGTTTGCGTTTGAGAACATTCTGCAAACGCAGATGACGTTTTCGAAAAAGGCCTTTAACTGGCAAGGCCATTGACAAAATTTTCTTGTCCCAGCTAAAGAAGAGGATGAAACTTTCACTTGAACTCGAACGTCATGTGTGGGAATAGGAACACGCTGATGTGCCATTATGCTTTCCAAAATTTGAGGTGGAAGACGAAATTCAAAAACGCTGTAAGGACACCATGCTACAGCCAAAAATTGCATAACTCCGTTTCACGATGTTTCAAAGTACCCGCTGTTTAAGACACTATGGCAGTTATGAAAGAAGTAATATTGCTTTCTCCAAATTTCAAACTCATCTCATGCAGAGCGGTATGAAGTGTACTCCAGTTTTCTGTAGGCCTCATCAAGATTGTGAAAGCTCACGAAAATTGCCCCCCCCCTCAACGAAATCCTGGATCCGCGCCTGAATGATGGCAAAGTGGCTGCAGCATGAGCTTCCCATCGTGTATCTGAGAGTGATTTTATCACATTATTATTTTGAAGAGCAGATTTTAACGTTTGCCATCTACTAGTTGATGCAGAAAAGTTACCTCGTGGCTTGATGGTTAGTGCGTAGGACTGTCATGCCGAAGGTCTGGATTCGATTCCCAGCCGTGCCACCTAAAAAACAGAAATGTTTTATTCGAGGTACTGCCTCTTGCGAGGAACTGACAAATCCTCCAAGAGAAATACTTGTCATGAAAAAGTGCTTTTCATTTAACCGTTCGGACTCGGAAAAAAACTGTAGGTCCCCTCCATTCCTGCCAACAACACGCGCACAAAAATGGTTGAGAGTTGTAAGTCACTAGGCCCTGGTTCACCACGAGCTGTTGCGCCACAGAATTTATTTATTTATTTAGTTGATGCAGAAAAAAAAATTGTATAGCGATTATACGACAGAAAAAAAAATCTACTGCGATAAGACAGCAATCCACAGCACAGCGACCAACAAGATTTAAAGAGTGTGATGCACAAGGTACATAGACCGCATATAGATTTGTCAGAAGAATTTGCTCTTGCATCCCTTTATACTGACCGGACATATTTGAAGCATTGTCGTATGTTTGCCCTCTGCATTTTAAAATGTATATGTTATGTTCACTCCGATACTTAAATGCTTGATTAGCAATACCGGATCGTAAAGAAGCGTTCAATAGGCTGGCCATATCTTATATGAAAATACTTGAGCGTTGCCGTTTGCCGAATTTGAAGATTTGTGAAGATCTATTATCCATTTTGCTCGTATGAGCAATAAAGATTCAGTTGCTTCATTGTGTTAACTTACTTTTGTGCCCATTTTTGCCGTGATGCCCTAGGCCTAGGCCTGGTTGGCCTAAGGGTAAATCCTGGGCTGATGCTTCTGGCCTTCTGCTTTGATTTCACTTATTTCAGGGTGATTCCATAGAAAACGACTCTTTACGAAAAATCACAAAATATGATTTCGAATTGAAAAAAGTACCGTTAGACGGTTTTAAGAGATTGCATGTTTCATTTTAAAAGTAAAATTATCAATATTTTTTTTTATCGCCGCTTATTTCGCAGCTCGAACCACTTAACAGAAAAGGACTCCAAAAGTCACTTTTTGTTATCGGAAGCTCAAAACCCTATTTTCTATAATTAATTGTTTCACAATTTGAGAACCGATGGTTATTTGCCGTTATCAGAACCCTAAGCATGTTTTCTTGTCATTTAATTATTCAATAGTAAATACAATTAAAGTTTTTAGGCAGTTGATTCATAAAGTGGTTAGTGTCACGCCCGTAACAAATAAAAATTATGTTTCATTACTCGAAGAAAAAAAATTGTATCAATGTGATAATTTGGGCAAAGAAGGAGAATACTTTGATCTACTGTCAGACAAAATTTCAAGAATTTGAAATTTATACTGACCCCGTATTTAATATTTTAAGTATATGTCACACCCGTTACAGGTTGGCATTTCAAATCATATTCTTTCTGTTTTTCAACTCAATTTTAGTTTTGTTGCTTTTAGATATGAAATTCATGACGTAGGGATACAATTCTAAGAAAATCTACTTTAAATATAAATTTAATCGACTTCAAGTGAAAGTTTTCCCAATGTTATTGATAATTGAAAAAATCCCATTGAAGTGAGAAATCCATTCACTTTTCAGTGAGAAAAACTTCATTTTTCTTGAGAATGTGTTTCTAACATCATGTGAGAAATGATTATACATCGATGACAACAATTTCCCGTCAAAATATAGTAACTAATATTGTTTCCATGCATCAAAATCATACTCGGTCACACCCGTAACGATGACCTGTCACACCCGTAACGTTTTCAAATACAAATTTTGTATAATTTTTCGTAGTTTTGGTTCTCATTTCTTGACTGAAACTGAAGATCAACTATCTGGGTTAATATTAGCAAAAAATGATACATACTTTCCATGCAATATTTTACACCACATGAAAATTAGATATCTTAATCGCAAATCACCAGTTTTCTAAGGTCACACCCGTAACGCAACTAAATTGTATCCAATAACTGAACCACTAATTTCTCATACTTTAATATACTAATTTTTTAAAAGGACTTCAGGTGTCCTATAGAATAGTAAAGTTTTTATTTATAAATTGAATATGGTGTGTGAATAATTAATAAAATATGGAATCTCACTGTCACACCCGTAACGATGGAAACACCCTTCAGTTTTCATTGAATTTGAACAACATTTTATTTTAAAAATTTGAGACGTTTAGAAAGCAGAATTAATGATTTATTTTGATGTAAAATTTGATAAATATTCCACATAACATGATATTTCTTATTTTTTAATTTACTCTAGAAAAGTTTCACGGATTAATATGCGCTTGAGTATTCTTATTTTATTTCTGACATAATGAATATGTAAATAATGTATGCATTTATATTAAGATAATAATAATAATAAATTCAAAAGAAAAGAATTAAATTTCTCTTTTGATTCTCCTTCAATATAAAAAAGTGTTCACACCATTATTCTTTATTGGTTTCCATGAAGAATGCCTCAATTTTAAAATAATTAAAAAAAAAGCTATTATGTACCTACCACCAAAAGGTTGAAGATCGTATTTTCTCTTCTTTTGGATTCAAAACTTATATTATGGACGCGTAGGTACACGAATGTGATTATTATAGTTGTTAAATTTATCGCATTGTGAGTCTGAGGTGCTAACTGCAGCCACAAACAACAAGGAAGGAATTAGAAGAAAATACCGGTTGTAACTTGTAACTTGGTTTTGAATATCAAAATAGGAAAAATTGAGCCAGGATGATTAACGTCTGTGTTTTATCGATAAACTATTTCTATGATGGATTAAGGTAATGGCTGTACTGACTGATGTATGCATATGTAAATATTTACTGCAACTTATCAGTCTGGGCCTCAGCCCCAAGGCTGCATGTCTCCTATAAGTATGTAGTTATTTCAAATTCTTTAAAATTGAATTAAAATTTTTTTGGTTTTGGTCTTAAGATGAGTTTGGAAATAAAATTCCAATTAGTCTATACGCGAAAGATTCACTATTTGATTTGGTTTTGCAATGCAATGCAGTTGTCAAGTGTAATAATAAAACCCCTAAGTTAAAATTATATGCTTAGTTCCACTAAAACTCAGTAAACTCCTCTTCTCAACAACCAGACAAAAAACTTTTACATACACAGACTTAATTCAATTTGAGACGATTATCCTTAAATACACCCTGAATACCTACAAAATCTATATGTTTACATTTTTGTTACCGGAATTTTGTTTTTATTTTTATATACCTGAAATAAGATAACATTTTCTTATATCCTTAAATAAGCCATTAAATTTGTTGAAGTTTTTTGCGGCTTTTTTTTCATCAAGGTTGTCTACATTAAGATCTTATTTGGAATTTGGATTTGTTTTGATATGTTTGTGAAGTGAACCAAATTAAGTTGGTCTGTAGTACCAAGAACTGCCAATTCAATTTAATTAAAATGCAAATTTTTTGACAAGAAGTTAGTTTTTATAAAAAACATATTTATCAGTATATTGGAAAACTTTATTCTCATCTTTATTAATTTACAATGCAAATTGTTTTTAAAACTCATCCTCGCGATGAAACCGAAACGACTTGTTGCCTAAAAAAAGCTCTTTTCAATATTGATTTCAAATCCTTCGTTTATTGACTTCTTCTTTTTACATTTTTAAATTATTCATAAATATCATCGTGAATATTATATCATGTTTTATTACGATGGTGACCAACCTCTGCTTTTTTTTAAAAGCATTTGTGTGTCTTTGATACTTTTCTAGATTCTAGATTGCTACAAGTTAATTGATTCCTGTGTATTAGAACATCACCTAGTATAAAGGCTTCAAATATAAATACATAAATATAATGTATTTAATTTGGTGTAAGGTTACTTGACATCACTTTTAACAGACCACTTTTCCATCAACTCCGAACTCGGGATAACTCCCTTTATAACTTTTTTGCTGTTAATAATTTCTTAGTTTTTTAAACTCATTTCGCAGCAATGAATACTTTTTTCAAAAACCTTATTTCTGGTTCATTTTTTTTTACAAAAATAAAACGGTCACCATGATAATAAATCGCGTTCGTATGTGTACCATATTTTGTGAGAAATTTTATCGGATACAAAGGCAATGTATTGACTCCATTATTGTATGTACTGTAAATATAGTTCAGGCGTGATGTGGGTTCTATTTTGTACTTTCAAAACTGCGAAAATTGATAAAAATTTGTAAAATTTTGATGACCTCCTGGACGCAGCTTATACGGAACATACCCGGACTTCGGTGGAAAAATTTTGGTCAGGAACCTTAATACCCAAATTTGAAAAGTAGACACCTTCGGCGGATTAGTTGGTATAGGCCTCTGACTAGATATACGACAGTAAGAAGTACAAGGTTTCTATGAAGAACCTGGCGCTCCCCAAATGGTCCATATACTTACTATACGCCAACCGAATCCACCATGCGCTAATCCATTATGTGCCATCTAAGACGTGCGTACTGTTGCAGGGGCAAGCGTCGACTCTGACCATTTCCTTGTTGCGGCAAGGTTACAAGCTCGATTGTTAAATGAAAAAAGACAACGAACCGCTTTAAGGAAGAACGAAAGAAATCTAGTCACCTTTGAAAACCTGGAGCCGCCAGAGCCTAGAGTAGGCATCTGAGTATCGCACTATCATAAAATAATCACAATAGGTTTCCAACCACCTCCAAAAAAGAACCCGTGCTGCGTGCTATGATGATAAATTTGTTAAGCTGAAAAAGGTGACAGAACAAAACAAGAGCCATGAGAGAGGAGAATCGATCGAGCAAGGAAAATAGAGGAGAAGAAGAAAAAGTAGATAAATTTGGTGGTGCAATAGCTCGTGGAGAACCAGGGCCTTGTGACCAGAGAATATGAAATAAAGAAGTCAATCCTCAGCTGTCAATTTGATTTGCCTACAAGCTGAAGCGAACAGCTGATGTATTAGATTTGCAAAGTATTAGTGAAAAGCAGTGCAAAACGCACACATAGAATCAACTAGTCATTCAGCACATCATTCAGCTCAGGTCTTGTTGTTGTTGCAATTCACATCTATTTCTTCAACACGAAATGAAATTACAAATACAACAATGTAAACAAATGGGTTTTGGGGGGTGAAACGTACGAAGGATTGGCTTCTTTATTTGATATTCTCTACTTGTGACTTACAACTTTCAACCATTCCTGAGTACGTGTTGATGGCAGGAATGGAGGGGACCTACATTTTTTGACCGAGTCTGAGCGGCTAGATGAGAAGCACTTATTCGTGACCAGTATACTCTTGGAAGATTTTTCTTCGGTACTTCGGAAAAAACATGTCTGTTTTAAGGTGGCACTGGCTGGGATTCGGACCCAGACCTTCGTCATGACAGTTCAACGCACTAACCATTATGCCACGAGGTAGAGGAGAAGAAAAACATGCGTAAAAAGAAGAGCGTGTACGCAGCCTCCCAGCTCAAGGAGATCTAAGAGTCTCGTGATCAAAAGAACATCCAGAAGTTTTATTAAAAAACCAAGCAAATGCAAAAGCAGGCTCATCGAATCAGCGAAGCTATCTTAGTCACTTAAGCAAAGCGAATAGTAGATGCATTCAAGCAGCATTTCCAACTGCTGCTGAATAGGCATCAGGTAGAGTGAGAAATAGAACAAGAAGCGAATCCAATTGCAGTCAATGAAGAGCCAGTACCACGACAAACATCCACCACCCAGTAAAGAAGAAGTAAAATTAGCTGTAAGGAAGCTCAAGAACAACAAGGTGGATCTGACAGTTTACCAGTGGAGCTCTTCAAGCACAGAAGGGGTGAGTTGAAACTACTTACTTATCCAGCTCCCGATCCATGAAGGGTCTCTGCCTGAGATATTGCCGTCTTCCATCGGTTGCGGTCCCTCGCACGCTCCCTCCAGTCATCGAGATCAAGCCATGCGGAGGTTCGGTCTTCCTGGTCGTCTCGAGCCTGGGGGATTTTCTTGGCTGGAGCGTTGTTGTCCATTCGCTCGATGTGGCCGAGCCAGTGTAGTTGACGTGTTTTGACTCTATGGACTACATCCACTTCTTGGTACAGCTCGTACAGTTCACGATTGAATCTTCTCCTCCAATCGCCCTCTTCGCATATAGGACCAAATATCCGTCGAAGAATTTTTCTCTCGAAAGTGCCCAGTATCAATTCCCCTTTTTTACTTATCGTCCAGCACTCGGCGCCGTAGAGTTGACTGGTAAAATTAGCGGTTTGTGTAGCGTGCACTTTGTCTTTCGGGAAAGGAGTTTTTAACCCATTTGTTTGGCCAAACCGAAGTAGCAGCGGTTCGCTAGGGTAATTCTTCGTCGGATTTCCACTAAGGTGTCGTTCATGGAATTGATGTTTGTTCCGAAGTAGGTGAACTCCTTGACTACCTCGAAATTACTGCTACCAACAGTGACGTTTTGACCTAGGCGATGGACAGATGAGGCTTTGTTTGTTGATAGCATATACTTTGTTTTGTCCTCATTCACTTCAAGACCAACGCGTTTCGCCTGTTCATCAGTAGCTGTGAATGCTTCAAGTACAGCTCTCTTGGAGCGGCCGATGATGTCGATGTTGTCCGCATAGCCAAGCAGTTGAGAAGACCTGTTGAAGATAGTGCCTTCCATGTTAACACCACTCTTGCGCACTATCTGCTCCAGGACTAAATTGAAGAAATCACATGATAGCGCATCTCCTTGTCTGAACCCTGTACACGTCTGGAATAACTCGGATGAGCTGTAACCCATTTGAACGTTGCACCGCGTATTTTGTAACGTCATGCGGCATAGCTGGATCAGTTTTTTCGGGATCCCGAGTTCCGACATCGCCAATAGAAGCTCTCGACGACTTATGCTATCATATGGGGCTTTGAAGTCGATAAATAGATGGTAGGTCTCGACTTGAAATTCGTTGGTCTTTTCCAGGATTTGCCTCAATGTGAAGATTTGGTCTATCGTTGATCTGCCTGGCCTGAAGCCACACTGGTACGTGCCGATCATAGTGTTGCAGAAAGGTTTAACACGCTCACATACTACGTTGGATAGGATGTTGTAGACAACATTAAGCAGGGATATGCCTCTGTAGTTCTTGCAGGACATAGGATCGCCTTTTTCTTAGATTGGTCATATGGAGCTATTTGACCAGTCGTCGGGGCATACTCTCCTCCTCCCACACTTGGTTGATGAGCTGGTGCATGCACCCTACCAGGAAATCTCCTCCATACTTAAAGAGTTCCGCAGGTAGGCCATCCGAGCCGGCGGATTTGTTGTTCTTAAGCTTGTGCATGGCTTTCTTAACCTCTTCAGTACTGGGCGCTGGGACTAGATCTTCATTGACTGGTCTTATGCTTCTTTGTTCCTCTGTTGCCTCCTCTACATAATGCCCATTAAGCAGCTGCTGGAAATGCTGCTTAAACACGTCTACAATTCCCTGTGCTTCGGTGATTAGGTTACCTTCGCCGTTTGGAAGAGCTTGCGTGCCAGTCCTATAACCAGATGCCAGTTGCTTGGCTGTTTTGTAGAACCGGTGGGTGTTGGTGGCGGTGTTAGACTCTTCGAGATACTTGAGCTGAGAGGCTGCGGATGCTCTTTTCTTTCTACGCAGGGTTTTTTTCTCTTTCCTTCTCTTTTCACGGTACTCCTCTCTTGCTGCTCTTGTTTTCCATTGCAGCTATTGCATTCGTGCATTTTCCGTCTCCTGCTTCAATACCGCGCATTCATCTTCATTCCACGGGTTCTTTTTTCTGGGTGGTTGATAGCCTATGGTGGTCTCGGTTGTCTCCTTAATGATGTCGCGATACTGGTTCCACTGGTTGTTGACGCTTGTGGCTGGGTGTACGGCAGAGTTTCCCGGTCAATTGCTCACTGTAGTCTCTGGCTTTCTCAGATGTGCTAAGGCATGCAATGTTGAATTTCTTCCTTTGGGTGGTCTTCGTTTTCTTTTCGTTGGACAGTCGGGCTCTGAACTTTGTCACAACAAGAAAGTGGTCAGAGTCCACGTTTGCGCCTCGGAAAGTTCGCACGTCCAAAATATTCGATGCATACCTTGCGCCAATTAGCACGTGGTCGATTTGGTTGGGTTGCTGTGTGCATCCTTTGCCTGGGGAACCTAGTGCTACTTATCACCGTATTACGAGCTGCAGCAAAGTCAATTAGTCGAAAGCCGTTGTCTGTTGTCGTTTCGTGGAGGCTGTGCTTTCGAACTAATCCGCCAAAGATGTTTTCCTTTCCGACTTTAGCATTGAAGTCTCCGAGCACGACTTTGACATCGTACTCCGGACAGGCTCCGTAGGCTCCGTCCAGGAGGTCGTAAAACTCCTCCTTGTTAGACTCCTCAGCTTCATCGGTAGGGGCGTGTGCACATATTAGGCTGATGTTTTGGAAGGTAGCTTTGATGCGGATCACAGCCAGGCGATCGCTAATCAGCTTAAAATCGATGGCTTTCGATATGAGTCGATTTCCCACGACGAATCCGCATCCTAACATGTGCAGTCTTTGATGGCAGCTGTAATAAATGACGCGATCCTTTCTTTTCGGTATACCTGATCCTATCCATCGTATCTCCTGGATCGCGGTAATATCTGCCTTGTACCGCGAGAGGACAGATTCAAGTTTTTGAGTAGCATTTGGTGTATAGAGTGTCCTTACATTCCAGGTGCATACTCGTAGATCATAGTCCATTTTCGTTCCGGGTCTGGTTGCCATTTGAGGGGGGTCGTTATCCGAGGCTTCTTGCGTCTCTCTCATAACAATTGGCTTTTTTACTGTGGTCGGGTCGTTAGCCCAACGCACTAACCTCCAATCTGTAGGGCCATGGGTTTAATACTGCAATTCTTTCCTTGGTCAACATTCGCACTTACAAGTTTAGCAAGTCAAGGCATAAAGTCAAGACCAGTATCCGGCGGCTACCAACGTGGAGGTATTGTAAGCACTTGATGTGTAGGAAAAGATACAGCTCGAGGCCCCCAGTTCCTACAACATCCAACCACCAAGGGGTGAGTTGAAAGGTTGCATAAACTCATCGTCTGGCCAGGCAGATCGACCATCGACAAAATAATTTCATCGACGTAGTACTTCCTGGCACAATGGTTAGTCCATTCAACTCTCGTGCCAAAGGTCTGGTGTTCGATTCCCAGCCGCTGCCACCCTGAAACAAGGAGAAATGTTTTTGACAAGGTACTGTCTCTGGCGAGGAACTGACAAATCCTCCAAGAGTATACTTATGATTCTCATCTAACCGTTCGGATTCAGCAACAAATTTTAGGTCTCCTTTATTCCTGGCAATAACACGCACACAGGAATGGTTGATAGCTGTAAGTCACTAGGCCTTGGTTCTCCACAAGCTGTTGTGCCACCAAATTTATTTATCTATTCATGGACTTCAAAGTCGCATATGATATCATTTATCGTCAGGAGCCTATATGACGATGGCTGGACTTGGGGTCTCGGGAAAACTAATATAGCTGTGTCACGTAGCTTAATAAAATACGTGATTCAATGCAACTAGAAAAAACTCTTCCAAACTATTCCAACCATGAACAGGGTTTTGGTAAGGCGATTTCTTCAATAATGTTCTAGAGCAAGGAGTATGCCACCAGGTAGGCGTTAGCACTGAAGGCACTATTTTCAATAGATTTGTTCCACTTCTAGAGTATGATGATGGCCGCTCCCAACAGGCTATTATATAGTTTTTCCCGGCATTTGAAGGGCCGGCGAAACTTGTTGTTCTTCGAGTAAACGAGGACAAAACCAAATACATGCTATCAGCAAACAATGAAAGACCTGTCAACGGGCTAGGACAAAATATCACTGTTGGGTGGCAACAATTTTGAAATATTTAATGAGTTCATCAGCCTCGGAGTAAATATTAACCCCACGAACGACATCTTAGTGGAGATCTGACAAAAATTACTATAGCAAACCGGTGCTATATCGGTTTGGCGCAACAGATGGGTTAAAAACTCCTCATACGAAAGACGAAGCGCATGCTATTGGATCAAAATTTTACTTGCCCTCTCACAGATTGTTAAATGAATTCAATAATTTCTGCTTTACTTCCCAGACTATTTGTAACATTTTCAAACAAAATGACAAAAGACAATATCATCATAAAATTTACATAGATCATATGGGAGCCTTTAAGGAATATTGAGAGTACTTTCTCCATAAAAACAAAATAAACAATAGCTACCCGCCTTTGACATCTAAATGTTAAATTATACTGCAGAATTTTCAGCACATGTCACCGAGAATGGAAAATGGCTTTCCGTTCTAAAGTCTCATTTCTTTTTCTTCCCTTTTTGTGCTATGCATATTTTATATTTACCTAAATGAGGTATATTCAAGGATGAAGTGTAAAAATTTTAAATTAAACCCGTAATTTGCCACATGCAACATTTTTCGAAATGGCATAACTGTTGAGTTAATCCAGATCCAGTACCTCACTCGAAGTTGACGACTATTCCCATGATAGAGGGACAGTGAAATGACTGTCACATGTGTACAGTAATTGTCCATATATACCAATGCCATATGACAACCTATGTAACAACATTTGTATTTATTTACACGTTGATGTTTTTGTCTGCATTATTTTATGCATTATTCTATTGCTAGTGGTGGAAAAAGAGAGAATAAGCAAAGCATTTTCCGGATGATTAGAATTTCATAACTTGGACATGTACTACAATCAATTTGGATAAAAGCTATAGTGGAAGGACACATGTAGCTAAATTCACGTCTCGGGACATAATAACTTGTCACATATTAAATTGGAAGTGTATTTTTTTTGTTTGCTGTTTCAATTACACTGAAGTTGGTAATAGGTATAAGGGTAAAGATAAGGATACTATTAGCTCATGGAATTATATAGCAGTAAATTGAATTTTTAAAAATGTAATTTTCCTTTCAAAGTGGATGGTATTTTTACATGGCGTGAAAATTTCAATTTATTTCAATCACTTTGAGTTTGAGGTGTTTAAGGTTTGAATTTTATAATTTGAACTAGCTGACCCGGCAAACGTTACTCTGCCATACTTACTTAATTACTTATTTAAGGTGGCGCTACAGTCTGGGGTGGAAGAGGGCCTCAACCCACAAGGTTCTTCCAGCTGGTTTGGTTTATAGCTAGCTGTCTCCAGTTTGACACGCCAAGTTGGTTGAGGTCCTCTTCCACATGCGTGCGCCACCTTTTACGATGTCCATCACTACTGCGCTGTCCCACCGGGTTGGATTCAAAGACTTTCCGGGCCGAAGCATTGGTGTCCATTCGCTCTAGGTGACCCAGCCATCTCAGTCGTTAGCTTTCCACTTTTGCGGCTAGGTCAGTGTCGCTATACAACCCGTACAGTTCGTTGTTGTATCTTCTTCTCCATTCCCCATCTATGCAGACGGGACTAAAAATCACCCGGAGAATTTTCCTCTCAAAACAGTTTAACGCACTTTCATCCACCGTTAACAGTGTCCACGGCTCTGCACCATCAGGACCGGGATGATAAGTGTCTTAAACAGGGAACAGTTTAGTTGATCGAGAGAGGGCTTTGCTTCTCATAATTGCCTTCTTAGCCCAAACAATCAGCGATTGGCAAGAGTAATTCTTCGTTTGATCTCAGCACTGGTATCGTTCGCTGAGTTTATAGCGGATCCTAGGTAAAAGAGTCTCAGCACCTCAAAATTATAGCTGTCTATAGTGACGTATTGTTCGAGACGTCGGTGTTGGGTGTCCTTTCTTTTTGACAGCATATATTTCGTTTTGCTTTCATTCATTGTTAACCCCATCTTCTTGGCTTCCTTCTCAATACTTACCAAAGCACCACTGACATCTCGATTTGTTCGTCCGATTATGTCAATGTCGTCAGTGTAAGCGAGTAATTGGACGGACTTTTGAAAGATTGTGGCTCTAGTGTTGACGTGAAAGTTTTGCACTATTCTTTCAGGAACGATGTTGAAGAAGTCGCATGACATCGCGTCGCCTTGCCTAAATCCTTTTTTAACATCAAAGGTGTCGGTGAGGTCTTTGCCGACCTTGTCGAGCAGCGTGCATTCTCCATCGTCTTCCTGCACAAACAGACGAGTTTGGCAGGGATGCCAAAACTAGACATTACTCTATATAGCTCGTCTCTATAAATGCTGTCATACGCGGCCTTGACATCGATGAAAAGGCGGTGGGTATCGATTTGAAACTTCTGGGTTTTCTCCAAGATCTGCCGTAGTGCGAGTATTTGGTCGATGGTGGACTTCCCTGGCCTAAGGCCACACTGATATGGACCTATCAGGTTGTTGACGAACAGGCGTTCACAAAATACGGCAGAAAAAATCTTGTAGGAGATATTTAGAAGACTTATGCCTCTGTAGTTGGTGCAGTCCAGACGATCGCCTTTCTTGAGGATCGGGCAAACAATGCTGAGGTTCCATTCATTCGGTATGCTTTCCTCCGACTATATTTTGGAGATGAGCTGTTGCATGCTCCTAACAAATTCATCGCCAGCCGCTTTGAATAGCTCAGCCGCAAGGCCATCAGCTCCAGTAGCTTTATTAAACTTGCGTTCAGGTATAGCTACCTTCACTTCGTCAAGATCGGGTGGACGGAATTGTTGGCCTACGTCATCCAGGTTGAATGGTGCAATCTGCATGGTAGCGGAATTCGGTTCGTCATCGCCGTTTTACAATTTGCAGAATTGATTTTTTCATATCCTCAGGACCGACTGCGATTCCACCACGATGTTCTCCCCTGACCGTCCTTGCAGGCTTCGGTTCGGGCCTTGTAACTTTGGGAGGTTCTTTTTACTTTTTGGTAAAAATTCCGAATTTCATTCCTGCAATAGCAACCTTCCAATTCCTCGATCGCACGCTTCTCATGCTCTTTCTTTTTCCTTCTTAGAAGCATGTGTTCCTCTCTCCTCTTCTGCTCGTAGAGGTCGTAATCAGCTCTTTGCACCGTTTTGTATGCCTGTTGTTTGACTGCATGTACTTGCCGGCATTCTTCGTCGAATCAGGGGTTTCGCTGTGGTGGTCGTGCGAGGCCCAGCACGTCAGAGATGGCATCTCTAAAGGTGGGTCCACACTATGCCGATCAACATTGTTGGTTATCATTGTCAATTAACATGTTAGTGTGTACGTGAAAAACTTTAGTAGCAAACATTTGTGTGGTTTGGAATTTTTTGTTCGATGCGTCAGAATACAACCGAAGGGTTCTGGGTTCGAGTCCTGGTGGTACCCAACTTTTTTTTATTTTTTCTTGTGAACAATAAAGTTAAAACGATATAATTAACATTAAATACTTATTCACAACAAATATTGCATTTTTCATCTAGTGAAAATGTGATTAATAAGGCATAAAACCTCTAAATTATGTTTATGAAATTAAAACCCTACAAATGTTTTTAATAAAATGAAATTTGTTGAACAACTTTGTCGATTGCTATCCATTTGAATCGGGTTACGTTCGGGTCAACAATTGTTTATTGGCTTTGTCGATCAACACGTCTACACTTACTCAACACTGTTGATCAACGATGTTGATCTACACAATTCGACATAATGTGGACGCGGCTTAATGGCTTCCTGGCAGTTCTTCCACTGGTTTTCGATACTTGCAGTTGGTAGCATAGGACTTTTTAAGAGGGTGCGAGGGACTCGACCGGAAAAGGATCTGGTGATTTCTCGTGACTGTAGCCGTCCGACATCGAACTTTCTCGCAGTATTTCCCTGTTTTGGCTTTGGTCTGGTCAACGTTGGCTTCTCGGAATTTCGGACATCCTTGATATTGGAGGAGTGCCTTGCGTCAATCGTAATGTGGTCAATCTGATTAGGGGTTGATTGACCATGAATTCGCCACGTCCCCTTGTGTATAGCATATCTGGATGCGGGAACTGCGTATCAGCTACCACAACGTTTCGCCTCGCAGCAAAGTGGATTAGCCTGAGTCCGTTATCGGAGGTGGTGTCGTGCAGGCTATATCTTCCGATTGTGCCACCAAAGTCGTCTTCTTTACCTACCTTGGCATTCAAATCACCCAAGACAATTTTAATGTCATAGCCAGGGCATTGCTCAAATGCCTTGTCCAGGAGCTCGTGGAACTCAACCTTGGTGTCGTCATCCTTCTCCTCGTTAGGCACTCGTTCACATAGTTGAAACTCAAGACATCTTGCCTAAGTCTGCCTCTAACGACAAATCCACATCCAAAGAGACGCTACCCTTGTGGGCGGTAACAGTCACCGTAGTAGATGTCGCAGTCTTTCAGCTCTCTTTTGCCCGGCCTATCCCAGCGCACTTCTTGGATGGCGGTGATGTCTGCATTATAGCAGTCTAGGGCTTCCGCTAAATGTTCGGCTGCACGTGGTCTATAGAGAGACAGAACATTCCAAGTGCAGATCCGAAGTTCATTGTCCTTATTTCGTTTGCTAGGTTCGTCAATGGTAAATCCGTCCGTATCCGAGGCTTATTGTTGCTTCGCAACTAAGATAGCTTTACGTGGCCGGAAAGTCACCCTGACGGCACGACCCCCAACCTGACCAGACCCTTACAATATAACTCCAAGGGCGGGGAGCCGGATTAACCGCTCCTTATAGGCCTGAGCTCCGAATATGGCGTAGTAGCCCGTATAAGGTGTTCACTAAGTAGTTCAACCTAACTGGAACTGTAGACGCCACCGTTGATTCTATCTGGAGAATTCTTCTGCTGCCGCCTGGATAAAGGAGAAGTGCTCTAGTGGGAACACTCCTCCCCCCTCTCTCATTTGCTGCCCCGTAAAACCGTCCACAGGGATTGGAACCCCATCTTCAGTTAAAGGTACCAGGCACCCGATGTTCACCATGGGGAAGTGAGAGTAGAAGCTGATAGACAGAGGTTTGCTGTAAGAAAAAGCTTGTGGACGCTTGTGTCCTCTTAAAAGCACCGTCCCGACCCTTGGAACATCAAAACAATAACGGTAGGTACCTGTCATACATTTTTGTTCTGGATTTCTTTCTTCTTTTTCAAAACCTACTTTTACCGATTGTTTAATTAATAACAGAAAGTGTCAACAGTATAATTGCATAGGAAATTTTGAATAAATATAATTTTTCATTAATTTACATTTAAATCAATAATTCTACTAAGAATCTTCCATTTCTAACCTAAAACTAGAATAAAAAATGTAATGGAATTTGTGTCCCCCTTGAAATAAACCCAACCGCCAACTAATCATCTTATTAATTAAGTTAAAACTTACTATTTAAGTTACACATTTTTAATCTAATTAGGAATGAGCAAACTACCTAGCATATACCTTTTTCTCTTCTCAGTTTTTGTTCTCACCTCACCACTTTCATCAACACCAAATGAAATTCATTATTCCCATAAAAAATAATTTATTCGTTAACTATGAATACCCGCACAATGTGCTAATAGAAACCCTTCGTAGGGGTATGAGCAGGTTTCTTTTTTAACTTTTTTTTTAGTGAACTATTTTTGGAAGGTAAAACTTTTTAAAGACTCTCAGTCACGTAGATATACATAAGTTTTATTCACTTCTTTAAACCAAAGTCCATAGGACTAACTTGAAAAACTCTCTCTTTTTCTAGTTTTTAAGATATTTATTTTTACTTCCAAGACAAACACTATTTTAGCAGCATCATTTTTCGAACTTTAAAAAAAAAAACAAAAGACGAGAATAAACTTATTTATAGTAATTTAATATTATTCATGGAATAATAGAAGTTGTTGGCTCAGGTAAATTCAGTTGCGCGTCCCGAAGAAGAAGAAGAACATTAATAAAATGAAGTGAACAAACCATCATGAGCGTTGACTTTGTCTTCTATACTCTGTTTGACTCCTGAATTACTTTCATCTATAGCTGAAGAGGAAAATAGTTTTTTGGCTTAAGAGAGCTATAGCTCAGGTGCAGTGCAAAAGTTAAAGGACTTTTCAATATACCAACATACACATCATAATATTGACAAGAAATTTCTCATCCCAAGTTTCAAGTTTTGCATTTGTAAACAAAACTTGAACTTATTTCAATCAATAATGAACGAAAGAAAGAAGAAAAGGAAAGAAGAACGAAATTAACTTGTGTTAAAATTTATATCGTGAGTTTGAAACAATCTTTAAATATTCAGTAAAGAAAATGGAAGCGGGTCAAAGTTCAATTTTCAAATTTTGCCTTTTTCCCCTCGAAAATTCAATTTTTCAACATTGCGCCGCCTAAAAACAGAAATGTTTTATCTGAGGTACTGCCCCTTGTGAGAAACTAACAAATCCTCCTAGAGTATTCTTGCCATGAAAAAGTGCATTTAGCCGTTCGGACTCGCCAAAAAAATGTAGGTCCCCTCCATACCTGCCACCAGCACGCAAAGAAATGGTTGAGAGTTGTAAATCACTAGGCCCTGGTTCTCCACGAGCTGTTGCGCAACCCAATTTATAGATATTATCGAGTAATACGTGACTGAATTATGTGACTCTGGAATTACCGCTCACTTTTCGAGCAATCTTGCATACCAAAGTTTGAAGTGGTTACTCATTCATTCGATCACTGATGGTACTCACTCATAAAGTCACTGAAGCGGTGATTCGGCCCCAGATTTATGCTCTATTTTCTCAGCGGGAAGATGTGTTGTTTTTAATAATAATTAAATTATGTACATAATAATGTTGCTTGATCGCTGCATGTAATTTTCAATATAATTTTTTTTTTTTCGAAACAAAAACAGGGAAGAAATTCTTGATCTCACTTTTATGAGTTATAATGATAAGATTTCTGTAGAAAACTGGAGAGTCTCACCTGAGGAATCCTTTTCAGATCACTTCAGGATATTCTTTACCTTAGACAGGAGTCAAAATGATATTAAACCTTTTAGGAACCCAACTAGAACAAATTGGACAGAGTACACAAAATGGTTGAACGAACGTATCGACCCACCTGAGGAAGAAACGCTTTCGATAACCTCAACCATTGACACTGTTGTTCAAAACCTAACTAGTAAAATGAGAACGGCCTTTGAAAAGAACTGCCCTATATCTCATAATATTAAACCCACTAGCCCACCATGGTGGAACAGTGAACTTAAGAAACGAAGAACTTTTCAATGTAGCTAAGCTGAGCAAATTAGAGATAGACTGGATTTCATACAGAGCCGAACTTAACTTATACACCAAAGAGTTAAGAAGGGCCAAGAAGGATTCATGGGCTAGGCACTGTGAATCCATTGAGAACACAAGTGAGACGGCGAGACTTCGAAATGTTCTTACCTTTAACCCCACGAATCCGGGATATATTAAGCATCCCGATGGATCATGGTCGAATTCGAGCCAAGAAACACTTGAACTCTTTATGGAAACACATTTCCCTGGGTGTAAGAGTCCTGAGGTCTCAGGTTATTCACAACCAGACTCCATAGAAATTTTACAATCAACACCAGAATTGGAACAGGTTATCACAGAGCAGAAGATTATGTGGGCTATAAACTCGTTCAAACCCTATAAATCAGCTGGACCAGACAAGATTATTCCGGCATTTCTTCAACACGCTCCACAGATAATCACCCCCTGGCTTAGGGTAATCTTCAAAAGTTGCGTCAGGCTGGAAAACCGACACACTCGACTGCAAAGGATTATAGACCTATAAGCATTGAATAAATATAAATAGAAGGTGACACCGGGCAAAATGGCCGCATGATTTTATAGTAGCTCTGCCTTCGCCTTAAATATTTTGATGAGGTTGGTGTATAACATACAATTAATTTCCTTAATTATAAAAAGTTGGTGTATTCGAAAGGAAATTTTTCAATAATAGCATTGTTTGTTATTTTTGTTTATTATGAATTGCTATGGAAACGATGGGTGTCAGGACGATTGTAGTGTCTGCTTTGGATGTTAGTTGTGTTCTAATATGAAACTTAAATTTTCTTTAGAATTTGTAGTTTTGAATGATTTTCGTTGCCTTTTCAAATTAATTTTTTTTTCAAAGCTTAGTATATAAATAATATGTATATGTACTGATTTTCTTGATACAAAAGCTGCATAGCATTGCTGAGGTATCCAAGTTGAGTTCAATTGATCTGATTATTTGGATAAAGTTTTTAATAAACAGGAGATAAAATAAGCTACATATATTCTAGTACCACTTTTTTGAGATAGGCATGGGAGAAGAATATATGTTGGTAAGCAGCATTTCCAAACGCCAAAAACTTTTTATTAATGTTTAGAAAATCGTTTCGATTTTATGATGAATATTTTAAAGATAAGAAGGTTTTTGTATACATAATACAAATTCTATATACTACTGAAAAAATAATTCAACAAGTCCAATCCTTAATGCTTAGTCTTCTACTTGGCTGATTTATTTCAGTAGTACTATATAGAATTTGTATAGTAAAAAAACCTTACACTGAGGGAAAAATGTATGCACTCAGCACATCATTTTATTTACTCATCCTATATTTTTCTGCACACATACTTTTCTGTACTCATTACCTAATGAAATCTATACTGACAACATAAACCTATTAGCAGTGAAGCAGCTACTAAATAGTTCTGTAGACTCATTACACGAATATGTACCACGCCAGCTTACGATTATGTAGTGAGAATAGATTCTATGCACTATTTCTTGGTATCATTGCGTAAATATAAACTTTCCATGGACTCAGTAAATAATTATATGTAGGTTGTCGCATGATGATGTACTGAGTATAGCTCATATGCACTTATTAAATAAATGTAAATAAATCTATTTAGGCAATTTTTGAAAAAATTGTTAGTTTTCTGCGATTAGTACAGTGTCTATGCACTCAATAAATAAATATAAATATTTTATGTATACATTTTCTAAAAACAAACCGGTTATCTGTGATAAGTACAGATTCTTTGTAGTGAGGACAGATCAAATTTGTATGTAATGAGTACATATTTATGTAATGAGTCCATATGTTTATTGACTCCTCGTGTGTATGTCCTCACTACATATATTTGTATCGAGTCTATGTACTCAATTCATATTTATGTAATGAGTCCATATGTCTATGTACCTACTCCACATATTTAATGAGTCCATGTGTCACTACACATTTATGTTATGAGTCCATACATTTAAGAGAATCCTCTGTAACGTTTCACCTTATTCTGAAAGTTTATTTTCTAGATATTTATTTTATTTTAAAAATACTTTGTGATACTTACTCGGATTTGAACTGGGAACCTTTCACACACGAAGATAGCACGCATCCACCAGGCCACTTGGGGGCACAAAAAACTGGTGCCAAAGCTGAATAAGTTGAAACTCATTTCTTGGATGGCTGATGTGCTCAATATACACATAGAGTCAGTACAAGTTTCGTGGACTCAGCACTGTAGCTAGTCAATAGATACATGTGTAGGTATTGAGTATATACCGTCTGTATTGAAAAAATGTCAAAATGGCACACGTCGTATTTACTCAACACATAACTTAATGTAACGTATAACAGTTTCAGTTGCATGGGTTGCGCTTGATATGTGTTGAGTATATACCGTCTGTATTGAACAAATGTCACCATAGACTCTGTGCAGGTTGCATATACTCAGTACATAACTTTATGTAATAAATGTTTTCTTTACTTTTATGGCTGGTGCTTGATATGAACTGAGTAAATATCATCTGCATTGAATAAATCTCGACATAGACTCAGTATACGTCATATTTACTCAGTACATAACTTCATGTAATAAATGTTTTTTATTTGTGGATGGCTGGCGCTTGAGTATAAACTGTTTGCATTGAATAAATGTCATTATAGACTCAGTGCACGTTGCATACACTCAGTATATAACTTTATGTATCAAATGTTTTTTATTGTTGGATGGCTGGCGCTTGATATGCGCTGATTATATACCGTCTGCATTCTATAAATGTAGACATAGACTCAGTACACGTCGTATTTACATAGCACATAACTTAATGTAGTTAATAATTTTTTTATTTAGATGGCTGGCACTTGATATGTGTTGGGTATTAAACGTCTGTATTGAATAGATATCGAGATAGACTTAGTACACATTGCTTTTACTCAAAACATAAGCTTAATTTTTAAATTTAAATTTTATTAAATCGAAACATATTTGACTTTAGCTGGTCCATAGTTTTGTAATGAGTATATTACGTCTGTATCCAATACATAAATCGGTACTCTAGATTGTTAGTTTTATTCGATACATAACTTGAATTATAACTAGTACATATTAACTTTACTTAGTGAATAGACCTTCGATGGCAATCCTTTGCAAACATCGGTACATACAATTTACATTTATGGTTCTGTACGGAGTGCATTCATTTTTCCCTCAGTGTATAGGAGCTATGCCCGGCCCCGGACAAAGAAACTTCCAGCTTAATGATTAGGAACTCTAATCTTGTTAGATATAGTTTACAGTGGTTTTTTGCCAAAAAGTTAAACTAAACTTAATACAAATTGCGTATGACAAAGGCCCGCACTATGTCACTGATGAGCCCAAGTGAGTAAGCCGGCCGAAACGCCATTTTTTGAACGAAAGGCCATAAAAAGCTATTTTAAATATTCATATTCAAGTTTAAGGTCTATCAAGGCTTTTGAATAAATAATTAAGTAGATGTTAAGATGTAAGTATAAGAACTAAAAATAAAAATATTACCGTCATTTACTTTGAGCGCTTATAGTAACAGCTAGTTTGGATGTGGATGCATCACCTAAATATGAATATAGGGGTCTGGTATGTGCGTTTTGATATCGAATTAATCGAAAATCGAGGAATTGAAAAAAAAGAGGTATAGCGATGATTTGAACAAAGAAACTTTATGATGAAGAATAAACATTCAAAATGCAGACTAATTAAAAACGAAATTTACTATCATGCTTATGCATAACAAAAGCATAAAAAATTTCCAAGAAATCTCTGTTTTAGGTTTTTGTTCTGCGGCAACCCATTTGGACTCAAGCGCTAGTTGAAAATTGACGTGTTTTTACTGTTTCCGAAAATCCACTAGAAAACACTAATTTACTACTTTGCGTGACAACATTTGAATTTTTGTCTTTAACATGAACCAAGATATACTTTTTTTTGGTGGTTTTTGATGCGCTGATTTCGAATCTGGCCTAGAAATTGCTCTAGCACGTCACGTTTTTAAGATATTCAAATCTAAACATAAAAAGGAATGCGTTTTGATGCAAATTGTTTCTAAAAAAACTCGCGGTAATTTCTTTTTTCGAATTAATGTTTATGGTCATTCTAAAGTATGAACATTTTGCTTCGTAATTATTTTTGAATCTTCCAAATACCTTCATTCATCTTTGAGAAAATCATTAATTAGTTGTTAGCTTTCGTCTTAAGCAAAATAGTATGATAGTACGCTAAATTCATACATTTTAACTAAGGATTTCTTAGAGAGAAAAAGGAATAGCCTAGGAAAATAAGACAAACAAATGGCAAAACTTCGAAAAAAATTCCGTCAAAGCTGAAATTCGGTGGAGAGCTTTGTTTTGATGTCGTCAGCATTTCCTTAAAAGTTCCGTTGATTTGGGCCGGGGTCTAATTTTTTAGGAGGGGGGGTAAAATTCAAATGTTTCTTTATTTCACGAAAACTAGCAGCTTTTTTTGAAAGAATGTGTAGCTTATGTAATCTTACACGAAAAAGACTAACATATTTTGTTCATACAATTAATAGATTCAGAGAAAATCGTGCAAGAACTTCATGGTGAAGCTAATTTTGTCAAAAAATGTGTTAAAATTTCATTAATCGATGGGAAAATTTTTTTGTACGAATTGTGTTTGGCTTTATCTTCTCAATATAAAACCAAGTTTGTGGATTGCCTGCCCGGGGTAGAGAGGAGGCCGTCATCTTGGAAAAGAAAGGGATTTGGTTTTTATTCAACAGCTCGATCGAATTTTATTTTACGACAAAATAATAACAGAATAACATTTAAGCATTTATCAAAGACTGATTTTTGAACACAGTGTATCGACTGTTATCAAGACCAAAACCAATGTCTATCTAGGTGTGGATCTGTCGATGCTTCATGACAAATCGCTTCAGGTCTGAATTCACCAACTAAAGCTTCATATGCGTGGATACTCCTACAGAGGAGAAACATTATGACATTAAGACATCAATAAGAGCTTCTGAGCAAGATGTTATAAGTAATGTCCTAGCAATGGACCTGTTGCACTTCTCATGGTTGAAGCCACGCACTTTAGCTTCCGAAAAGTGACAAAACGATTTCAAAAACAAAGTGTTTATCTTGTTTAAAATATGACTTACTCTACTGAGCCAGTACATGCGTATGTACAGTACATATGTCGCTACATCCCTTATTAAAATCTAAGAGCAAAAACTATTTTTCGCAGAAATAATACAAGAAACTAAACGAAAATGAACCCTCCACCCTACATACATAAATAATCAAAATCAATAAGTCTCTAAGCTTCCCACATATATTTTTTTTTATCTTATTATGAAATAATAATAAGACTATCCTCAAATAATTTTGTTCTCTATTTCAATAAGAAAAATAAAATCTTCTGCTTAGCTTGAAAAATCATAGTCATGGCAACAAAAAAAAAACAAAAACAACCAATACCAACATACCTTATAACACAAATTGTAAACAAAATTTAAATACAAAATAATAAATTGACCCATAATCGTCATGGAAACCAGTAATAAAGGAAATATTAAATAAATAAATATCCCTTTGAGAGTTGGTTTGCGTACGCAAAAAGTTTCATAATTTATATTTATTTGTTTCTATTGGCCATACACCTTCTAGTAGCGCTTCGATTAATGCGGTGTCACTTCTATTTATATTTATTCAATGCTATAAGTCTCTCTTCGTTTCTCCTCAAGACACTGGAGAGAATTATTGATCTGCATGTCCAAACATTTTGTGCAGCTACCAACACGCTTACCTCAAAGGTAAGTCAGTGGAGACTGCGTTGCACGAAGTCGTGACACAAATTGAGAAAAGTCTCGAGCACAAAGAACACACCTTCGCAGCATTTTTAGACATAGAAGGAGCGTTGAACAACGTAAAGACGGAGTCCATTAAATCTGCTCTGGAAGAGGTTGGGGTTAAGTCTGCCTTTGTGGACTGGATTTATACCATGCTCAATGGTAGAATCATAAGCTCGCAACTTGGAGATACGATTGTTGAGAAAACAGTAACAAGAGGTACTCCACAGGGAGGGGTGATTTCGCCTCTTCTTTGGGTCCTGGTTGTTAACAAAATTCTTACAAGATTTAGGAATCAGGGCATTAAAATCGTGGCCTATGCAGACGACATAGTAATTTTGATATCGGGTAAGTATCTTACCACCATCAAAGATATTATGGAATCCGCACTCAAAGAACTATCTTCGTGGGCAGTACAAAACGGTCTTGGAGTTAACCCTTCAGAAACTGAGCTAGTTTTGTTCACGAATAAAAAGAAATTAGAGGACTTTACTCCTCCCAGGCTTAATGACATTCTTTTGAAACTTTCCAAAGAAGCTAAATATCTTGGAGTAATCCTTGATTCCAAGCTAACATGGAAACAAAACACAGAGGAAAGAATGAAAAAAGCACTATGCGCTTTCTATAAATGCAAGAAAACCTTTGGTACACGGTGGTATGTGACCGCACGTCATCCAGTGGATGTACACGGCGATTGTTCGTCCCATACTAACCTATGGTTCTATCGTATGGTGGAAGGCTGTTGAAAAAGTAAGCTATCTCAAAAACCTGAACAAGGTACAGAGACTAGCCTGTATAGGAATAACGGGGGCTCAGAGGTCTACGCCACAAGCAGGGTTGGAAATTATTTTTAATCTTCGGGCACTTGACGAGTAGGTACATAAGATGCACAGCAGCCAAAAGCGCACTTCGACTCAAAGAACTGGGCTCTTGGAAGCACAGCACCTATGGTCATGGGTCTATCCTGCAAAGGTATGACACAGTGGCCGCACTTGATGTGACGACTGACTACATACCACCTTTTATAGATTTTAATAAACACTTCTCTATTTTAATATCCCATAGGCGTGGCTGGGAACCCAACTCACTAACCAGGGAACAGGGTATCTCCTTCTACACCAATGGGTCTAAAATGGAAGAAGGAACGGGAGCTGGAGTGTTTTGTGAAGCTCTTAATAATAGATATTCGTATAAACTCCCAGATGAGTGTAGTGTCTTTCAGGCTGAGATTTACGCTATTGAAAAAGCGGCAAAAATGGTACAAACGAAGAAACTGAACTCGTCGGAGATCACATTTTTCGTGAACAGCCAAGAGCTGCTATCAAAACTTTAGCCAGTGAGACTATAAGATCCAAGACTGTAGCAAAATGCCGAGGCAAACAGAATGATATTTGTGACACTAACCGAGTCAAACTCTGCTGGGTTCCTGGACATAGCGATATAGGAGGGAACGATATAGCAGATGAACTGACAAGGAAAAGGTCAGTATCAAAGACAAATAGACACAGTGGTAGCCAATTAGATATGGGACTAAACATCCCGATCGGCGTGATTAGAACGAAAATAGACCTAATAACAAAAGAGCAAATCAATAAAACCTGGAGGACTAGGAACGACTGGGTTATCTCTAGAAGTTTATGGCCTAGAATTAATGAAAAGGAATCTCAGTATATTTTATCACTGGGTGAAAAGAATATAAGAATCTTGATAAGTGTACTGACTAGGTGTATTCGCACCCAATTTCTGCAGGAGCTGTCAGGACGTAGAGAAAATAGAAACCATTAAACACCTGCTCTGTGATTGTCCAAACCTCCAAACAAATCGACTCCGTTATTTTGGAAACAGGTTTCTTGAAGAACTGGATGATCTAGCGCAGGTCTCAATGGCAAACATGAGAAAATTCATAGAAAGCACAGGCTGGTTCGCAAACGAACCAGTCTATGTGAACCATTAGTTTAGGTGCATCTCTGCCTTCTTTTATAAGGGGATCACAATGGAGCAATAGGCCCCCGTGTACGCAACAGCCTCTGTGCTGTGCACGCCCCTCTTAACCTAACCTAACCTAATATAATTTTTCATGGGGTTTTGGCCTGATACTGCTTTACGTAAATCACTATTTAATGTCGACACCGCTCGTCCTTTACATATGTTAAATCTTGAAATAAGCCGAATTTTGAAAGCATAATTTTGCAAAAGGAACTTTGACCCTGCCGGAATTTTGACCTCAACCCTTAATTACCAATTTTCTGAAACTTGGTAATGTTTTTTGACGAATAACTGTAAAATAGATAAGATTTTGCGACTGACCCATCACATAAGAGCCCTGGGGAGAAAAGAAATACATCAAATTATTTGGTATGCCTGACAATTTTAGATCTAATAAAATGAACAGTCCTGCTCAGACCTGTAAGGCACTTAGTATTTCAGGACTTCAGTCCTCTCAAATACAAGTACTATAGGTACTTGTACCTCAGTACCCTGGTACTGCTGCTTGAAAAAATGCAAGCACCAATATTTTTAAAGTATTCGGGTCTAAGTACCAACTATCGAGTACTTTAGTACCCTAGTACTTGGTAAGTTCTTTCAAGTAATTTCTAGCTTATAAAATAATGTTTGCTTCAACTATCCCCAAGAAAGTGTTTTTTTTTTTGATAAGTTTTCTGATCCAAATCAATTTTTATGATGATCGAATGAGGAACTGATCAAAAACTGTTAAGGTAGGTACTTGAAAGTTCTTGAAAGTACTTAAGAACACTTGAAAGTACTGGTCAAGTAGTTGAAATCACTGGCCAAGTACTTGAAAGCACTGTCCAAGTTATTGGAAGTACTGCTCAAGTACTTAAGTACGCAATACTTGGTACTTGCGATGTGGTACTTGAAAAATACAGGTTATTAACTTTTTTTCAAGTACCAGTACCTACCTACCGAGGTATGAAGTACAAGCACAAGTCGCCGTACTGGTACTGGTACTTGTACTTGGAATTTTACAGCTCTGGCCCAGCTTATTATTCTCTCTTCATACTATACGTACTCGTTGTATTAAAACTTTCTTTGATTAATATTCAAAACTTTATTTTGTCTAAATAAATAATTTTAAATGTTTTTATATTGAACAAAAGTAAACCTGATGAAATATCTTTCCTTTTCATGTCTCACGTCTTTTAAGAATAATAATACCTAGATATGTACATTTACAAGAGAAAATGAAAATAATAATCGAAAACAAAATACAATTTATCCTTGTTTCACAAAAGCTAAAAAGCTAATTGTCCCATTTTCCTGCTATCCCATAGTATTCTGATCCTGGATCATAATGAAATTTCTCCTTCACCGCTCTCGCCCATCCGATTATATTCATTATTACTATTTTAGCATTGGTGTACCATGTACCTATATAGTAGTTTCTTGTTATAACTTTGTGTGACGCGGCATCTTTGGTGTCCTTGTCGTTGTGGATTTTCTTTTTAAATGAAAATACTCAGTGCAAACCTCTATTTCCAAAGGGAATTTTATAATTTTTCAGGCGTAATATTCTTCTATCTCTTGTCTGCAAAAAAAAATAATAAAACAAAAAAGGAAAAGAGAAAAATGAAAAGGAATTTCAAATTCTTAAAACTTAATCTGCTTCAGGTGCAACGTTGAACACTAATGCAACCTAGAGATATGAGATGGCTCATCATTGCATTTGATAAGAAAAAAAAATGTATTATGTTGGTCTGGACTTATTGGTTCTTCTTTATATTAATGAAACATTTATACCAGACAGAGGACAGTATTCAATACGAACTACGAGTAGACTATAACAACCCCATAACAATGAAGCTCAATTTGTATAGATAGGTAGATACTACTTATAAAGTTACAACTTAAACGCATTTTTATTGGTGATTTCATTGATAGAAAAATGAAAGTAAGAAATAATTAAGAAGGTCATGTAAATGTAATAAACGACTGGATCGCACGTACTTGCTCTTATGTTCAAGTTACTTGGAATTTAAGAACTTTTAAAATATGCAAATCATTATAGAAAAAATATATAAACAAAATTGAAAAATATAAAAAAGCATTTAAATCGTACTTTAAATTGTATAAGCAACTAGGTAGTAAATAGCCCTCAAAACCAAGTATGTATGTCATTTTATTACTTAGAAATATATGCAAAAAAAATTAAAAATCGTTGGAGCGGTTTTCTTAAAAATGTACTTGTTATACATATATATATTATATATATATAAAATTTTAGTTATATTTAAAAAAGAAATTGGGATGCCAATTTTGAGTATTTATTTATGTACGTTTACAAGTTTATTTTCAAAAAAATTCATCAATTCGTTTCCAAAATATTGAATTTTCAAAAAAAATGTTTAGTATTTTAAAAAAATCCAAAATGTATTATTTTTTTTTTCAAATTTTGATATGCAATATCATTTTTATTTAAGAAGTGCTTTTGTATACAAAATGTTATTGAAATAAGTTGAGCCGCTAACGAGAAAATAGAAAATCAAAAAAAAAAGAAAGCGTTATATGGCAGGTACCGTTAATAACAGTTTTTGGATTTTGTTTCATACCAAAAAGTACATTATATTATACAATAACACACTAATTTTTTTTATCGAAATCGTTGGAGCCATTTTTGATATTAATTAGCTTTTTTCTTAACGGTTGTATGGCAAGTACCGTTACCGTACCTGCTCTGTGCAGAGTTCCAAAAACAAATCGTAAGTTCATAATTTGAAGAAAATTGCTTCTGTGGCTTAGGCTGTAGGTTGAGGTACAAACAGACAGATAGGACAGACAGAATTGTGCCACCCACTTTTTTCGTGTTCTCTATCATCGTAATGTCATGTTTGATTGTTATCTCGAAATTTTGTCTTGCACGAATCCAAAACTTGCCGTATAGTCTATCTATGGGGGGGGGGGGGGCAAACCGGGGCCAGTCGCTTGTGCCCCGGGCGGCAGCTTCTAGGTGCACCAGAGACTAGAATCCATGTGCCTACAAAAAAAAGGGAGAATTATTGAAATAACATGTGGAAATGGAAGTTCAAACTGTATTTCTCCGTCAACCTTTAACAGTTTTGTCTACCATTTCAACATTTAAACTTAAAATTATTTCAAACTATACATAGCTAGAGATTTTTTTTGCTTTTGGTGCAACATCGGCCGCAGGATTTTTCAATTCGGGTGTAGATTGTATTTGTCAAGCATTGTCTGTTGACTCATCTAACATAAATAAAGCTTGAAGTCTGCTGAATAGGTTATAGCAAATTCATTAAAAAGTCTTATTCTTCCGGTAACAAAAACTCCAATTAAGAATGCCGTTTTTTTCGTTTAATTCAAAAACTGGAGGAGCGCCAAAATTAAGTGTTTGCCCCCGTTTGGTATGAAGTGAAGAAGGGCTACGTATAGTACACAGTCCCGGATCTTCAGTTTCGTACGAACGGCGCGCGGCATAAACTTAATTTTGGCGCCCTTCTATATCGTAAGTAAAAACAATGGTACTTTTCCCAAAAAAAAACAGAAAAAGTGTTTTGGTTATGAATCTATTCTAGTCTTAGAGCTACCAGCCACTTTGACTTGCCTACTAGACACAAGGCTACAACTTTGTGTATGCTTGATTTGGGACTAGTTAGGTATGAAAACCACGGTCTGGCAGGGTTGCCGCCGTCGAAAAGTTGCCATCTAATTATTTCAAAATGCAAAAAAAGGGTCAAAACTAACCTACTTGCACAATGAAAAAAAAAATTCAAGCACTTTCGACCGCAAAACCCGTCTGGCATAATTTTTTTCATGCATAACAATATATAAACTAAATTATAAATAAGTTTCAGCCTTGTGCAAGTAGGTTAATTTTGACCCTTTTTTGCATTTTGAAAAAAAATCAGATGACATTCTTTCGACCACGGCAACCCTGCCAGACCGTGGTTTTCATACTTAACTAGTCCCGAATCAAGCATACACAAAGTTGTAGCCTTGTGTCTATAGTCTGTCCGGGAAAAATTGTCAGTAAAGGGCTTATGGGCGAGCTTTTTTCAAAACAGTGGTGCCTGTGAATACCATCAAAACACAAAAATAACAAATCTGCTATTGAAGAAGATACTAAGCCACAGCCACAGTACACAAATAGAAGGTATTATCTTGCGCAGGTTTTTAAAAATGAGAACTGACAGAAGGAATTAGAGATGGCCGCAAGCGTCATGCCGTCCGCCGTTATTACAACAACAACAAACACAAACACGAAAAAATAATTTAAATAATACTGAAAACACAATTTTTTACTCTCAAAATATAGCCTATTGAATAGACCGGGAAAAGGTGGGTATAAAGGAACAATTACGTGCAAGGGTTTTTATTATTGAATATGTTTGTTTGGCCCATAAGCATGCTTAAAACCGAAAATGCTACGAAATTCACTCATACGTTTCTGAGAGAATGGTCACACTGGCCACTTTTCAATATTTTTGGTGTAACTTGAAAACTAAGCCGAATTTGACAATTTTACTTATAATACTTTTTGTTCAAAATTAAATTTTCTTTTGGAATGGATAGTTCAAAAAATTTTACAAAAAAATTTAAGCAGGAAAAGTTAACAAAAACCAACCTAAAAAAAAATCAAAAAATCAATACTTTTTTTGAAGCAAAGATAGGGCCAAGACATGCACAGACAAAAATAAAGTAGAGACTTAAGGCCTTAATGTGACATGTTCAAAAATTAATATTTGTTCAAAATTGACAGAGATAATTCCCAATCAAACCTTATCATTTTTTATAATTTTTCGCAGTTTTGGCCCAAAAGTCCCTTTTTCGGTACAATATCGCAAATTTCACATTCGTTTAAATGTTGGAAATCAAAATTTTTATATAATATGACATTACAACTAGCTATAAAGAATTTTTAAAAAGTATGTAAGTTCGCAATTTCGTTTTTTGGATGTTTTTAAATGCTTTCAGATCTACAGACCGAACGGCTAGTCCGATTAACATAAGATTTGGTACTAGGTACTAAGAACGTTAAATTTGTCATAAAGTAGCAAAAAATAGGCTTTCGGGCAAAAACTGCGAAAAATTATAAGAAATGGTAAGATTTGAATGGCTATATATCTCTGTCAATTTTCAAATAATATGGCTTTTTTAACATGTCATATAAAGGCTTTAAGACTCTAGTTTGCCTTGTTCATGCTTGTCTTGAGCGTATCTTTACTCCGAAAAAAATTATGCGCAATTAAGAAAAAAATCAAAAAATCTTTGATTTTTCGATTTTTTTTATGTTGGTTTTTGTTTACTTTTCTAGCTTAAATTTTTTTAAGAAACTTTCCAAACTATCCATTTCGATAGAAAATGTAATTTTGAACAAAAAGTATTATATGTAAAATTGCCAAATTCGGCTTAGTTTTGGAGTTATACCAAAAATACTGAAAAGTGGCCAGTGTGACCATTCTCTCAGAAACGCATGGGTGAATTTAGTAGCATTTTCGGTTTTAGGCATGCTTATGGGCCAAACAAACATATTCAATAATAAAACCCTTGCACGTAATTGTTCCTTTTTAAAAGGTCTATTCAATAGGCTAATAATAAAATAATATTTATACCTAAACACTAAATAGCTCAAAAAAAAATCTTGTTTGCTTAGCAATTAACAAATGAACACACACATGAAACACAACAAATTTCAGTCACACATCACGATATGCACCATTTTCCACTGATTTTGATATATGCGCAGAACTGAACAAAAATGAAAACGCTAATGATATTACCTTTAATATGTGTACTGTGATACTAAGCCACTGATTAAAACACAGGAATTGTTGTTGTAATTCTTTGAAGCATTTCGTACTGTCCAACATGGCCGTGGCGTCGTCTTTCAATGCCAAAAGCATTCTGATGTCTGATCGTATACTCGCTTTTGCATCTACCTTCGCTGTGTGAAATAAAACAAAAACTTATATTCCAACAGAGTTGCATTTGCGAGGTCGCAACAATACAACAGAGCATTTTCAGTGGTTTTTATGAAAGAACTTTCGGCTTTGAAGCTTTTGAGATCAAAATTTATGAAGGTGAGAGCCAAAAGTGTTGTCGTTTTGATTGTTCCCTTATTATTTGTTTATATTTATCTGAATAAACCTGCAGTTAAATTTATAAATGCAGTTAAATTTTGTACGATTTTAGTCTTTAAGAAGAAAAAAGTTTTTTGCGCTAAGTTTTGAAACATTCACAAACGTTACGTGATAAAATTCATTTGAAAAGGTGTGGTGTGGTAAAAAAAGATAAATGGATGTTTTTTTTTATATGTTTGAAATGGTATCCATGGTAACCCTATGCACATTGTTCTTAGATTTGTGGCAATTTATAACTCAAGGTATGAAAACCCTGTCAGAGCTTTAACTTGAGACAGATGTATGCAAGCCAATGCAACCAGACTATCTTCCCTGTACTGCCAATTTTTGTTGGATAGAGTATAGTAGGTTAGTCAAAGTGGCTGGTAGCTCTCCGACTATTCATGAATTATCCATAATTTATCATTTGGTACACACAATTTCTATTTTAGAATATGCCCAAGAATCATCCCTTAAAATATTGTTGACGAATTAAGCGATACCCAGCTATCACAAGTAAGAAGGCAAAACAATAACAATTAACAAGGTACCCTCGTTTAGTAAACATATTTGGTAGATACGAATATCCAAAGTCGCGATTTATAAGTTTCGATCGCCGTTAATATTATATGAATTGATTTCGTGATTCAATAAATAATTTTACCGAAAAAGCATATTTATAGCAAAAATATGCTATTTTTTTTATATATATTTTTCCGACCATCGAAAATTTAATTGTTTTGTAGCTTCTCTCTCCCTATAGTAAGAGTTTGAATGAATGAATTTCATATCAAAATATAACATGGAATTTTTCATTAATTTAAAAACATAATTAAGTCTTGAAGACCCGACATTTAGAACGTAAGTAATAAGCTTCGGTTGGGAACTATAGCGATAATTTTGGTAAGTTTTGCGTAAATTACTGGGATTTTCCCATTGGTTGGTCATATATTAGACCAAGCATGCAATTTCTATCACTTTTTCCAGATTTCTAGTAACTAGCTCAAGAGTTATTAATTTAAGCTACTGAAAAACATGAACTATGTATAAGCTATTCTTTGACTAGGTGCCTACATATTTACATGAATGAACAATTCTTTTTATTTACTTCAGAAACTCATTAAAAACAAATCTCATTCAGAATTTTCAGTAGGTGCTATCAAATTCTAAGTTTCTTACATGCATTTTTTGCTTGCAGATAAAAAAAAAATCACCTTTAGGTATAGCTTCAGTAATTTATAAATTTGTTTAAAAATTGTTCAGCCTTGAAAAAACTATTTTTTTGTTATTTTAAAATTCTGTAAATTCTTAACTGAAATTAATTCATCATTGCTCTTTGGGCTTAAATTTAAATTTGCGAGTTTTGTCCCATAAAGAAATCATTAATTTCTCCTTTACAACCCTTTTCACCCGTCCTTTTCTTATGCTAATATTATGAACTTGACGATATAGGGTAAACTGTTTTATTATGGGCTCTCTTCCGTTAATTGGAACAATGAAATTAGACAAAGAATATATATTTTTTTTAATGTTCATTTTTGTTTAAATTTTAACTTTTTTGCTCTCTAAGTTATTCACTAACTATTCTGTATAAATTTTACCATTCATTTGTTATATTTGTTAACATCATCTATTGGTTAACCTAGATGTGAAAGGAGTTGTCAAAAAAATCCCTTCAAATCCCCGACCGGTGAGATTTTGTTCATCCCTCTTTCCTCCTGCCCTTCTCGCCCTGCAACTGAAAGTTGCTGGCAACTCAGTTTCCTAGTGTGAAGGGGGACACACATGCAAACAGTACCTACCACATATAGTTTTCCTTAAAAAACAATCTGAATAAAAATTGATCAAATCATTAAAGCTGTGTAGCGGAGCACAGTTGGGGAGCCAACTATTTTGTTTTATTATTTATGCATCTTATGACACCCACATTTCGATTCAAGTACAAGATTTGAAGTTTGTTGCATTAAATTGTCAAATAATACGTCTAGTCTACCCTATACACACAATCTCATCCTAGATGACATACCCGCATAACTTTATGTATTGTTACAGAAGAAGAGATAGGTTCCAAGAACTTTACACAGAGTCGTCGTCGTCGTTGTGTTATCTGTTGGCAAAAGTTTTCACACACAACGAACGCAGTTGAAATTCAATCCTGAATGCAGGAAAACTTTCTCCTTCTTGCACTAAAGCTGCAAGGCGAAAAAAACTCAGCGCAATCTACCATTCCTAACGTTTTGTTTCTTTTTTTGCTTTTAATTTGATTTTTATAGTTTTAAATTAACAGACAAAAAAAAAACTTATTTCAATGCGATAAACATCATTAAACCTATTTTTTTTCCACGGGTTGTTGTTTTTGGAATACCTCGATGTACAATGTGTTTTTGGGGATCCTTTTATACTCAATTTTTTTTTGTCGCGCTAACATTTTTTTTTTGTTTGACTTTTTGCTTTTTTTTATGAGATTTAGTGAATAATTCTCGTTTTCATTTAGCCACACGGAAAAGTCTTTATAGCTCTTAAACACCTATGCCAGATGTAACTTCTATATACGCAGTATCTATGTATGTTATAGTAATGGGTTAGTAGGGGGCATGATGATGGTCCATAATAAATTTTACTTGCAACACATTCCATGTAATGTGTAGCAAAGGAAGGACTATGTATGTCTGTCGTGAGATTTTATATACATACATATAAAGCAAGAAGATGTTTATATGACTGCAAAGACAAACAGAGTTGACACTGTAGAAATATTTTCAGGGAAAAACACTACACAATGTATTTATGTATGTAAGAAAAGTATTTTTTTTTTTTGAAATCATGTTTTAAATGAAGTATATAACAATCATTTATAAAAGTTATATTGTATGTCTATAATGTTAGATGAAAATGTTCCTATGGATTGAGCTAAAAAAACTTCTTGGAGTCTCGCATATTATTTAATTTTGTCCCCACTTTTTTTATTTTGGTTTTTCTCATTAACAGTTTAACGGATTTTAATCAAAATTTGTATGAAGAAGCTTCTTTTAAATATCAATAATATTGCATTTAAAATAAAAAAAAAAATATTTATTTTTTGAAAATTCACTATTTCAAAAACGGGTAGATGAACTTTTCTGAAACTAGATCTATAAATGCATATTAAAAGACTCTCAAAATTGGCATACCAAAACTTTTTTTAAAATGTTACCAGATTTTTATATATAAAAATTAGTTTTTAAGAAAATCGTTCCATCGGCATACTAATTTTAAGGCTCTGGGCCTTGTGAATAAAAAAAAAGCTTAAGCTATTTTTGGAGCAAGCTAAAGCTAGCTAGTGATAGCTATTACTAGTAGCTAAAACTAGACAGTTCTAGCATAAACTTTGTTTAATGTGAATACAAAAAAGACTACGAAAAGACGCATTGGGCCTTGTGAATAAAAAAAAAGCTTAAGTTTTTTTTGCAGCAAGCTTAAGCTAGCTAGTCATAGCTATTACTAGTAGCTAAAGCTAGACAGTTCTAGCTTATGCTTTGTTTCATGTAAATAAAAAAAACATTACGATAAATAGCTTTAGCTAGAAAATTCTAGCTTAAGCTGAATATTTCTAGCTTTCGTTTGTTTATTCACATGTGTTGGCTTAGAAGCTCAAGCTAAAACTATTTTTTTGTGACCGAAAAGCAACGCAAGGAGATTTTTAAAGATCCAAGCTTTAGCTTAAGCTATTTGTTTATTCATAAGACCCATTGTTTTCATGTAAAAAGAACTAGTCAAAGCTTTCTAGTCAGGGGTCCAGGAATCTTGAAATTTTTGTAGCTTTAGCTATAATATTCTAGCTTAAGCTGTTATTAATCACACCATTTGGATCTTAAGCTGGAAAAACAAGCTAAAGCTAGAAGAATCTAGCTTTAGCTATTTTAAACTAGCTATTCCTAAAAGACATCTTTAAGTTTCTAGCTTAAGCTTGTTTTTAATCACACAAGACCTAGCTTTGACTTAAAAATCTAAGTTTTAGCTTTAGGATTTTTTATTCACAAGACTCTCTAAGTTATTTTATGGGTTACTTATAAGTACAGTTAAGAGAATGATTTAATCCTTTTTACACTTTATAATTACTTGCCTATTTTATATTTCTTAAGTTCCAAGCAACTTGAACATAAGAGCAAGTACGTGCGATCCAGCCGTGCATTTTTGTTTAAGTTAATTTTGTTAGTCGTGCGTGCGGTGAAAATCATTGCTTGTTTTAGTAGATTTTGTTGTGGAAACTTAAACACATTTTCAGTTAATAATACAAACCAAATGCAATAGAACTTTGTTTAATCTTCAGCAGAAGCAAAATTTCGAGATAATGCTGAAAATCAATTATTCAAAAAAAAAAAATTAAAAATGATTAGTCGATTAAATTAAAAAAAAACCATTGCCCTATATAAAAGAAAGATAATTAAATTTTCTTTAAAATGAATTATTGAAAAAGCGGTTTGGATAAAATCGACGAAAAACAATCGCTGATTTTTAGTTTTTAAAGCTCAATAAATGTCATTTTTGGCAATTTTGAGAGACTTGTTACATGATACATACACTCAAACAGGATGTAGGTATTATTCATTCATGACCAGTTAAGTTTAAAATAATAGTCAAATTTCAAACTTTTCGCAGTTTTAAGACTGCTGACTACTTTTTTTTTTTTTTAATTCAAAGTAATTAAAAAAAATCAACAGTTAGCTTATACCCTTTTGAACACGAAAAAAAAAATAGTGCCAAGCGAGTTTTTCTATTGAAAGTCCTTGCCACTCATTGCTCACATTACACGATCCCAACATTTGTATAGCAGGTATTATAAGAAATTACTTTCTTCTGAAATTTCAAATAATTGTTAAATTGTTTTTAAAAATTCCTGTGCAAAAAAAAAACATTTTTGTTAAAAAAAAATTAATGTAAACTCGAAAGTTTTCTGCATTAAGAAAAATTTTTAATACAAACTCGAAAATTTATTGCATTGAAAAAAAAAAATGTTAATGTAATATGAAAATTTGTTGCAATAATAAAATTTCAAAGCAAAATGAAAATTTTTCGTACTAAACAAAATCCAATACCAAAATCTTTTGCATTAAAAATAAAATGTACGTCTGGATCGCACGTACTTGCTCTTATGTTCAAGTTGTGTGAAATTTAAGAACTTTAAAACTATTCAAGTAATTATAGAAAAAGAATACAAAAGCACTTACATCGTTCTTTTAACTGTATAAACAGCCTGATATATAACTTAGAGCTCAAAAAAAAGTATGCCATTTGATAACTTGAAGAAGTATTAATATCAGCAAAATAATTTTAAAATCGTTGGAGCTGTTTTCTTAAAAATTAAATTTTTATACCTATATAATTTTTTTGTAACATTTTTCAAAAAAAATTTTGGTATGCCAATTTTAAGTATATATTAATATTCATTTAAAACTGAAATTTCAAAATAATTCATCAACCCATTTTTGAAATATTGAATTTTCAAAACAAAGGAGAATGGGCATTTTTGGGCGTTAGCGGCCATTAACGAAATTAGTGTCAAATGAAAGGTATGCTACTCAGGAACAACTTTCACTATGGACGTTACATTGCATTTCATTTAGAAAAGAAGATATTTCAATGTTAATATAATGCAATTGCATTGAGCAGTGATTATATTTTTAGTGGGTGTAATGCTTTATTCTAACTTCATAACGTCTACTGACAATGTAGTAGTGTGTTTAACGGGGTTTCAGAATATACCAAGGCCGCATTACGGGTTTAAACAGACCCAGTACGTATTTCAACAACTTTGTAATTTTTTTAAGTATTATTTTACTCAGGATTTTTAATATTGTGATTATTTAATATTTTAGTTTTATAGTTAATCTTCTTATTAATGATGTTATATGGCCCTTTTTATATACAAAATATTCTTGAGGCTGTCTTGATTTCTTGTTCCACTTTCTTTTTCTATTTTTGAACTGGTCAGAAGCCAGAAACTTATCAAAACTTTATTAAAGTGTTAGAACAAAAATGCATTTTTTTCGGTTTTGAAGTACACCACAATGAAAAAATTTCTGCACGGTGATTGTAGGACTAAAACACATCCAAAAATAACAAAACCATTCTTGGCCGCTCACGCCCATGTTTCATACAAATTTGCCCATTCTCCTTTTGAATCTTTTTTTAAAAATCCAAAATTTATTTTTTTCAAATTTTGGTATGCAGTATTATTTATATTCTAAGAAAGCTTTTGTGCAAACAATTTTATTGAAATCGCATACGCGGTTAATGAGAAAATCAAAAAAACCGTTATATGGTAGGTACCGTTAAGAAATGTTGGTAATTTTTTTTCTTACCAGAAAGTACACCATATCTACAATAATGGCGTGGCATCCACCCCAATTCTTAAAAATTCTTATAAATTATATAGAGCACTTCCGATTGTTGTAGAACGATGAAAATTGGAAGGTTGGTAGGGCTTGAAGTATTTAAAAAGAAAAAAATAGAAAATTTGGAATTTTCCATTCAGGTGGCGTGACATCCACCCACTTTCTCAAAATTTCTTACTAACCATATGGAGCACTTCTGATGGTTGTAGAGCGATGAAAATTCGTAATTGGTAGATCAGTAGGGCTTGAAGTACTTAGAAAAAAAAAAAAAAATTTTGGAATTTTCTATTCAAGGGGCGTGGCATCCGCCCACATTCCTAAAAATTCTTATAAATTATATGGAGCACTTCCGATTGTTGTAAAATGATGAAAATTGGTAGAGCGTTAGGGTTTGACGTGCATACAAAGATAAGATTGGAAATTAATAATTTTCAGCTCAACAGGCGTTGCATCTACCCACTTTTTAAAAATTGTTATCAATTATATAATGCACTTTTGATTATTATAGAACGATGCAAATTGGTAGAACAATATGACTTTAGAAAAATAAAAATTGAGATTTTCCATTCAGGGAACGTGGGACCCACCCATTTTCTCAGAATTGCAATTATTTATATGGAGCACTTTTGGGTGTCGTAGAATTTTGAAACTTCGTAGAGCGGTAGGGCTTGATTTTCACCGGGCAAAATAAAATCTTTGCAAAAAGGAGTGAAATCACAACAAAAACATAAATGTTAAAAAAAGAGCAAAGTTCTTATATGCACAAGAAACCTGTGCGTAAAAAGTCAGCCAAGAAAAGTAATGAGATCTAAAATATGTATATGCCAAAGTTTTAAGTTCATGATGTTTAATATCAAATATCTTAAGTGGAGTAACATCGAAACAACTCCAAATTTGGTATCTAATGATTACTGATTAAAATTTGGTGGATTTACCTGGCAAGTTTTCTCTTAATTACTTACTTAATCACAAATTTCAAATGTATGAAAACTTGACCAGTGAACCTACCAAATTTTAATAAGTAATTTTAATCAGCACCTTCTTTCTTTTTAAGAACTCATCGTCATCATCAATTTACAAACTCAAAGTTTTTTTTAACTAGCAGAAAATATATTGATAGAAAATATCCTGCTCTACTTTTTTGTATGTTTTAAAGTAGACCGTACTTTGTTAAGGACCCAATATTTTGTCAAAATGTTCTAAAAAGTGTTGAAAACCCATTAAGTACTCACCAAGGACTGAGTTTAAAAAATATCTAATGAGTAACTAAAAAAAGGGCCAAAAAAGCCAGTTTATAAGAAAGTCGTCTCACGGTCGAATGAGGCAAAAAAGGGGGTAAAAGCCTATTATTGATACGACTTACAAATTTATGCAAACGACTTGACTTTGTAAGTCGTTGGCTCTCAGTCTATAAATGTCACTGTATAAATGAGGTTATATTTGGACAATTGTTGGAATGCGTTTCTAAATACCCAGACATAGCTAGGCTATCAAGGCCTTGATAAGCTGGAAAACTGCCAAACTGTGTTCAAAGAAAATCTAATAGAAAATAAGACTGTAAATTTAAAGATTCTATGATTTCGGTATACCAATAAGAGTAGGTTCGAAAATTTACTGAATTTGTCTCATTTGATTGTAAAGAACTTTTGATAGCATTTCATTTGATTACGTAAATATTTAATCCCATTAAACCGAATAATCCCTCTGCTTGCAATCTAAAGTAAAGTGTCATCCCTTAATCAACAAAAAGTACGAACGAACGTAGGTACCTACGTATACAAGCATTTAAGTGCAGGGTGTAACCAAACATATAAATTCGGGTATGAAAGGGCACCCTTTCTCGCGAAAATAAGTACAAACGTTAATGATTATTTGTAATCTGCAGTCCTTGTCTGTTTATACCTCTCTTTGTTGTTGTTGTTGTTATTATTGTTGTTGTTCTTTTATATTATTTAAAAATGTAAAAGTAAAGTTTATTGTTGCCAGCAATAAACTTGTCATGAAGGACATTAACCTACACGAGGAGTAAACGGAAAGAATGTAGAGGCGGTGGGTGATGGGTGGGCTAAGAGCCCGCATGTGTTCTGCAAAGATTTCGACAAACTGATAATTATTCTCTTGTATTTTGCATATGTGTATGTTTTGTGGGAGAATATTTTCTACACATATAATAGAGGGTAGCCTTAGCCAAAATTGGAGTTGAGTTGAAGTGAGGGGAGCAGTATGTCTCTATTCATTGTTTATGCAGTCACTTTAGACAGCAGCTTCTGCTGCTCCTGCAACTGTTCGTTCCTATTGTGAAAGGGTGTTTGTGGGGCAAAACTGTAAGTATACCATACCAAAAAGTTGTTTGCTTTGTGTGTGTCCTTAAAATTTTCAGAAATACGTAAAACAGTAAACAAAATGGAAATGGATATTAAATAGGGGCTTTTCGTATAAAACAGACTCATTTACAGTTGTTGTTTGGCATTTAAATTAAATGCATTATACATACGTAGGTACGTTCATTTATGTTGTATGACTGGTAAAATGAATGTCTACCTAGATACATATAACATATAAATGTGTTCGTATATAATTTAGGAAGGAAACCTTTACTACTTGTGCTGTTAGTTACATTTTCTGTTGCATTGTTTTCAAAAATGTCATTAAGGATTCCCCTTGGAGAATCGAAAGTGGTCAAGTGTGGTGTTTGCTTATAAAGTTGCAATTTAAAATTATTACTGCTGCATCAAACAAACTTATGTGTAGGTTGGTTCTACTGTGTACTATAGAATTATAATCTTTTATGAATTAAATTTTGGTTTTATGTTGAGACGAGCTGGTTAAAGTTTCAACTACTGTATTTTGCAGTTCTGTGTTCTGGTATAGAAGGAATTTTAATTAGTTTTGATGCTTTTGAACCAGGCGTAAGAGTTTTTTAAATATTCAATATAATCTTTGTGGGGAAAAATATGAACAGTTTAATAGAAAATTACATCTTTATAAAGTGGCTTTGGAATTTCTCTGGATTTGTATATGGGACTGTCGTTTAATCTAAGATTTATCCATGATTATCTGTTTTTTTCTTGTGCAAACTAAAATTTGCTCTCGTTCTTTCAATGGAGAAAGAGTAGGTAAGGTATCCTAGTTTTCATACAAAAATATCTATATTTACAGTTATTCAATTCAATTTGGTGGCCCTTCCCTTGTCACCTACCTAGTAGTTGTTCGCATTCAGAAAATTGAAGGTCGTGCTCTTCATTTGTGCCAGATTTTCAATATGCAAATAGGATGGCTTGATTCTCACTTGGCCTTGGCTCTCGTTTGCACGAGATTTTGCGCAACTTAAATTATTTTGATTTAAAGGTATCAACACGAAAGCTTAAGTTTGAAAGTTGGTTGACTTTTTGGTCCTCGGATAGTTCATCCTAGAAGTAATTTTGAAGTAGGTTAGGGATTCAGTGATAAGCTATCCATTAGTTAGCGTATAGAACTAAAATACATCCTCTTTGTTCATTGCGATTATGTAGTCACTCATAGATTTCATTGGCGTCATAGTGTCACATAGTCGGGTTGTCATCCTTTTCATTAGTATATCCTCCGCCAAAAGCAGCATGTATTTTTTCAGCATGATAATGTTTGGTTTTAGGACATTATCACCACCGCAAGTGGTCTATTTGTAGCGTGGGAAATGATTTTTGTCTCCTAAAATTCAACAAAAGGACCACTGTGCTGCGCGCCCACCACCCCGCAGTTAAACTGAAGTGCGGCTTAGGACCTAGGTATTTACTTTTCAAAAATTTGGAGCTTAGCCCAGGAAAATTAGACTTTCACTTCGAAAAATTTCGGCATAGCCGAATTTTGGTGGAGAGCTTTGTTTTCACGTCTTAAGCATTTCCTAAAAAAATCCGTAAATTTGGGCAAGGTAAAATTTTTTAGGGAGGTAAAAGGGCGTAAAATTCAGTTTTTTCTTCATTTCTCGAAAAGTATCAGGTTTTTTGAAAAAAAATGTTAAGGTACAAATTGTACCTATTTTACCCAAGCAAGATGATGAAAAATTTCAGTAGAGTAAAAGCTCTTAATACTTATAACGTTTCTGCACGAAAAAAAGTGTCTTTTATCTTTGTATCTTTTTTGTGCAGAACATTAATTTTTCTAAAAAAAGTTACATTTATTGAGATATTTACAAAAAACTGGTATCTGTCCCTTTTACAATACAAAATCAAGAGTGTTACTTTGACACGCTATAACTACAGAATATGTTAATTGCTCTTTCTTTTTAAATTTTGTTATGAAATTTTGCTCTTTCTTTTTAAATCTTTTAATGAAATTTTAATAAATTTTTTGACAAAATTTGCTCCACGATTTTCTCTGAATCTATTTGGTTGTATGAGAAAAAGTATATGTTAATCTTTTTTGTGTAGAATTACAAAGCTACAATTTGTACTTTAACATTTTTTCAAAAAAACTGATAGTTTTCGAGAAATGAAGAAAAACCTGAATTTTACTCTCTTACCCCCCTAAAAAATCTTGCTCTCGCACAAATTTACGGAACTTTTTATGAAATGATTATGACATCAAAACAAAATTCTTCACCAATATTTAGCTTTGTCGGAATTTTTTCAATGTTTTGTCATTTTTTTTGTCAATTTTTCCTGGGCTAGCTCCTATACATGGCTGGAGTATACAGACCAAACTGTGTAGCAAACCACTCACTGGTCTCTGGAACCGGTTTAATTTCAAGCTCATTGTTTATTGGCTACGTCCAGTGATTTTCCTTATAAGTAGGTGCAGACAACTGCTGGAAGACCCAGCTGGCTTTCCTTGGGAAATTTAGCTTGAGCGCAGATTCCATCGTAGTAGCTCATTAAAGTGAATCTCCAGTGCTGAGATTCAGCTATTTCAGCGAGTGAGATGAGATGACTCGCCTTACTCGCCGACTCATCTCACTTCACTCGCAAAAGTAATTCAGCTATTGAAGTGAAATGAGTAAATTCGAATTTAGTTTCGAACATGAGACAAAGAATAAATATAAAAGAGCTAAATTCTACCTCCTTGTCACACTCGTTACGAAAAACGAAATGGAACAACAAATACAACAATGTAAACATTGGAATCTTTAATAATGGAGTTTGGAGTATCTTTTGTTTCAATTACTTTTGTTGTCATAATTGAAGTTTAATGTGAGTTTCACCCTTGAGAAATAAAAAGTTTAAAAGTGTTGAAAGTGAATAGAATATAAATTTATTTAATATATATATGTATGTGCATATGATAATAAAATAAAATTAAAGAATCAATAAAAGGGTCGTTGTTTTTATCTACGTTGTTGTTTTTTATTTCGTTTCATATCCATGAATAGGAATTCTTGAGAAACACACATATACCTATCCAAAACTAGAAATTTACCAACACATACACCAAGTCACTGCGGAAATATCTGGCGAGTAATCTGACATTTCATTTCACTCGCTCAGGGCCGGACAAGCGCCTTGAGCAAGCATCAAAAAAGCCACTACCTTTAATTTTTAATTTCAATTCTTTTTAATAGCTCACGCCAATATTGATATCCATATACTTATTCTGAATTCAAAGACAGATACCTAGTTTTCCTAAAATAAGTCGATGCCTAGCTTCCTATTCACACCCACAATTAAAAAAAACTAAATCACAAAATTTTTACAAACTGCACGATTTTGTTCCCATTCTTGGGGATACCTCGTTCGTCTCTTGGGGACACTTCGTCAAAAAAAAAATCGAATATCAAAGTGTACAGCTTGGGTAATGAGAACATGATTTCTTCCACCAAAAACAGCAATTGAGGGGCGCCAGTGATGAAGATTGCGCAAAGCGCTAATTTAGCTCGGGCCGGCCCTGCACTCGCTCACTCACTCCCTTTTGCTAACTGAATCGATTTTCGACGAAAAGTGACTCATTCCACTCACTCCCTGTGGTTGCGAATTAGCTGAATCTCGGCACAGGTTGCATTTGACTGCTATTGTGTATCCATATTGGATATTGGGGTTGCAAAGCTTGGTTTCTGCTATATGCTTTTTGTTCTTATTTGAGCTTGTTGATTTAAACAACCCATTTCTTGTAAAAATAGAATAGTCTATGGATGTGAGTCTAAGGGGAGTCGCTTGTTTACATTGGTGGATACATGGGGGTCATGACCCCCCATGTATAATATATAATAATAAATTAATAATTTGTTTTAAAGATTAATAAAAGAAGTCAACTTTATGTAAAGTCTAATTTTAGCGTAAAAATGATTTTGAAATTAGTTTGATGATTTTGTCAAAATTGCTGAACACAAAATAAGATAACAAATTACCCTTTTTTACAAATTCCTTTTAACCAAGAATTGAATCGAATATTGACTTAATTTTAAGTTATCAATTTGATATACCTAAAAGGTCCAGAGGCTTTGAATCTTTTAACCTTATATGTTGCAATTTCAAAGGTCACTAAATGGTCATATAAAGTTACAGTTTCAGTAATTGGTCAAGCATAGATTTCTTTTAGTATGACTTAGTTGACCTCTCATAATGACTCAGTGGCCTTTCGGATGATAAGTGTATAATTTTTTGCGAAAACCCATAAATCTGTTGCCAAGAATCGCACCACAATACCGCACTAACAAAATCCGCCTATCCTGAAAAGCTCGTAGAGTTCGTCCTTTATGTCATCATTTTTCTCCTCTGTGAAGCATGCGCGCATATGAGGTTAATGTTGTCGAGTTTACCCGAAGGCCACACGAGCGAGTACTCGCTAGGGAGTTGGGTACATACATAAATTGTCAATTGTCGCCACTCTACTCGCTACACAACTGGCTTTGAAAAAGGCAAGCAAGTTGTCTAGCGAGCAGGAAAAGTTTCGATGTATTAGTAACTCGCTAGCGATTACTCGCTCGTGCGGCCTCAGGGTTAGCTTTCATGCGAATTGCATTGAAGCACTCGTTCACTTAGTTGAAACTCAAGACATCTTGTCTAAGTCTATTTCTAACGACGAATCCAAATCCAAAAAGACGCTGCCTTTGTTGCCAGTAACAATCGCCGCCGTAGTAGATATCGCATACCGGCCCATTTCATCGCGCTTCTTGGACGGCAATGATGTCTGCTTTATAGCAGTCTAGGGCCTCCGCTAAATGTTTTGCAGAACGAGGGCTATAGAGGGACAGAACATTTCACGTGCAGATCCGATGTTTGTTTTCCTTATTTTGTTAGCTAGGTTCGTCAGCAGTAAATCCATCTGTATCTGAGGCAATTATAGATAGCTTCGTAATCATCAGAAACTCAGCAGACTTCAGCTTGAAGGTGAAAATTAATAATTTCGTTTTGTTATTCTTCAACATCCAATCTTTCGTAGATGATATAATTTTGGGGTGGTTCCTTTTCTAGAAGTTTACAAAGGTTGGTTGAGGTTCATGGATAATTCAATTACTTCATGCAACAATCTACTGGGGCACTATCCTGCAGATAAAGTTGTTGACTTCTATAAGTTCAGTGACAGTATTAAATAATGACCGCCACTTCTTTAAGAAGTACATGTTGAAGATATTCAACGTCAACAGTGTTCTGGATATAGTTCGTTTAGATTCTGATAAAAACACCAGATCCATGTTCATTATCACTGATTTCCGTCCAGTTCTCAATCACGTTGCCTCATCAGTTGTTGTTGACTGATCTTCCCAGTAAAAGTTTATGTCTGCATTGAAGTCATCGCTAATGATTCAGTATAGGGACTCTTCTTCAAGATGCCGTTAATGACATGCATTTCAATCTGAGTACTGGATCCGCGAATGAAAGCGTTACGTTATCAAATAGAAGACTTTTGAAGTTTGTGTTTAAGAAGATTATTCGAATGCATTTCGTTGGTTTCATAAGACCCTGGCCAAAAGAATTTTCTTATTCCTATAGTATCGAGTCCATTTATGTAACTTATTGCGTTAGGTCACTCTTTGAATAAACCTTCCGGGTTCTTTATTTTACATACATCCAATACTTGCCCTATATAGAAAAAGCAAACGAAAAACAAGAGTCGAACTCCTAAAGGCTTGTAGGTATGAACACAAAAAAATGAAAGGTGGATCTGGATATCCCCTTATCAAAATGTTTATAAAGCTATTAAAATCTAACAACACAATCTTTTGTTCTCAAGCGACTCACTATAAAACCATTAACCCCATTTTAATCCATTTTCATTTTACAAAAAGAAAAAGCCATACAGATGTAAAACAAACAGAGACACCTTAAATGACTCTTTGACCCTATACCAACCAGAAAGTATATGTTCACACATTATTTCCAGCTGAAAGAGTTGAAAGTTGAAAGTATATCCATGTGTTTGCCATTAAAATCCTATTTCATTGACTCACATCACATCATACATAAACACCATTCACTTAGGAATCATTTAACCGTGTGAACAAACAATCTTTAAGGATCATCATATTCATCCTATACAACATACCTCCGCTACATATCCATATTGGTGTTGGTGTGGTAAATCATGAAATCTCTTTGATCTCGATCGTCAGTCAGAAAGCATCTTTTGCTCAACTGACTAAGTTATTTTGACGTTGATAGGAGTAGAGTGGCACACGCTCCACCTATGCTGCTGTTGGCCAACTTAGCACACCCTTTTTACTCTCTGATTTAAGAAAATAAAAAGGATTTTTTTTTTATTTCCTCTGAAAATAGTTGACATTTCTGGAATTCCCTTTGCGCTATATCAGTGTGCATGTGGAAAACATTTGAAGAAAAGGAAATCCATTTAAGAAATCTTTTTACCTACAAAATAAACCAAAATGATTCTTACAAAAAAAAGAAAAATAATAAAAAAAAATATTAAAGAAACCCAGGAAGCAGTAAAGAATGTAAGGATCAAACAAAAGCCAGAAAAGCAAACAAGAGAAATTTCGTCCTCTGTGTGCCAAACCAAACGAAGGCAGTGCGATACATAAGTAATCCAAATAAAAATCTTTTTTCCTTTGCTTTTTTTTTGGTTCGCATAAAATTCAGATAATGCTGCCAGCCAGCCAAGCTATAGCCCCAGTGACTCCATCTCCATCTCATCTATCCGCATAATACCAACACACAGAGTTTTGGGTAAACTTTAAGGAAGTTGCAATGAGGAGCAAAGTCCGCTCTGTGCCATGTGCAGTTTCTTCTTTTCATTGCAGCATGGATATGCTTTGCTTATGCATGCAGGCAGACAGACCACTAGAACAGACCAATGGTTCTATGAACGGACGAAATTAAACAGAGGCGGCCAGGCTGTAGAGGGAAACTGAGCAACCGTATAAGGCACTTGAATTCAGGGGGCCACTACGATTTGATGTTTGGAGAGAGGGCCATGAGTTTCAAGTCAGAGATACCTTCTTTCTCAATCCGTTTGAAGTATTGCCCATTCAGATCTGAGCCTGAAGGCTGAACTAATATTGAGCCCAACTCAAGAAATATTATTTATATGCAGCTGTATTTTCGTGTAATTTTTGTTGAATCGACAAGGATTATTCCTAAAGGGGCGCCGTTGTTAACTCTTCCCCTAAATAGCTTATTCTTAAAATCGGGCTGGAACTGAACGAGATATACAAACAAGGAAAGGCATATATACATACCTACTTATGCTCCTATGTAGGTAAACGGAGGAATAAGTTATTTCTTTTGGGAAATGGACCTGGCCACAGGCGATTTTTCCATTTTTACATCTTATGTCCTGCTCCTGGCCCAGGTTCTCAGACCCACTTGATTGTTTATGCAAAAAGGACTAAGCTGAGACGCCCCCATATCTCTTTATAAATATACCTACATATATATTTAGCTAGCAGAAAATGCATAAATAAACTTACCTACCTTACACTAGATGGGCAAATATATATTTCTTCTGGTCGTCCGGCGGCGTAGTCGTCGTCGCATTGATGCTGCAGAAGTTGCAGCCCTTACAGCTTACAAAAACCTTCAGATGAGAAGGAGGCGTTATGTTCGTGGTACACCGTGAATCAATCAATATAAATCTACGTGTACAAGGATGTGGGTGGGTATGGACAATGTTTCCGGTCGAATAGATGGATACATTCCAAAAATAGCAACAGAAGAAGAAGTAACAAAAATAAAAATGCAAAAACAACAACAACAACAAAAAAACAAAAACAAAAAAGATAGGAAATAAAAAATTTAAATTACTTCAAAGGAAATTCTCTTTTGATTTCATCCTGACATTTTGCTTGAAGCTGAGACCATACTCTTATCGTCCTTAACTTGTTGTTCTTTTTGTTTTTGTAAATCAAATAAAAAACATTCATTCATTTTCATACAAATACAATACACATATACATAAATACGTTAAAACATATAGAAATCACGATTTGTGAAGAGAGGAAAGAACTGCGGATGCAGCCAGAAAGAAATCAAAGAATGTGCATCATTGGAGCAATGTATTAAAAAAAATCGTTTTCACACAGTTCTTGGAAACTTTATATGAAATTTTTTATACAGGGTGATTTGATGCATATAATGTGTAATTTTTTTTAATAAACAAAATTATTAATAGCCCAGTAGTAAGAATAGATACAAAAATGCTGATTTTTGGTAGACGGGTGGACTCTCTGTCTCTGCCAGCTGTGATTCTTTGAGTCCGCAGTGCTTTTTTTTGCTGTTTTTTTTGTTGTTTTTATTATATAATATGTTTTGATTTGACCTTCGCAAATTTACTGCAATCTACATTCGACAAAATTAGCTAAGTATTCCACATAGCTTGGAAAAGTGTAGTCAAAATGTCAGTACCGTGGCAAGCCCGTTCTTTTTTCTCCAATTGAATGAACTATTTTCTAATGAAATAATTCATTGAATAGAAATATTTTTTTTCAAAAAAGTTTAAAGTCAAAATTTACGTATTGCCGAGTCAAATAGTCATTATTGAATGTTGTCCGAGAATTTGGTTATATTTTTGAATTCTAAAGATTTCCCACTGGACCACCATTTTGTTTTAGTTTTAAGATGTTTGTATCGTTTTATTCTAAAAGAGAAACTATTTATTTATAGTTAACAATAAACATTTTATTTTTATACTTGATGATTTTACTTTAAGAGTGATATGTTTTCATTCAAAGAAAGTGTGTCACAAATTGATTTTTCAGTACCGTGGTAGCATTTCTAAGAATGTTATAACATATTTTTGTAACCAATTACGAGAATTTTATATTCGTTTTGACGGCGGCCGTTTGTTAAAATTTACGAAATTTTTAAGAAAATATTTTTCTTGATACATAAACATTTTAAATGTCAGTAGGTACCATGAGTGTCATTACCGTGGGTGTCATCACCGTGGGTGTCATTACCGTGGCATTTAAATATTTGTTGAACCAACTTTGATTAAATAATTTCTTGAAATTATAAATTTTCTCCTGCCGATTTGCATTTAAAAATGGTAGTAATATCTCGGACAAGCTAAACACAAATTTGTCTATGCAATAACTTAGGAATAACCCAGCTTAATGAAAAGAGTTGCAATCCAGAAAAAATAAAATGCACGACTGGGTCGCACGTACTTGCTCTTTAAGAAAATTGTATATAAAAACATGGAAATTATTAGAGAAAAACGTAGAGAACCATGAAATATGACATTTAAATTGGCTAAAACAACTCTTTTGACAGTTGGAGGTGAAAAAAAGAACGCCATCTTAAGTCTCGATTAAATATGATTGTATGGGGAAAAAAGAAATTAAAATCGTTGGAGAGGTTTAAAAAAAAAAAATTATATATAGAGTTTAAAAACGTTCCATTTAAAATTCAATTAAGATTTAGTTTATTAATTTCATAAAAATAAGATATAATAAAAGATAAATTAAAGTGACTCGACTTGGATTAAAACTTGACAACTTGACAACTTGACGACTTGACTACTCATAATATGTACTCTCAAATTTATTTATATTACAGCAATATTATATAGCTTTGCAATATGCATAATAACGGCTAACTTAAACTTTTCTGCTTGCTTGTTGTTCTCTTCTTAAGGATTACACTTCACGGCTTTACTTTTCTCCTACATTCGGCCATTCTGAATCAGCAGCCGTCTCGGGCGTTGAAATATCATCAGCTTCAATATCCTCATCTTCATCGTCAGTGAAAACAATCCACGGTTTCATGTAATCTGCTGCGGTCGACGTCAAAATAGGGCCCTCATGTTCCCCAACTTTACGAACCTCGTACCGATCTTTTCGTTTCACTTTCGAAACTTCATACGGTCCAAGAAACTTCGGGCATAGTTTGAGCCCTGTTCCATACTGTGTGCGCTGAATGGCTACTAAGTCACCAACTTTGTACTTAATGGGGTTTTTGCGTTTGCGGTTATATGTAGCTCTGTTTTCCTCTTGTACTCGTTGCATTTCGAGTTTAGCTTCTTCCCGGTTTTGTAGGCGATCGTCTTCGAAGTCGGAACGTAACACATCTTCAAGAATTTCAGCTAGTTTTAAGTCTTCGTCCACACACATATCTACTCCAGTTAGAAGCTTGAATGGTGTTCTTTGCGTTGATCTTGACGTTGTTGAGTTTAAAATGCGTTGCACTTTACCAACATGCTGGTACCATTTAAGTGGGTCTTGTACTGATATCTTGGAAAGTACATCTATAATTGTTCTGTTAAACCTCTCGACTTGCCCATTTCCTCTCGGTACGCCGGTTGTCACAAGATGATGTTGAATGTTCCGAGTGGAGCAATACTCTTTAAAATCATTAGAAATGAATGCCACCCCTTTATCTGAGATAATTCTATGAGGGTTTCCAAATGTTTCGGCTTGCAGTTTCAATCTTTTGAGTGCTTCCTCTGATCCGGTACTTTTAACTGGGTATATCCAACAGAACTTCGAAAAAGCGTCAACTACTACAAATAGATACTTATAACTCTTTGCAGTCGATGGTAGAGGCCCCATATGGTCAACGTGAAATGTGTGGAGAGGAACATCCATTTTATCGATAGGATTTAAAAATCCTTCCTGTTTTCCAGCTTTCCTCGATGATAGTATGCAAGCTACGCTACTGTTTGAAACCGATTGGACGATACTCTGCAATTTTGGAATAAAGTAATCCTGTTTTATAATTTCCTCAACTCTTCGAACGTTAAAATGTCCTTTCTCATGAATTTTTGCCACGACCTGTCTCTGCATCAAGCCACGAGGTACTGCATAGGTAGTACCTCGTGGCTTGATGGTTAGTGCCCAGCCGTGCCACCTAAAAACAGAAATGTTTTATTCGAGGTACTGCCTCTTGCGAGGAACTGACAAATCCTCCAAGAGTATACTTGTCATGAAAAAGTGCTTCTCATTTAGCCGTTCGGACTCGGCAAAAAACTGTAGGTCCCCTCCATTCCTGCCCAACAAACACGCACACAGGAATGGTTGTGAGTTGTAAGTCACTAGGCCCTGGTTCTCCTCGAGCTGTTGCGCCACCCAATTTATTTTATTTTTTTTGTCTCTGCATAGCCTTAGGTACGAGTAGAACGTAGTGTCCATCCAAATACTTGTAAATTACTCCACTCCGAACAACGAAATTTTCAAACTCCTTTTCGGTTTCAAGAACTTTTAAAATAGTCTTGCAATGTTCGTCCTTTGCCTGAGCTTTCTTAACAGATTTCAAAAGACCATCCTCTATGGTTAAAATTGCCGGATATCTACTGAGAGCATCGACATGTTGCATAGCCCTTCCAGAACGATGGTGAACAGAACAGTCGTATTCCTGTAGCTGAAGGGCCCAATTGGCAACCCTGCTATTCAGTTCCTTCTTAGTCATTGTCTGTTGAAACGCCTTACAGTCAGTAAATATGTCGAATCTTATTCCTAAAAGGTAGTTCCTTAGCTTCTTGAGTGACTTAACAATAGCTAAAACCTCGAGCTCATAACTAGAGTAATTCTTTTCTGCGGCTATGGTCTTGAAGCTAAGAAAATATACAGGGTGAAAATGTTCACCTTCGTCCTTTTGTAGCAAAACCGCCCCATAGCCCTCCTTGCTTGCATCGGTGTGCAGCTGCGTAACCCTCGATGGGTTGAACAACCTGAGAACTGGCTCCTTGCATAGCTTCGCCTTAAGCATCTCGAAAGCTTCGTCTTCTGCTTTACCCCAAGAAAATCTCGAATCTTTCTTGGTCATATCAGTTAACGGCTTGGCAATCAGTGAGTACCCTTCTATAAACTTCCTGAAAAATCCTGATAGGCCCCAAAAACTCATTACATCTCGAACATTTTTAGGTACTGGAAACTCCTTTACAGCTAAAATCTTTTCATTTGATGGTCGTACTGTCCCTTCTTGAATTATGTGACCCAAAAACTCTACTTTTCTTTTCAGGAACTGACACTTTTTCCAATTTATAATAAGACCATTTTTCCTGGCTACCTCCAATACTCTTTCCAAAAACTGAATGCATTGCAGCTCATTCTCAGCAATAATGATGAAGTCATCCACGAAAACCCGAACTATGCCCTCAAGGATAAGTTTTCGAAAAGCTTTCTTTATAAAACTTTGAAAGACAGCTGGTGAATTACAAAATCCAAAAGGGGCCACCAGGAACTCGTACAATCCTTCTTCTGTAATAAAAGCAGTATACTTTCGACTAGATTCTTCTACGGTTACATGGAAAAATCCATTTTTCAGATCGAGACAAATAAACACTCTGCCTTTGTATAGAAACTGAAGAATTTCATCAATGCTTTCCATTGGGTAACGAATTTTGAGTACTTTGGAATTCAACTTTCGGTAATCAATACACAGCCTTTTACTTCCATCCCTTTTCGTTGCAAGTACAACGGGACTTGCATAGTTTGATTGGCTCTCCTGAATGATTCCGTCCTCTAACCACTTTGAAACCTGGGTCCTTACTATTTCCTTCTCTAAAGGAGCTAACCGTCTGGGTCTGGAACTTCGCCTTCTAAAACAATTTTCATCTGTACTTCTGTGTTTTCACTTTTCTGGGGTTGATATGCTTCAATAAGGCTTCGGATTTTTCTCTTTGAATCAGGGTTGAGAACTTCTTCTAAACCTTCAAAACAAAGATCTTCTTTACAATAAATAACATTTATTTGAGCTAATTCGTTTCTGTTTGGATCAATCCTCGTCCTATATATAACTGGTTTTCCATTTTCGATGGCCAATGAAGCATTTGCGAAAAAGTCTTTACCGATGAGCATGTCAGTGTTGAGCCAATGATTAGGTACTACGTGACAAACCGTTCGGTACTCTTCGGAGTCTATGACTATATCAAGACCAATGGCACCTAATGTGACCTGGTTATTTTGTGCAAAGCCGACAACAGGTATACCTAGCATATCATATTTGCAAATACCTAACTTATCTTTTAGTGACCTTTTGATTATGCTTATATCACTCCCAGTGTCTATCAGGGCTTTGTAACTCGCGCCACCTATGGCAACCTCAACGATAAAATCTGGAACACTGATACGACGCACATTGGTTCCTGTTTTTTTCGGACAATTCGGAGCAATGTGTCCGAATTCATTGCAATGAAAGCATCTCATGCCTTTGGATCTATCTGGGCCACTACTGTGGAGGTGAGACATTGATCCACAATTTGTACAGCGTTTCGATTTTTGAGACGTACTCCCAAACTTTTTACCATTATTCGAGTTCGAGTGTGACTTTTCGTTTTTTTTCTTTTCCTTATCCTGATCTCCTTTCGTCTTTTCATATGCCCTCATATTTTCTTTTAATTGGTCTAAGTTCATAGACTGATATAACACACTTTTATTAACAGCATCATCAGGTATTCCACCTATAACATAGCCTATCAGATGGGCTGTATCAACTTTTCCCCTGGATGCAATTTTTTAAAGGCGATAGAAGTACTCTAAATAAGATTCCTTCGAATTCTTTTTAGCTTCTGTGAGTAGTTTATGAACGTTTTCGATTTCTCTTTTCCCAAATTCTTTTTTAAGCAAATCCTTTAATTTAGACCAGTTGCAAATGCCGGTCTCAGATTCGACAGCTAACCTACAAGCACCTACAAGCAACCGCCTCGCATACAAATACTTTTGTACGTCATTCCAACAACAAACAGCTGCTACGCTCTCGAAATCCTCTATCCATAACTCCACTTCCTTTGTTTCCCCATCAAACTTTTCCAGTGATTCTTCGACATCCTTAAACTGGTAATTATTCTGAACTGGTTTTTCATCTGCATTTGGCATAGCTAATAAGGGTGAAACTATTTTCTCCGCGTTAAAATGTTGAATACTTTTGGTAGTGGCTGTAGACAAAGTCTCAGATTCACTGTCGGAAACTTCGAAAATGCCTTCAATTGTGATAGTGCTGGTATTTTCCGTTTCTTCTTCGGCTTCAATAGACTCACGTAGTCTTTGTATAAGATCTTTTTTAAGGTTGTACCGATAGGGCAGTCCTCGAGCTTTCAAAATACTCTGAAGTTGTTTGGTTGTCAATTTTTCAAGGTCTGCTTGGCAATTCATTTACCCCTTGAGAGTGATTTTTTTTTTTTTTAAATGCTTTACTAATAATAAGCAACCAAACAAAAAAAAATCACCATGTTCAATTCTTACGGCAGATAATTCAAGTAACGGCTACAAATCAAGTCATGCGATCATATAACTGGTCATTGATTTAACCGGTCGGTATATAACTTAACCATGTACAGTATATAAACTAAATTATGAGAGCATGCAAATAATAAAATGAAACGGTCTCACCGATAAATAGGGAATAACTTTGCAGAGTCAGCGACTTATCCAATTTGTTAATATTCTATAGCGTTAGCTTTTGATGAATGTTATGATCTTCACTGTTTATGATTTTAGTTTTGCACTTCACTTTTCTTTTATTATTTTTTTTTTTTTTTTTTTTTTGTTAAAATAATACCTTCACGATTTTCACTGTTAGTTTTCTTACTTTTCGTTATTTAAATTTTATATATTCTATCTATCTGTCAAACTGATAACACGTTTTTATAAAGCTCTTGATATTATTCGTCTAAAACAATAAAATAAACGTTTAAATAATAAAGTTTTTTCTGTATAAATCGTGAAAAAAGTAAAAAAGTTCATTGATTTATAAATACCCTAAAAATTCTTTAAATATAAATAAATAATCAAAATAATCAATTGAGTTAGTTGACTTAACCGCAATCATGGTGGCCAAATGCAAATCCTGTAAGCTCAATGTGACACGAAATAATCCAGGAGTTCTATGTAGTGGCTGTAAAAAACATTTTCATGCTAATTGTGGGAACATAGATAAGGAATTATTCCAGAAACTTTGTTCTGGTGAAATATCAGTTTGGAAATGCGAAACTTGTCGCCGGCAATCAAGAACCCATAACCTCAACAACGCCAGCATAAATATGGGGGACACTGACTCCGAATCAGAGATCGATTTACATCAATCAATTAAAAAAATACACGTGGAGCTAGACAAAATCAAGGCAACTCAATTGGCATTCACAAATTCAGTTTGCAATGTGGGTAAACAACTCTCAGAGATCGAGAACATGGCAAAGACAATTTCTGATAACAAGAAGAGAATCGATGACCTCGAGTCAGAAAATGCACAGCTAAAGCATCAAATTTTTTCGCAACAACATCGCTTACACCATCTGGAGCAAAAAGAAGCTGAGAAGCAGATTATAATCTACAACATTCCTACTCTGGAACCCAACGTTGACTTGAGAGATGTTTTCACCCAGGTACAATCAGTCTTGTCCAATGTTCCACTGAAAGATGACGACGTCGTTGACATAAAGAGGCTCCCCAGTAAATCAACTAAGCCGGGTCCAATTGTACTTGAAATGAAGAACACTCATGTCTGCAAACGAGTTCTGACCGCAGCTAAACTACACCGAATTAAAGTATCACAAGATCAAAATACTCTTTCATTCTCTATATCTAATTCAATTAATGATCAGCTTATTTATATTAATGAATACATTCCTATTTCAGATCAAATATTGTACAAGAAAGCAAAGGCACACAAGACTGAGCATACATTTAAGTATTTATGGAGAAAAAATGGCAATATATTCATGAGGAAGGATGATGACAGTAAAATTTTTAAACTTTCATCAAGCACTGATTTTAGTTTGATAAATTAAATATTTAAAAAAAAAACAAGCAAGTACAAATCACAATAACAAAAACTAACACATTATGAACAATTTAAACATTTACTACCAAAATATAAATAGAGCTGTAACTAAAATACACGATATCAAACTAGCAGTATTAAGTAATGATTTTGATATTATTTGTTTTACGGAAACTAATTTTAATGATAGTATTCAATCAAATGAAATTTTTCCTCTAAATTATAATGTTTTCCGGAAAGATAGGAATAATGAAATATTTGATTCGTGTGGGGGAGGTGGTTGTTTGATTGCCGTAAAAAATCATATACCAGCGATTAGACTTGAAAAGTTAGAGACGAGTTTTGAAGATCTATGGATCTGCATAACGAATCCAACTAACATGAGAAAAATTTGTATTTGTTGTAACTATATAAGGCCTCAAACAACTGCTGATGTATATGATCAGATTTGTAATAACCTCTGTTCTGTTTTTCAATCACTGTCAACTAATACAGAAGTAATCTACCTAGGGGACTTTAACGTCCCTACAATTACATGGTCTTTTGACTCCATTTCTAAAAGCTTAGTACCAAGTTACTTCACGTCTCGAAAAGCCGAATCGCTTCTTATGTCTACAGCTTTTTGTAACTTTTCACAATTCAACGCAGTTAAAAATTGCGATGAAAATTTACTTGACTTGGTTTTCTCGACAATGCGCTCTCCAAATATTACGGTCTCTTTAACCAATAACGTCCTTTCTAAAGTTGACTCATATCACCCGCCACTTCTAATAACATGTAAATTTCATATGGAAAGATTTTTGAAAGAATCTGTTATTGAACAAAGAAATTTTCATCGAGCTAATTTTCAAAGATTAAACTCATTTCTAACTGCTATAAATTGGTCTTATCTCACTGCATTAGATACAAACTTAGCATTCCGTAGTTTCATAGACACCTTGCTCAATGGAATAAATTTGAATGTCCCACTTAAAAAAGTACGGAATTCATCTTATCCTAAATGGTATTCAGTCAATCTTATTAGTTCAATTAAAGAAAAAAATAAAATGCTACTTCAGGTTCGGAAATTTAAAAGGCCAGATGATATAACAACTTTTAGGTATTTGCGTAAGTTAGTCAAGAAGCAGATCAGTCAATGTTATTCTCAGTACCTTAACGACGTGGAAAAAAATCTCAAAACAAATGTAAAATTCTTTTGGTCGTATTCTAAAGAACTACGGAAATCTAATAAGATTCCTAACACAATGCTACTTGATGATGAAGTTCACTCTACAAATGAAAACGTAACAGAAGCTTTCGCTGCATATTTTCAACGTAATTATAATCATACAAGTCCCTTGCCATTCAAAAGTTTAGATAACAATTCAAATCAACACCTTACAGATATATCTGTTCCAATTATGACAACAGATAATGTGAACTATGTAATAAATAGTCTTGATACTAATAAAAACGCCGGACCGGATGGTATTCCGAACTTATTTTACAAAAACTGTCAAACATCAATTGTTACACCACTATGTATTCTGTTCAATAAGTCTTTGGATGATAAAATATTTCCAACATGTCTTAAACATTCATTTGTAACTCCAATTCTTAAAGATGGTAGTCCTTCTGATGTTAAGAACTATCGTCCAGTTTCAATATTAAACGCTTTGTCTTTAATTTTTGAAAAATGCATGTACAACTCTATTATATCTAACATCCTTCCACATCTAAGTGATAATCAACACGGGTTTGTTCGAGGCCGATCGACGGTGTCAAACCTTGTTTCTTTTTCACATTCTGTGGCGGATGCAATAGATAAAGGTACACAAGTCGATGTGGTGTACACGGATTTTTCAAAAGCTTTTGACAGGATAAGTCATACAACATTGGTCCTGAAATTACGAGAATTCGGATTTCACGAAAACCTCGTAATGTGGTTTAAAACTTATTTAGTAGATAGACAACATAATGTTGTTCTTAATAAAGTATCTTCTAGACCTTTCTACCCTTCTTCAGGTGTACCACAAGGGTCAATTTTGGGACCGATACTTTTCAATATTTATGTAAACGATATAACTCAAAATATGTTTTCTATGTCATTAGCTTACGCAGACGACTTGAAAATTTTCAAAGTTATTAATAATGTGAGGGATTGTGTTTTGCTTCAAAAAGACCTCAATACATTATTTGAATGGTGTATTAATAATAATTTGGATCTAAATATTAACAAATGTTCAATTATGTCTTACTCAAGAAAACTCAACCTAATCGACTTTGAATATAGGATAAACACCAACCAGCTAAAGAGGGTAACGGAGCATAGAGACCTTGGAATTATATTTGATTCAAAATTCATATTTAAATCCCATTATGACTACATTATTAAAAAATCGTCAAAAGTCATGGGTTTCATTTTCAGAGTTGGGAAGTTTTTTAAAAATCGAGAATCTTTTCTTCAATTATTTAATATGTTGTGTAGGAGTATTCTGGAGTATGGAGCTGTTGTATGGTCTCCTATTTATAAAACTCACAATGATACAATAGAAAGGGTCCAGCGTAAGTTTACCAGATACCTTCAGTATAAATTATACTCAGATCATAGTGTTTACGAGGGTAGATTGCAACTTTTCAAAATGCTTTCACTATCTCAACGCAGGTTAATACTAACCGAAACTTACTTGAGGCAAATAGTAATAGGTAGTGTACGATCTTCAGTACTATTGGAGGAAGTATATATAAGATGGCCATCTCGGCCTAACCGTCATGCAGTGCAAACGTTTCAACCACCTCGCGCAAGAACTAATATATTCATGAAGTCACCTGTCATCCGGATGCAAAACTATCATAATCATTACTTCCTGTCATTTGATATTCTCAATTTTGAAATTAATGAAAGTAATGTAAGATCACAATTATTGAGACTTGTACCTTCTCACTCTTCCTCATTGCCACCTCCTAACTCTTAATTTTCTTAATCTTTAATTTGCCTTTGTTTTTCTTAATTATTATTATCAATTTTTTTCGGTTTCATATCTTTTCACATTAATTTTTCATTCCAAATATTTTTCTACAATTGTTATTTATATGTATATTTCTTTTTTTTTTTTTTTTTTTCTAAGGCAGGTAGAATTTATAATATTATACACAAATTGTAAATATAATAATAGTAGCTTGTAATTGGTTTTTTAAACTGTTAGCTGCATATCAAAATAAAAAATAAAAATAAAATAAAAATAAAAAATATATCTTAATAATCTTCTTTTCTCTTGATACACTTTTAATAAATATTTTGCACATGTTTTTTTTTTTTTTTTTAATTTTAAGCCTTTTTTTTTTAATGCTTCACGACGCGACGTTCATCCCACTTCTGACACCATATAGAGTTTAAAAACGTTCCATTTAAAATTCAATTAAGTTTTAGTTTATTAATTTCATAAAAATAAGATATAATAAAAGATAAATTAAAGTGACTCGACTTGGATTAAAACTTGACAACTTGACGACTTGACTACTCATAATATGTACTCTCAAATTTATTTATATTACAGCAATATTATATAGCTTTGCAATATGCATAATAACGGCTAACTTAAACTTTTCTGCTTGCTTGTTGTTCTCTTCTTAAGGATTACACTTCACGGCTTTAATTTTCTCCTATAAAATTCTTAAATCATTTTTAAGAGAACAAATTTTGGTATGCAAATCTAAAGTAAATATTTAAGTGTATATAAAAACATAATTTGAAAAAAAATTGTCAACCCATTTTTGAGAAATCGAGTTTTCAAAAAAAAGATTAAAACTTTTTTTAAAAATTCAAAAACTTTTTTTTTGAAAATTTTGATATGCAATATTATTTAATTTAATTTAAAATTTGTATATAAAAAAATTCACCTAAATCTGTTTAGCCGATAACGAGAAAATTCAAAATAAAAAAAAATACGTTCTATGACAGGTACTATTAATAGTTGCTAAGTGTAAAATTTTATTATTTTTGGTAGTAGATCGTACTAATTTTAGTAGGAGTCCTTTTAAAGCAAAAAAATATTATTTTCCTTTGCGGTCTTTTAACTTTTGTATGGAAGGTACCGTTATTTTTTCATAAATGTAATTTTTTTTTAAATACTTTAGAGAATACTAAAATAATACCTTTTCGAAATTTTTGATTTCCCAAAAAAAATTTTGAAACATTTTTTAAGAATTCAAGAAATATTTTTTTTAAAAATTTTGGTACACAAAACTATTTATATTTTTTGGAAGCTTCTGTGTAAAAAAATTATTAAAATCGATCGTACCGTTTTGAAGAAAACCAAAAATTAAAAAAATGGTTATTTGGGAGGTACCATTAATAACCATTTTTGAAAAATGGTTTTCCACTCAAAGGGAGCCCTTACTAAAATAAATTTATTGAATTTTCTTAAGAAAAGTTTTCGAGCCGTTTTTAAGAAAAATACGATTATGTAAAATTGCTAAAAAAAATTGTATGGCACGTTGCACGTACCGTTATTTTTGGTTCTAAAAAAATGAAAGAAAAAACGTGTGGGCATAATCACCAAAAACCACTATGAAGAAAATCGATCGAGCCGTTTGGGCTGTAGACGAACAGACAGACAGACGGACAGACAGACAGAATTGTGCCACCCACTTTTTTGGTGTTCTCTATCATCGTAATATCATGTTTGATTGCTATCTCAAAAATTTTTTTTTTGCACGAATCCAAAACTTGCCTTATAGTACCTATATCGCAAGTAAAAAGCAGACTATACAAATTAAAAAAAACCTCATTTTTAAAAGAAAAACAGGGAAGCAGACATTTCAAAAGATAAAAACATAACAAGTAATCAAGAATCTCTACACAAATATGTACTGTCAAAAAAAGAGAGAACAAATAAAATAAAATCTACGTTCTTGCTCTTGAGTTAAAAAGATGAGGGTGTAGAGAAATTGTTAGATAATAGATAAAGATATGAAAACTATGAGACAAAAGTGTTCAAAAGCAACTCCTTTTTGAGGTAAAAAAGAGAATGCCATCTGACTTCTTTATCAAATATAGTTTCCATGAAAAAGAGGAACTCTCAGCTAATTTACAAATATTTGAATTTTTGATTTCAATGCACTTTTATAGCAAAACAGGTGAACTGATTTGCTTCAAATTTGGTACAGTAGATTATTATGTAGTAGATTATTATGTAAGCTCCCTTAAATCGTTCAAAACCCGAGTGTTTATCTTCCTGTCTCTAAGACGGCTCACTATAATAGACTGTGTTTTCGTGTGAAATCACCAAGCCCATACTTGGATTTTCGAATTCTCACTGCATTCAAACCGACAAAAAAAATGAAGGAGTACCGAATTTATAGCCTGTCAAAATACAGCCAAGTGCTAAGCTTTTAAATAACTACTAAAAATTATTACTTAATTGAACTCTGTCCGACACACGTGACGTGATTTTTCTGTACGTGACAAGACATTGAAAAATGTTTTTAAGTATAACGATGTGCTTTTTTGATTTTTATTCGATAATACCGATTTTGATTCATTCTCATAATTTGGTTCCGACAAATTTGTGATCGATGATCCATAGTTCAGCTGAAATTTGAACATTAAGATAGCAACTTGGAACATTGGTAGAATTGGCTCGTCCGTACGTGACAGCTCTTCTTATTTTTTTTTCTTAGACTTGAAAGAAATACCTTCAGAATGTTTGCATATAATAAGAAACTTACATATGTAGAAACTGTTAAATAAAATTAATGCATGACATGTCTAAGTAACGTTTCCAAAACTAGACGTTAAATGATAACATAAAAGAAGTTGAATTTGTCCGTACGTGACAATGGAATGCTCCTTAAGCGGTTTTTTTGAAAAATAATTGTTTTAAATGTAAAACTCTTTAATTTTTTTTAGGAAAAACGTTGGTATGCAAATCTTAAGTATTTATTTATGTGCATATAAAATTTAAATTTCCGAAAAAATTGTCATACCATTTTTACTAGGTATATCTAATTTAAAAAAAAAAAATAGTTTTTTTAAAAATTGAAATACCTACCTACATATTTTTTGACGTTATCTAGAATGCAAAAAATCGAAATAAAAAATCTCGAACGCACCAAGTCTAGAATGAACAATCTCGAAAAATAAAAATAAATTCGATCTTTTCTTTGCTTATTTTAAAAGTTAAGTCACTGATAACAAGCATTTTAGATGTTTAAAGGGTAGACACGGTGCATGGTGCGTTGACTTGGATCCACTACCTCGTTGTACAGATATCCAGACCAAGGCCAAAACAGGGAAATACTGTGAGAAATTTTAACGTCGGACGGCTACAGTTGCCAGAAATCGCCAGATCCTTTCCTTTAAAAGTGCTATGTCGCCAACTGCAAGTATCGAGAACCAGTGGAGAAATTGCCAAGAAGCCATCTAACGTGCTGAGCACGAATTTTTGGTCCACCATCGACAAAATATTCGCACTACGGTAGTTTTTTTAAATTACCTTAAAAGTGCAACATTTTATATTCGCATGTATGTGCCTATAAAATACAAATTCGAGGCAAAGAAGAAAACGATCTTTCAGGGCTGGCGTTCATAGCTGGTAATGTACTAGAGAACACAAAGTAAGGTAATTATAGTCGGATATAAATATATATTGGTCGGGTGTATGTTTGATTTTCAGCCTCCACTGTTGTTGCCAAAGTGCTTATTCCACTCCCAGCTTCAATATCAGTTGTTTTTCATCCTCCTGCAAAAAATTACCATAATAATCAATGAGACATTTGATTAGTTCGTCGATGTTTTTCGCTTCTAATTCAATGTTGAGCTTGTGTAACAGCAGACTGAGATTGAAACTTTCAAGATTTCTTGAGAGTACCGTGTCTTCAAATCCTCTGTGACCATTTCGATTAATGGAATATATGCAGAAACTGTATAGTACCTCTTCACAGCTTTGAGATGGATGATTGTTTGAATGATTTTGGCAACCGAGAGTTCTGGGTTTTCTTACTTCAAAGTTAAACTGTGCAGCTAACTTTGTGCGGCCTTCAAGAAAATTCCATGTAAATTACCGTCTACACGGGTTTCATTAATTACTTAGTGCTGTAATAAAATTTTTAACAAGGTCTGATGCTTTCGGAAGGTTAATTGTCTCTGTCTTCAAAATCACACGAGGGGCTGCGGTAATGATAAATTATCACACTTTGCGATAGCAAATGAGGGTGTACAGAGCTGATTGGGTCTCGTCTCAATAGCAATGGATTAAATTCAAACATTTCTTGAGAATGCTGATGATTGCCAGGTTTTATTTTATAGAATTGAGATCTGCGGTAACTGGGATGGTAACATCGAACCAAACGATGAAAAAAAGACTCGAAGAAAAATATGGCAATCGAATAATAATAACCACAAAATTTGGGTGCAAGGATGGAACGGTTTGCTTTACTGGGGCAGGGTTTCAAATTTTTAATTCTTGGTATGAGGCAAAAAGTGAGTGAAACCGAGGAATGAAGCAGAATCGTGAAAGCTGCAGCAGCCATAAAACAAAACAAGACACACAGTACCAAAATTTTTGATAACCAAACATGCCATACTATTGATGGTTTTTTTCAAAAACGTTGTTGATTGTGTGCTTCCGAGTTTTAAAACTTTCTTGGAAACTCTTATAACACCCGTTCCACATTATACCGAAAAGGAAAAAATTAAATATTAACGTCCATCACTTTTCTGTAAAAAACATGAATCCTCATCAAGCAATTCATGTATTAAGATTTAATAGAACTGTTATAGGTGACTTTAAAGAACCTCATTTTACTACATACTTAGTATTCTAAAAGTTATAAATAAAAACAAATATTATTGCTGTTTTCCGTAAATAACTTGCTTTCAGACTACTGAAATGGGACTTGGAGGAGATGAGTATAGATTGGATACTCAAATGGATTCTTAAAACCAAAGCACTTGAGCCGTTTTTCATACGAAAGCATATAAAATTAAGTATTTTTTAGGCAATTTAAGAAAAGTACCAATTTTTGGCACCAAATAACTTTTTAACTATAAAAGATATGGAAAATTTGGTCGTAATCAATATTGTAGAGAATTTTATAAGCAATATTTTGTTCTCAGTAAATTTTTTTACAAGTTAAATAATTATTAAGATAAACATAAAGAACGAACAAATAAAAATGTTGCATGTTCATACTGCTAGAGCACGCCTCAGATTCATGGGCTCTTTTTTACACTTTATCATGAGACCATTTTTAAAAAGTGTGCCAAGCTTCAAAACAGTAGAATTTTTTTTTTGAGGTGAAAGAATTTTTTGACTGGGCTTTAAACGGAGGAACTGAGTTGTTTAAGTAGCGCAAGAAGGGAATTAAAATTCTTTGAAGTTGGGAATCAGGCCACTTAAGGTCATTTTGCTCCACCTCAATCAGTCATGAACACTTTTATGCCTGTCACCGAGTCACATTGTTTCAAAAATTAATATTTATTTCAGATTTTTAACTTGGAGAGTGTTTCTTTCTAGATTTTTGTAATTCGAGATTGCGTTTTCTAGATTCTTGCTTTCTAGATAATTGTTTTCTAGAGATATCGTGGCAGACCCCTAATTTTGTTATATCGTATTTGAAATTTGCAAATAAAAATTATCTTAGTCAGTTCAGCCGATAATGAGAAAATTCAAAACAGAAAACAACGCTTCATGAAAAATACTATGAATAGTTGCTAAGAGTAAATTTTTATAATTTTTGGTAGCCGATCGCACTAATTTTAGTAGACACAAAAAGTTTTATCAAAATCTTAGAAGCCATTTCTGAGAAAAGCAATATTTTCCTAAATGGTCTTATAACATTTGTATGGGAGGCACCATCATTTTTTTTTTCAAATATTCTTTAATCTGTTAAAAACCCTTTGATAGTGAGTTTCAAAAAAAAAATCAATCCATGTCGTTTTCAAAATATTTGATGTTCAATAATAATTTCAAACATTTTTTTTTTAATTCTAAAGAATATCAATATATTAAATGTTTTTCATAATTAAGCTGCTGTATAAAGGAAATAGTTGAAATCAGTTAAGTCTTTGCGAAGAATAAAATCAAATGTGAGATACCAGTTATAACGGTTTTTTGAAAAATTGTTTCTCCCTCAATGGTAATTTTTTTTACTTATTGACTCTTTTTAAGAAAAGTTGTGGAGTCGTTTTTGAATAAAATTCGATTTTGTAAATTTACTAAGAAAATAATATATCGGCTGTTATTTTTAGTTTAAAAATAACTGAAAAAAATGTGAACACAAAATGCTATGTACCTAGTTTGAAGAAAATCGATACAGTCTTTAAGGCTGTAGATCAACAAGCAGATAGACATAAAATACATACAGACAGAACTGTTGTGAGATCAACTCTTTTGAAATCAATTTTTTTACGAATGCATAACTTGCATTATGTACCGTAGGTAAAGCGAAAAAGAGTTTATTGTCTATTCAAGTTTTAGTACATTTCACTATATTTTTTGTTCTTAAAAAGTAATATCAAAATCTTTTTACAGAGTTTATACTTATTTAATAAAAAAAAAGAAAATCGAAGTTGGCAGATAATTATCCATATACACGTTAGTATTGAGATTAATCAGCGAAAAGTCTGATGACCACTAGATCCTTTATTAGAGGTCAAATGTTAAGAAAATAGGTTTTTGCCAAATATCTCGAAAACAATAAGCTTGGGAAAACAAAATTGTTTTAGAAACAGGTAGCCGAAGTAATTTTTCACAAAAAAACGTTCCTGGAATTTTGTTCAATAACAAATTAAAACAAAACATCAAGTTTCCAACCTACTAACATGAAAACTTAAAACACACGTTTAATATTCATTTTGTTGCACCCTTTGTTTGTAGTATAGTAAGAATGTTTGAAAAGTCGGTTGGAGATAGAAAAAAAAAAAACTTTTTGAAAGAACCAAGCGAAGGTATTCAATTGGAAAATTCTGATACATTTTTATTTTTATTTTTATTTTTTTGTGGAATTTTGCTAAATTAAGCTTTTTTCGTTTATTCTTATATTTTTTGTTTTTATTTTTTTGTTAATTTATTCAAGTGCATTGAAATAGTGTATAGCAATGAATCGATATAAGTTAAATTGATTGTGTACATGAATTTGGGATTTGGGTTTTGCTTCCATTTTTTTATAGTTTTAAAAAATTTCACGAATTTTCTTGTGATAGTGTCTTAAACAACTAATGTAATTATATCAATTAGAAAGTTTTTTCATACAAATTTTATTCATTGTTTAAGTCAGGCATGATGGAAGCCTGTTGAATATTTGATTAAGAATAGAGCAAAACACATTGATAAATCGTGAACTGAACAAATAGTGAAGATTTACCTATTGTGAATTGTTCTGTTGACAAATTTGGTATAAGCTTTGTCAATAATATTGTTATTTATCAATTTTTCAGAAAAATGCAAATTCTTAGTTGATATTTTTTAAAGATTCATGAGCAGTTTTCACTTGAAATAAAGCTTTTTATTGTTCATAAAACAGTCATTTTTGGAGAAAATATTATGTGTAGATAAGGATGGTCCTTATAAAGGTCATTGCGTAATTTAAGTTGGTGTTTCCCCAAATTTAATAATTGATAGAAAAATTTAAATGTTGATTGACTTGCTTATTTGAGAAACAATTTTGTTAATATAGATGTTAGTATTTAAATTAAATTAATTAAATTATGGAATCAAATGCTTTATAAAATATTTCAATATTTCATTATGTAATCTATAGTATTTACGGAACATAACGGCGGAAATATCATCAAAATACATCCTTTAATTCAAAAGTTACAGCACGATGTCCACTTTTTCAGCTTTACGTTCCACTCTGCGGCGGTGTGACATCGCTGAACTGAACGTGTCACCTGCGATACCTGCAATTTGAACGTGGCCCATGGACGTATGCGTCACCACCAAGAGCTTTGGCGGTGCAAGGCCCCTCGTCTTCCGTAAGTCTTTTTTGAATCTTATTATTTTAAAGAGGTAAACAAATATTAAATTTCTAAATATACTCATTAAAATACAGTTTAGAAATATCACCCAAACTTGTGGAAGTATGACCCAAATTCTACAAAAACAATTTGCAAGCAAAATATTTGGGTGATATTTCTATTTTAATATTTGATCCCAAAGTCGTAGTTTTGGGCAATATTTGTTAGTTCCTCTTGGGTAACAATCATTTTTGGGCAAAGCTTACAAATAAATTTGGGCTCTTTTTCCTTGGGTGCTGTTTCTTAAGGCCTATGTACATTATGTTGAAAAAAATTTTAACTAGAAATGTTTTTAAAAATTGGAAATCATCGATTTCTATGGGCTTCTGTTGAATTAAAAATAAACATTTATATATGTTTAATTATTATGAAAGGATAGGAGCCTTAAGAATGATTATCATTACCATCTTTAATGATGCGTTTAACGCTACGATTTTACAACCACATACACAAGATCTTAAAATTTGCCTGTTAGTGCCTACCTACCTTCTTAATAATTTTCAGCAATAATCTTCCAATTAACAGTTTTTGATTGGGAAATAATATGAAATTCAATGAATATTATAATATAACAAGCGTTTGCCAGCGAACTCTGTGCGACACCCACGTCTTTTTAATAAGAAGATGAAGAATGGAAGAAAGACAAGTGTACTATGCAAATAATGCTTTGATTATTGAAAAATTCATCAACATAGCTTTTTCTTATATTAAATTATATTTATTGATCTTTTATGAGAAAAAAGTAATATCTGAATAAAAGCTACGGCGAGGCTCCAATAGTATTTCATCAACCAACTCAATATGAACAAATAAATATTATGGTATGATTTTGTTATAACTTACAAAATTACAGTACAATTTGTTCAAAATAAAAAAGTGCGTATACGCCCGAGTGTGTCATGTATTTAAATTGAATGCATTTTATCTGTTTTTACATTTTCAACCAATACCTGTTTATAATTAAGTTATAAATTGAAGTTATAAATTGAATTTACTATAATATTTGCGTTTAAGAGATGCCGTTTCAAGTGTGTTCTATGTTACCAATAATTTTAATTTTATAAGTGCATTTACAACTTTTTTAAATGAACTTTGCTTTTATCTGCTCTTATAGCAATTTTGTATCTACATACTGTTTGGCATTTGTTGAATATAGTATTCTGAAACATACGGACTAAATAATTATTTTTCAAGCAGCATCTGGTTGCAATGATAATTTTTTTCTTTAAAATGTTTTGCTTGTAAGAGAATTTGGGATTTGAGAGATTTTTTAATGTGAGATTTAGCCCAGTCATATTGTACCATGCAAATAGAGTGGTAGTTTTGATTTCCTCCATGCTTTATATTTTTGGGGCTGCTGAATCCGAATCTGAGGCTTACGAACAAAATTTCGTCACGCAACATGGAAACAAATGCAAAAAATGATGCAAAAGTGCATTTTTTGGGAGTTATGTCGCGAAAACTATCACTTATCATGAATTAACTCAAAGTACAATTGAAAGTATAAACAATTTCCAACATATCTCTTTTTTCCGTTTTCTTTTTCTGCGTCAACCCATTTGGACTCAAGCGCTAGTTGAAAATTGACGTGTTTTTACTGTTTCTGAAAATTCACTCGAAAATACTAATTTACTGCTTTGCGTGACAAAATTTGAATTTTTAAACTACCCCACAATTTTCTCGCTAATATTGGCCCTCTTAAGCACAAATTGACTGGATTATAAGAATATTTTCGAATAACGTAGCTTTAAGACGAAGGGTAACAACTAATTAATGATTTTCTCAATGATGAATGAAAGTTTGAAAGATTTAAAAAGAATTTCGAAGAAAAATGCTTATATGTACCTCAGAAAAATTATAAATATTAATTAAAAAAAAAAAAAATACCTTGAGAAATAATATAACCCCAAATTTGCATCAAAAATGCGTTTTATTGACGTGACGTGTTGAGCAATTTCAAGGCCAGATTTGAGCTCATCGAATCAAAGACTACGAGAAAAGTATATCTTGGTTCATGTTAAAGACAAAAATTAAAATTTTGTCACGCAAAGTAGTAAATAAGTGTTTTCGAGTGGATTTTCGGAAACAGTAAAAACGCGCTTGAGCTCAAATGGAAATCGCAGAAAAAAACCTTAAAACAAAGACTTGTTTTAGATTGTTTAACTTTCAATTGTACTTTGATGTAATTTAGGAATAAGTAATAGTTTTCGAGCAATAAGTAAAAAACTCCCAAAAAATGCATTTTTGCATAATTTCTTGCATTTTTTCCATGTTGCATCACGAAATTTTGTTCGCAAACCTCAGATTCGAATTCAGGACCCCCGAAATTATAAAGAAGAGAACAAACCAAAACTATCCCACAATTTGCTCGCAAGTAGCCCATTTGCGCACAAATTGACTGGACTACGAGTAATTATCGTGAATTAGTGCAGGCTTACTAACATATTTTTACTCGAAAAAAAAGAAAAATTGTTAACAGCAATTTAACAATTGAAAATGGTAAAGAGGGTTATAACGAATGTAACAAACAATTTAATTTCCCGGCAGTGGAGTTGGAGTGGGGATTTGGGGGGTGAAATTGTATTATTGCGTTTACCGACTAAAGTTGACCACAAAATGAAAAATATTCAATCGAAATGTTGTAGATCACAGAAAAATCTAGAAATTTTATATAAATCATTTTTTAACATAACCTCAAATTTTCCGAGATTGGCGAAAACCCGTTTTTTTTTTGTTTTTGTTTTTGTTTTTTATTTATCATTTTCCCAAAAATAGTTCAATTTAAATGAAACTTTGTGAAAATATATAACATATGTGGTGTTCTTAATAACCACAATTTTTTTCAAGTAAAACCATTAATCAGTTTTTGAGATACTCAATTTTGTTGACAAAAAAATATTTTTGTTTTTTTTTTTTTAATGAAAAATGTACTTTAGAACATCTTCGTTCACAGTTCATTCAAGTGATCATGGTGATCTACAACTTTAGTCGGAAAACGCAATATTACAATTTCCCCCCTCTTTTTCACCAACCCCCCCCCCCCAACAAAAAAAAAACCCTCCAACTCCGCTTCTGGGAAATAGATTTTTTTTACATTCCTTATAACCCCCTTCGCCATTTTCAATCTTTGAACTGTTGTTAACATGTTTGTGTAGTTTGTTTTGTTTGTATTGAGTTATTTGTATTTAATATCAATCAAAAAATTTTGTTTGTATTATTATTTATATAAAACTTACTGACGATGGAAGCATTGCTTCCGAAATGCATTTAAGTAAATAAATAAATAAAATAAGTGTTTTTAAGTTATTCAAAATAATATCTTTTATTTATTTCATGAAAAAACACGTTGAAAATCTCCAATATCAAATCAATGTTTTTTTTTAATAAATGTGTAAAAAGCCTGCACTTAATAGCGGGATTTTTTATTTGCGAGATTTCAGGTTTTTGAATAAAATTCGAGATTTTGAGGTTTTGGTTTGTAGAATTTCGTAAAAAAATGAAACATGTGAAATTTCTCCAAATAGAATTTTTTTTTCAAAAAACCGTCAACATAAGTTTTTCGTTCGTTAAATATATTTTTTATCAAAAACGTAAATGCATGTCACTGGTAGAAAGTTTAATTAAAATCAACTTCATTGTTTCTTGACCAGCTGACCGTTTCAGTTGAACTTGAACACAAATTCGAAATCCACTGTACCAAATTTGATGCAAATATAAGTCCAGCTGCTTAGACTCAAGTTCGATCTTTAGTAGACACATATAGACTAACGCGACAGGCGGTATGACAAGAGAAAATCATTGTTGGACTTCATTATCGAAATGTATGATTTTTTTAAAACCTAGAAGTTTTTCTCGGCATGTAGTACCCAAAAGAGAAAAAGTGGAGGCTGTGGGAGCTGCTTTCTAGCAAGTGTATACAAGGTGAATGCGTGCATTTGCCCGAACCATGACCTGAAGAACAGAGCCTTGCTGAGCCACTTCTATCTTTGGAATGACGCAATGGCGATTAGAGAGCCTCGGTTTCACCGGGTTTAATGAAGATCATTTGGCAAACGCCATAATCGATGAGCGAAATGGGCCAGTTCCCTGTTAATTACGAAGGTGGAGCTCCAGCTCATCTTCGATTCATTAAAGAAGAAGAAGTCAGCAGGAATTGATGGCATATCCAATGTTGTACTTCAACATATCCCAAGATACAGTAAACATTTATACCACATGGTTTAACAACGCTCTGAATAATTGGTATCATCAAAGAATATAAAGTTACCAAGAAGACGCATCTCATACAAATTTGGCGGGTTCCAACATTGGAACCCGTCAAAAGAATCCTCCTCTTTACTATTCTTATAATACGAATATTGAATATTGTGGTATGCGTGGTGTTTGCCAAGATTGTATGATAAAGAGCTTTTATTATTTCGAAAAGAGCTTTCGGAATCCGATTTTATTTTAAGATCCAGATAATACTTTTTGTTAACTTTATATTCTTTGGTTATATCCAGTACAGTCAATACAGTGGAAGGCAGCTGTGGTGCATCCTCTCCCGATAAAGGGAAAGGACAACTCCAATCCGGTGAATCTGCGGTCGATAAGTCTTCTTCCGAGTACCAGCAAGGTATTCGAAAAAGTTATAAATAAAGCTCTGTCTAAGTGCGCAGAGCAGTGAGAGGGGGGGGGGTCAGGGGGCCCGGGCTGAATGTGAAACGAGGAGACGGTAGTACGAAACTGCCGAGAGCAGTAAAATGCTACTATTGTACTTTCAACAGCACCGCAGCAGGCAGCACTACGCTTCACTCTCGATCAATGAGGAGAGAGAGAAAAATGTTTCGTTCTTTTCCCTCCAAAACCTGTTTTCCATATCTTTTTTTAATTTAATTTCGTGAACGTGAATAGCAATTGTGAAAATTATTCAGGTACCCCCCCCCCCCCCAAAATTTTTTTGGATACGCTACTGGCGCAGAGGATAATTATATCATACCGGATAATCAGTTCAGTTTTAAGGCACCATTCATACCTCGTCTAAGCTCGCTTCTGATATCCAATGGAACAAATCTAAAAAGCAGTGTACGCTGTACGGGTGCCTTTCTGGTTGATTTAGAGAAGGCTTTCGACACCGTATAGTTAGAGAGTCTTTATCTTAAGACTTTATCTAATGACCAGACTCGGCATTAGTAAACCACTATTGTATATATGCTTTATGATAATATGCTCAATGGCAGAAGGTTTGTTGTCAAGAGTGGCAATGTGACTTCTGCTACAACCTTTAACACTAAAAATGTTCTCTTTAGCAGGGAGCGGAAAACTCTCCAATTCTATTCTGCATTTACACCAGCAGATATCTGATGAGATAGGAAAGTAATCTAACTCAGGCAATTGCGTATGCCAAAGATCTAATTGCGTACAGAACAGCTCCAAAAGTCAGTATTTGTAATTCGATAAACATATAGATGCTGCTCTCACTAGGGCTAGGGTAGCTTTTGCCCAGACAAAACGGTTGTCTTATAGCAGCCGGCTTGCCAGAAGAGTGAAAGTGATTTGCTACATGGGCCTCATCTGGCTGATGATTGCCTATGGATGCCCGGTTTGGTACAACGTTGCCCCATCTCAAATGGAAAAGATTCGGGTATTTGAGAGGCAGTGTCTGAGGCGCTGGCTGCCTTGGATTACACAGAACACCAGAGTCGGAGTACAAACATTATTATTCCAACCTGATTCTATACAGCGGTGCCAACATAAACAAGATAGATGATATCTTGCTGAAGCTTAATCGGGGTCACATTGCAAGAGCGATGTCTTCTGCCAACAGCTTAATTTCTGGGGCTTATTACCCTAACAATGAAAATTTCGAGAGTGTGCGTCTACGTGGCTTTATTCCGCCTGATGCATTCCTCTGTTTAGACAGTCGAAAGCTGGTCCAGGATCGAAGGGTGATTCCACTAAATTACCCATCAGCCGTAGAACTGTAGATCGGCGGCTTTCTTTACAGTCGAGACGTCCTCGCATAAGACGGAGCTGATCACCTTTGATTCAGTAGGACAGTGTCCGATCGGGACCGAAGAGATAGGGTAAAGCAGGAGAACCAGTTTTGGTGGTTGAAACATGAACCATGAAGGTCCTTCAGATATGTAAAAGTTGACTTTGCTATTTTCTTGTCATGGCCGACTTACGTAGGCTTAGGTAGGTATTTAGTTTTAAGCAGGGGCAGTTAGGGTGGCACCAAAAAAATCAACAAAAAAAATCGAAAATGCTTACTGTGTCTGTTCTAGTTTGTTAGTAGTCTTAAGTAGCCTTAAGTACTTAAAAGAGTTTTATAGTAGTTTTAATAAGCTTAAATTTAGTTTTATGTGGTTTGTAAGTTGTATGTATATGAAAAATAAAAATTATACGGACACTAAGTTTTTTTCAATTCTTCTTGGTGAAAAAAAAACTAAATTGAATTTTATCTATATATGTACATATGTATATGTACATATAAAGAAATTGGAGTGTCTGTCGTTAATATTGTAATAATTTCAAGTTTTTTAGCTTAGGTGGTTGTTTACTTGCTTAGAAACATAACTGCATCATTTAAAAAATTTTTGTCTGTCTGTCTGTTTGTCCGCGGTAACCTTCAAAACAGCAGAACAGGTTGTAATGGGACTTTACGTACATGTAGTGTGCAACTCTGGGAGTAATCTGGGCTACTTTTAATGGTAAAAACGTTAACGGTATCGTTAAAATATAATAAAAAGAATGAAATTATGGAAAAATTATATCAAAAAAAAAAATTATTCCGGAAATGATAATAAACAAGTAGAAATAATCAATTTTAAAAGTGTCAGAAAATTAAATTAAAATAATAATTATATAGTCTGAGTAGTGGTGAAAATTTTGATAAAATGTCTTAACTATTAAAAATTTTGTGGACGTACTGTTCGGATCTGTGAAAACTACATGCCACCAATAAGGCAGCGAAACCACGGCCGTTTGACAACCACAATGTATTATAAGACAAAATAAGTGTTTATACCTACCTTATACTTTTTATTGGTTCAAACTATATGCCATCAACCCTGCAGCCTTATGAACGTCCTTAAACCACAAAAATTAACTTTTCAAATGCAATAATGCGATTGAAACGCTGCCAGGTTTTATTTAAATAATAACACTGGTTTGAAACGAAAATCGCCTTTAAACCAAAATATACTTTTCTAAGGGATTTTGGCATGGTTAATCCGAATCCGAAGTCAAAATTACTCTAGCATGTCACGTTTTTGAGATATTCCAATTCAAACATGTCAAAAACTCGTTTTTTGGGTACTTTTGACGTTGAATTTCTTCACCGATAGAAAAACTAATAACAGGACCTGAAATAAATATATTTCATCTTTCTAACTCATTTTAAATATTTTTAAAATTCGTTTTCCTCCCAAAGATATTGTAAATTCAAGGAAATCATCCCAGAGTTACTTAGCTCTTATAAAGCTCTTAATTGCAACATGTCGCTGAAAATTAATTTTTTTGGATTCCCACTCAGATTTTTTCCCGGTAAACCTTGGTGCAGTTTCAACATGGTGAAAGGTTTCATCAAGACATGATGCACATAGAACGAATATATAACGGGAAGTGCAGAAGCAATGCTGGCAGATTTTTGCTGGTCAATTTTTCGTCAGACAATGTAAAATATGAAAAGAAAAAAAGCTACAAAATAATATGTTTAAAGAAAAAAAGTTATAGTAAATTATTTATTTGGATTTTTGAGTTTATGTTATTTTTTAAAACTACTTTTTTAAAGTGTGTTTGGTAGAATCGGTGTGTTTTTTTATATTGTAAAATATTTTACCAGTTTTTTATACAGAGCACTCAGCGAAATACACTAATGGGAAAGAAGTGTTTGGAATTTTAAAATTGTTTCTTTTGTTAAAGTCTTTGAATAAAATTTATTTAATATACTTGAGTTAATGAATATCAAATATAGGGAAATTCTATTATTTCCCAAAAAATATGTTTTTACAGCGTAAATAATAAAAACTACGAAATTTCGAAATTTCTGTTGTTTTTTTAAATAACGGTTTAAAATATTGGTGAACATTGATGGATGATGACAAATCTGGTTTCATGTGAAAGCTAATATTATGTGGAGTAAGTCCTCCAAATTTGAGCAGAATAGCCACAATAGTTTTTTTTTTCAACCAGGTCAACCAAATCTAAGAGGGCTCTTTATTACAAATCAATCATACTTTTCAAAAATCAATTTAAAAAAGCTGGACGTGATAGAATTTTTCTGAAACAAGATTTAGATTCAAAAAAGTCAAATCTGTCATAATTTCAAAGAATTACTTGAAGGCGAAAAAAAAGTTAATTTTTGCAGACCAATGTAATTAAACTGGAGTGTTTGTCTTTAAAATGGAAATAATTAAAAGTTGCTCAGGTGGTTCTTTATTTGCTAAGAAAAATAAGTACATTATTTTTAAAAATTTTGTCTGTTTGTCTGTTTAAACACAATAATCTTCAAAACGATTCTGACGAGACTTTACGTAAATGTATAGTGGAGTATCCTAGGGTACTTTAAATGGTTAAAATGTAAAAAAAAGGATATCTTTGAAATATTAGAAAAACAGTGAAATTGAAAAATTTTGTCGAAAAAATAAATTAAAAATATTTTATTGAAAATTTGCCTTTACTAAACTTCAGCAGCAATAGTAATGAAAAGACTCAGTTTGTTGTACCAATATTATTCCCTTCATACTTCTATCAACACGACTTGAATTAAATGGACTACGAAAAATCCAAAGCTGATCTTCATTTTATTAAAATAAATTTCTTTGCATTTCATAGGACACAACAACAGCATAACGGCGGCGGTACACAGTATCGCCGAGATTTGGTATTGTGAAATATAATTTTCTCTCAGTATTTTTTCATAAGAAATTTGGCTGTAATAATGATTTTGGGGCAGAAGCGCACCTGGGTATCTGTTTTATGTAAAAAAAAAATAAATCAATTGAGTTTGAAAATAAATCAATCAATCATGAAATTTGGTTCTAACAAAATAAAATCAAAAATATAGTCGAATCTCGATTATACGGAATTCGATTAATCGAGGACACATAGTTAAAATTTTGTTTTGCTAATTTGTTCTCGAAATATTTGTCTACCCGAGCGGAGCCAGGCCGGTCCAGCTGTTTATTAATATAGTTCTTAAGTCGAAGAGCATTAGCATTAAGTTATTAGTTTAACTTAGAGCGCCCGCCGAATGGGGCCAGTAAGTTAACTGTCAGATATATATGAATTTTGTCTAGCTCTAAGATAGTTATAAGATAAAATAGAAAATAAAAATTAATAAAAAAAGGAGAAAAAGTGTGCTTTGAAATGTGCCATCTCACCCTCAAAAAGCTTCGCCAATTCTCCTTGTCAGCATATTTACTTATAGTTCTTAAACACAAATAAAAAAAAACAAAAAAATGGAACTTTAACAACGGTCTCCTAGATAATGACGTTTGCCAGCACTTTATTGTATGTATGTTGTGATGCATAATAGGCATCAAAGCGCTAATCGACTAGAAAAAAATCAAGCCCCGACAATTTTTTCCTTGCATATGACAGACAAAGCGAAAAATACTGGCTACTTTGATTATTTGAAACAGAAAAATGAATAGAAAATTTGTTTAAAGCTTAAATTTAACACTAAGAGCCAGTTTGTTCACAGTGGCTTAAATCTATTATATGACTTTCACAGTTTCTTTTGTAAAAGACGCTTATAAGCCAAAATTGGCTGATTATGTTCTGTTCTGGAATGTTCTGGAAAGTGTTCTAGGTGTTAAGTCCAACTCTATTGGAACTGATGGCATCCATCCGGTTTTTCTGAAAGCCATTCTTCCGTATATACTCAAGTACATAACCTATATATTTAATAATATATTTATGGCTAGTACTTTTCCCTCTATTTGGAAGCAAGCAAAGATAATACCAGTTCCTAAAAATCGCGGTGGAGATGATTATCGACCCATAGCTATATTACCTTTTCTTTCGAAGGTTTTGGAGAAACTAATAAATCACCAAATAAGAATTTTTCTCACAAGCCATAGATTGTTGTGCATTAATCAATCAGGCTTTCGCCCCAATCACAGCTGTACTACAGCTTTAATTGACGTCGTTGAAAATATCAGAAATGAATTAGATAATGATAAAGTGACTATATTAACGCTTCTTGACTTTTCAAAGGCATTTGATACTGTTAACCGTTTTATACTTTGTGATAAACTTAAGGATCAATTTCATTTTTCGTTTCAATCTGTTAAGCTTATTCTTTCCTATTTAACCGGTAGATCTCAGGCAGTTTTTGCTCACAATGTTTTGTCTACTTTCCTTCCTCTGCAGAGAGGTGTCCCTCAGGGCTCTATTTTGGGCCCTTTACTGTTCTCGATGTACATCAATGGTCTTCCGTCATGCCCACTGAACTCTTCAGTGCACATGTATGCAGATGACGTTCAATTCTACAACAGTTTTCAACTAGGCATGCTTGAGAATGGTGTGCATGAAGTCAATGAGGACTTGAATTCAATTGTTATGTGGTCCCGCGAAAACGATCTTTGTTTAAATCCGAAAAAAAAATAAATGCTTGGTCATCGCTAGGACTATAACTGATACCTCATATTTCCCTGGGATATTTTTTAACAACTGTGCTATCGATTTCGCGTTTCCGCCAAAAATCTTGGACTTACTTTTAATAAAACACTAAGTTGGAACACCCATATTAATCTAGCACTAGGTAAGGTATATGGAGGTCTTCGATTGCTCTGGGCAACGCACCACATAACGCCTTTGAAAACGCGCTTAATATTGGCCAAAACCTTGATTGTTCCCCTTCTGCTTTTTTGTTGTGAGGTATTTAGTAATTGTGAATTCGAGCACAAGCGAAAACTTAAAGTTGCATTCAAAAGTATTGCGCGTTATGTTTATGGTCTTAGGAGATATGACCACATCTCAAGTTTTTCTAAGTCAATCTATGGCATCTCACTCAATAATCTATTGAAAGTAGGAACTTTAGCCTTGCTTCACAATATCATACAATCACATCAGCCTGAATACCTATATATAATAAAATACACTTTACGCGTTCTGAAAGATCATGCGACCTTATTCCAGTAGATGATGATGATGATGATGATGATGATGATGATGATGATGATGATGATGATGATGATGATGATGATGATGATGATGATGATGATGATGATGATGATGATGATGATGATGATGATGATGGTGTTTATGATGATGATGAATTGTTAGCTTTAATTTTCAGTTAATTGAACATTCAGCTGTGTTCACTTGGCCCGCAAAAGTCTCCATTTTTTTTTTTTTTCGTAAAACATGACCATTTAAACGACCACTTTTGACCACCCTTTAACTTTTTTTGACCACCCTCAGTTTTCGAGAAAATCGATTTTGAAAAATAGTGGGCCAAAAGAACGCTGCGCCTCAAAAATCGATTTTTTCAAATTTGATTAATGTTTTCGATAGATAATTTTTTGAACATAAATGACCACCCCTTAACTTTTTTTGACCACCCTTAGAAATATTTTTTTTTTGATTTTTGAAATTTTTTTTTTCTGTATATTCCCTTTCCATTTTTTGAAATTTTCGAATTATGATAGATGACCATTGTGAAAAACTCAATTATCTAAAATGACCACCCTTCAAAATTACTCTAACTTATCAAAAAGTATTTTTTTTTTTCGAATTTTGAAAGATGAACATTGTGAAAAACTCAATTATCTAAAATGACCACCCTTCAAAATTATTCTAACTTATCAAAAAGTATTTTGTTTCAAATTTTGAAAAGTGACCATTGTGAAAAACTCAATTATCTAAAATGACCGCCCTTCAAAATTACTCTATTCTATTCGAAAAAAAATACTTTTTAATAAGTTAGAGTAATTTTGAAGGGTGGTCATTTTAGTTAATTGAGTTTTTCACAATGGTCATCTTTCATAATTCGAAAATTTAGAAAAATGGAAAGGGAATATACAGAAAAAAAAAATTTCAAAAATCAAAAAAAAAAATATTTCTAAGGGTGGTCAAAAAAAGTTAAGGGGTGGTCATTTATGTTCAAAAAATTATCTATCGAAAATATTAATCAAATTTGAAAAAATCGATTTTTGAGGCGCAGCGTTGTTTTGGCCCACTATTTTTCAAAATCGATTTTCTCGAAAACTGAGGGTGGTCAAAAAAAGTTAAAGGGTGGTCAAAAGTGGTCATTTAAATGGTCATCTTTTACGAAAAAAAAAAATTGGAGAATTTTGCGGGCCAAGTGAACACAGCTTGAACATACATTATATTTTTTTCTTTTTTTTTTCTTTGATACAAACTTAGATAATTGATTGTTTTGTTAATCTGTTTAAGGCATACATTTTTCCGCCTTTAAAGTTCAAAGCACAATTTTTGTAAAAATAGTATTATGATACTGAAATTTGTTCTAGTTTATAAGATATTGTATCTTACAGAGTATAATTATACAATAAATAAAATGAAATGAAATGAAATGAAATGATTAGCCATTTCTAGGTGATTTTCAACTAAAACAATGCATTCATTTTCATTGATTACAACGTTGGTAAAGAAGCTAATACAATGTTTTATCAGTTGCAATACATAATAATTGATTAAAGAAAATCAGCTGTAGGCAAACTGGCCCTAAGCATATTAAATGCCTATTAAAGGAATAATTCTAGAATTGCTCCTTTTTTGAAGCTTATGAATTTTTCCTTGTAAATTGTATTCTCACAGCTTAAATGTATTGTCGCATGGGATACATTCAAAACCAAGCACTGGTGCTTCTACATTGCATACTACCAATACCTACAGAGCCATAAGCTAACATTTTCAAAAATGTAATAAATGATTGAAAAATTAATTAGGATTTTCAAAAATTTACTCACTCCCTTACAGAAGATCATTTTTTGTCAATTTACGAGCAAGTATCTTGCATACATAATACAAAAATTATGCGAGAAGTTAGAAAACTTTTTTTTAAGGTTTCCAAAAAAAAAAAATTTTTTAGACGACTTGTTCCCTCCCTTTGACTACTGATTTAATTAAAGTCTGCTTAAATTATTCATAAATGTATAACCTACGCCAAATTGTTGTCTAACTGATGTTAACACCCACAGACCATCAAAAGTCTATCAAATATGCAGACCTACATATACAAAAACACAACTTAATTATCATTCAACATTTTTTTTTTTTTTGAATAACTGTGTATTGGTTTAATCAAAATCAGCAGCGAAACCTTCAACAACAATGCCATACTATGCAATTTCCTCTACTGAACTGAAGGTCTAGACAAAAAAAAACCTTCCCTTCGTCATTTCGATTTGTGTATCAAAAAAGTATAACCCAATATTTTTCACTCACTCAAAAATTGAGTGCCACCTTCCTTTCGCCCAGAACCCCCTAAATATAATTCAAGTCGGTATGGTAGTGCAGCGCAGTAAAAGCTCACTCAATTTTATTTATTTTAATAGAAGATATTATAAAAGTTCACTGTAGCTCTTTTGCAAATTTAGTCTAAATTCGCACGCCAAATCGAACGGTTTGCTGTCACGTACGCAAGGATTCGAACTCGAACACACACGATTCCTTACAGCTTTAACTCAACCAAAATAAAAGCACAACTCACGGGATTTATCGGAAAAAGAAGATTACGGAAAAACTCACCTTGTTATCGGCATTGGTATCCGAACAATGTTTATACCAGCGGAAACCGTTACGGTTGGCGTCGTCGTGGTGCAGAAATACGCATAGTCTTATAATAATCTTTAACTAACGGAATCGGGTTTGGTTGTTTGTTTGCTTTTGGCGGCATTCAATTATGGTTATAGTTACATCGTGTCTTTTGTTGAAACCAATAAAGTGTTATTCTTGTGGCTCTATATAACCCTGTGCACTCCTACGCCCCTACTTAGCCCATACGACTCCTCTCATTAGGCAAAATAGTGCATAAAATAAGCAAAACAAAGCAGTGCATGTGTTGTTGTTGTTGTTGTTGTATCTACGATGTGTAGTGGAGGTGAAAAGTAGACCGGGGGTGTAAGATTCAAGTACATACATACCTATACACACCCATAAGCTCAAGAATAAGGGAAGAGCCTTAATTATAATCACAGAAAAGAATAAGAGTGCAAAGGCAACAACGAAGAAGGCTTAAAGTGTCTTTGTTCAAAAAAGAGTGCGGGCCTAGATTGTTAGGAGAAAGAAGCATCTAGTACAAGTGCAATTCTTTTAAGTGTGACCAAAGGTGTAGATTGTGTCTCGTCTCGTTTCACCGCTCTGCTCTGCTCCGCCACCACCCTCTACTATCTCCTATAACCTTTCCTTTAGTTCGAGTTGGCTACACAGCCTTTAATGCGAATAACAATTCATGTCTTGTCTTCCATACGACGACTACGCTACTAAGCAGGGGTGGAAGTGTTGTGCTGTTTAGTGTGCAATCCAACGACGACTACACTGACGACGTGATTCGAATGTTTGTCTTGTGAATCCTTGCCTTGCCTATGGTTTAAATGAAATCAGTTTTAAGGATCAAATCTCATGAATTGTAATTGTGTTGTTGGGAATAATATTTGTGTTTTTGTGTTGTTTGTTGCTCTTCTATATTGTCGCAGCCGTCACCGTGTCGTCGTCGCTGCCATATTGATTAAGGATTAACCGAGGATTTATATTTGGATTTTCACCCCACAACCCAGCCCAGTCGTGTTTGTGTATTTGTCGGAGCTGGAAGAGAAGAGGGTAAGTGACATCCTGTCATAAGGACATTTTTTCCTCCCTTCCGATTTCAAATCCTCTAATCCTGCTGATCTTTTTTGTTCTTGCTAATTTGTATCCTTCCAACATTATCGATATAAGGCATTATTTATGGTGTGTCAATTATTGACTGTCATTAAAGGATTTAACGATGGCGCTGTATATTTCGTTTGAATGATTTTCGAATAAATTATTCTATCACATATGGATTTGATATTTATTTAAGTATGATTGTAGACATGATTAGTCCTTCATACAGTATCTACATATATAGATACCTATGACTGTACGATTTTCATATTGTTGATGAAGCTTTTTGAAATAATCATAATTTAGAAATTGAGTCACGATAGGTATATTGTCACCCACCTTTATGGTGCTGACAAACATGTGTACCTCTAAAATATAATTTTAGTTGAAAATAAGTGGTTTTCGTTAAGTTCATTTTGATGTTTAAGGGCGGAATAGTTGATTGGACAACTAATGAGCTTCAGCGTTCGGTGACAATTAGAAAAGAAAAAAAAATGGCTGACATATGCGATGAAGTTTTAAAGTGTTTCAGTTTATAATTGACTTAAGTGACGTTATTGGAATAATTTTTTTTTTTAAATATATAAAGTCATTAAGGGTTTTTGCGTCACTCCCTACCTGCATTAGAAAATTAAACACTTCATTGAGTTTTGTATTCCAGGTTCTTTAATTTGTTTTGTGTTGTTTTTATCAATCCCATAACAACAATACAAAATAAAAACACATCTAAAAATAAAACTACATAAGTAATTATAGGAAGGTTCTTCTAGAGAATGAAAATAATTACAAAAAAAAGCTTTTAGTCATGATCCCTAACTCACGACCTTTACATATCTATGGTTAAAACTTCTCAAGCAATTTAAATATTAAAGAAAAGGCATACCGCATACCAATATCCTTTGTTGAGGTTTTGACTGTGATTGATTTTTCAATCAAACAAATAAATGACAGAGGTAAACACACATGGAAAGGATATAGACACATGACATTCTTGACTATTGAAGTGTGTTGGTTATAAAATCTTAAGGAATATAATTATTTTATACACCTGTATCTACAAAAATAATTTGATTAATGTCAAAACAATGAGAATTTTTTTTATTTCGTAGTACCTCATGGCATGACGGTTAGTGCGTAGGACTGTCATGCCGAAGGTGTGGGTTCGATTCCCAGCCATGCCACCTACAAACAGAAATGTTTAATTCGAGGTACTGCCTCTTGCGAAGAACTGACAAATCCTCCAAGAGTATACTTGTTATGAAAAGTGCTTCTCACTCAGCCGTTCGGACTCAGCAAAAAACTGTAGGTCCCCTCCATTCCTGCCAACAACACGCACACAGGAATGGTTGAGAGTTGTAAGTCACTAGGCCCAGGGCTGTCGTTTCACTTTTTCAGAAAGCAGTACTTTGAGGAAAAAAATGCAGTACACAGCAGTACGGCACTAAAATATATAATCGTTCATACATTTAAGTTTTCTATAAAATAAAATGTTCATACAAAAATTATAGAACCATACACAGGCTCATTACCTACATGACTTAAGAGTACTGCAGTTTGGTGTTGTCAGTTCCAATTTTAAAAAAGTGGTAGATAAATTAAAAAAAGTGTTATAACCAGATTTTTAGAGGTAGATTTTAATTTAAAAAAAAAATAAAAAAAATAGTTTTTTTTTTTCAAGTTTCATTTTAGTCTTAGAGAATCATGTTATTCATCGAAGTATATCTACCTTTAAAAAAGATTTAAAAGGACTAGTTTTCTTTTTTTATTAAAATAAAAATCATGCTTTGTGTATTATTTCTGAATCTATTTTCACTGATTAAATCTTAAAGTCTCAGTCGTATCTATAAACTTTATCTAACTTTACTAACTTTGTCTAACTTAGCCGTCCAACTAGAAAAAGTTATTAATAAACTTTATTTACTGCTGTCCTAAAGTTGTCTAACTGAGAAAATGGCATCGGTTATCTAAAATTTGTCTAACTTGACATTTTATTTAATAAAAAGAAGCATATTTGACTAGTCAACCATCTTCAAAAATCTTATAAATAAGGCTGACTATGTTTAAATCAATATGCTCTGCTTTAAAAAATTTGTATAAACTTTTTTTGAATAAATGCGTAATATGTGGGAATAAAAGGTTTGTTCGTGTACTTTCTGGGCTAGATTTGGTAGTCTGTCAAATTTTGAGAAGTGGAGATGGAATTCTCTCAGAGAGAAGCAAGACTGTGCAAAAGACGAACGCATAGAACCAATAATTTCTGCCACTTTTTAAACGTCAACAAAATGTAAACAAAAAACCTACCAAGAAAATAAGAAAACAAAGACACAGCATTAGAATTCCTACTTTAACTTTATATTCATGATTTAGTTAGATATTTTGCATTTTTTTATTAGGTACATAGTATTAATTAATCCCAAACTCAATATTCCAGAAATGAAAAATAGAAATACACTTGAACACAAAATATCTTTCTATTTTAAAAATATTTGACTATAAAACATCAGTTTTTTAATTATCAAAAAGCACTAAACAATTAATATAAATTTAGTCTCATTTTCTTCTTTTAAAATAGTTAAATGAGTTTATTAAAAAAGGATGAACCGATAGATAAAAATCACTTTTAACAAGAAAAACAACAGAACTAAAAGTAAACAACAGCCATTTTGTTTTTGTGTTGTTGCTCTAAGCTCACGCTTCACGCAGCACAGCACTTACCATTTCTGCCCGAACAAATATCTTAGCAGAATTTGGCAAAAATTGTCAGGAAGGGGAAATTTTTACTCTATCTCGTGCGTGTTCTCTTCTCCAAAAAGTACACATTTTTTGCGTGCGTGAACAGCTTCGGGCTAAATTTGGTAGAATTGGGTAGATTTTGGCTGTTTTGTGTGAGTACATGAACAAACCTAATAAGTGAATTACCTACAGTTTTTTTTTAAATTTAAAAATTATATTCATTTTGTTGAACATCTGAAAGAACAAACGATAAAAAAGATAACAGCTTAAATAAGTTGAATTCATCCTTTGCAGTATATGAAAAATACAAAATAGTGTCTTAATCGCTCCCAATTATAGGTCAATGATAGCTACAACTGGCTTCTAAAATTTCTCATCATTTTGTTCTTAATTTAAATTCCATAGAGTTATTTAATAAAATTTAAATCGCCCTCTTTCTAAGATGGTAGCCTTCCACTTACCCTGGGCACCACGCACCAAAAATACCTAGTTTTATAATGAAAAGATGTAGTCAATGTCAAACACAAATAAATAGGTACTCGTAGTACGTACCTTCAAGAAATATTGCCTATAAATTAATGAAGTATTAATAAATTGTTTCAGTAAACTTGCTACACCAAAGTTCTTGCACGTTTTTCTTTAAATCTATTTATTGTATGAAAAAAATATGGTAATCTTTTTTGTGTAGAATTACATAAGCTACAAATTTTAGCGTTTAAAAACCAATAGTTTTCCAGAAATTAACCGAAACTCAGCTTTACATCCTTTCAACCCCAATAAAATTGTTTGCCTGAGCCAAATTTAGGTTTTTTTTGGGAAATGCTTCAGACGTCCAAAGAAAGCTCCACCAAAATTAAGCTTTGTCGGAATTTTGTCGAAGTAAAAGTAATTTCCTTTGGCTAGAGATCCATTAATAGAGTTTGATAATTTAGTTCTTGACAGATGGGTTAAAACTACATTTTGAAGTGAAGGGAATATTTTTGTTCCAAATGTCATCCAAAAGTCCTCAAACTACCTTTTTTCGGAGCAGAAAATAAAATTTGAAAAATACCAGATTTCCGAGTTTTTACTTATGAAAAGTATGTTTACGGCAAGTAAAAAATCGGTTTCGAAGTTTTCAGGCGTTTAAAGGGTTTTCTGTGAAATTTTATTTGTTAGATTACATAATATTTAAAAATAGTCATCCTTACATGAAAGAGGCTATACATTTTTGGAAAGGGTTATGATTTGAATTTTTTTGGAAAAATTCTCAAAAAAAAGCAGTACTTTGGTCGAATTAGCAGTACGGCAGTACGGAGTTTCAAAAAGCAGTACAAATACTTCAATTGCAGTACTTCGACAGCCCTGACTAGGCCCTGGTTCTCCACGAGCTGTTGCGCCACCCAATTTATTTATAATAAGAATTTTCCGAAGAATTTAAGTTTTTTCTTGTGTACAAAATGGAATTATGGCTTTTGATGGAACATTTGAAATAATTCAGATTAGCATGAAATTTTAGGATTTTCAATATTGAAATGAAATGTGAATCAATACACAATATAAAGTTAAGTGTGAAACAACGGCAGCAATCATCTCAAACTTTAGCAAATGCTTGGACTATATTCAATCGTCCATTAGTGTGCTGCTAGTAAGAGCTGGTTACGATACTAGAAAAGTCTCGATATGGTTTGGTATCGGTATCAGAAACCAAAACGATACAAGCCCCAAATCATTCAAATCGATACTGAGGTGACACCGAGCCGATACCGTATTTTTAAAACCGAAATTTAGTATCGATTGGTATCGGCAGAAAAAGAAGATTATTGAATATTATTAATTTATTGGAAATTAACAATAATTGTTTTAATTATTCTTACAATTGGTTTCTCGGAAAGGGCTCAAACGATATGGATGACATTTTCATAGGTTTTTTCATAAGAGGGAGAAGGTTTAGAAAATGATTTAAATAAGAACCGCCTACTGCCAAGCCCATTTTTTGTATGCTACATTTATCTGAAACGAATGATTTGAATGCAATTTTCAAACATGGTTGTTTTAAGCTGGAGGAAGTGACTTAAGTGAAATCCACCCACTGCCACGCCATTTTTTTTTTCTTATATTTTGGTTTAACGGAAATGGCTTCAAAGAACAATTTTACCAAAATAATTCTATTAATAAGAAAATTACATCGATAGAATTTGATTTGTTCATTAATTGCTTAATTTTTATACGGCTTACTGTATACAACGTCTGAAAAAAACAATAAGGCAAATCTTTCGTTCATTATGCATACATACCTACATATTTTGTTTATTGACTTTTTTGTACTAAATCTTAAAAATACCAAGCGAGTTCAACTACAAGATCAAGAACATGAAAGCAAGTCATGCATTTTATTTTTGTTTTCAATTTTAATCAGACAATTAATATTATTTATTTATTTATTTTGTTCAATTATTTATTTATGTACATATTTATTTCCTTGTTTATTCATTTGTTAAATTATTAATTTACTTATTCATGTTTATGTTTGTATTAATTATTTATTTCTTTATATATTTGTTTATTTATGTATTTGTCTATTGTCTATTGTCTTGAATGATTAAGATTTGGTGGGTTTACTGGTCAAGTTTTCATACATTTTAAATTTGTGATTAAGTAAGTACAATAGACGCTCGATATAGTGAAGTAATAAAAACCAGGCCTGTTCACTATTTCGAGGTTGTTCACTTTTTCGAGTGGGAGTTTTCTAAGGCTTTCAAAAGACGAATTTGATCCAAAATGCACATTTGGTTCGATGTGAATGTTTGTAATTGTAATTAAGCATTAAACAAGGCTTTCACTCAGGTTTAAACAAAAAACAGAAACAATTCCTCAGAGCTCTCAAACTGTGTAAAATGCTTGCGCGAATTTTTTTTACATAATACGTTTTTATATAAAATTTTGTGTGTTCACTATTTTGGAGAGTTCACTATTTCGAGATTCACTAAATCGAGCGTCTACTGTAATTAAGAGAAAACTTGCCAAGTAAATCTACCAAATTTTAATCATTCATCATATAATACCGATTTCTGTCATAATTTGGAGTTGTTTCGATATTCTAATCCAGATATTTGATATTAAACTTCATGAACTTAAAACTTGGCATATATTTTAGATCTCATTACTTTTTTTGGCTGACTTTTTACTCACAGATTTCTTGTACACATAAGAACTTGGCCCTTCTTAAACATTTATTTTTTTGTTGTGATTTCACTCCTTTTTGCAAAGATTTTATTTTCCCGGGTGAAAATCAAGCCCTACCGCTCTCCAATTCCAATTTTTCAATTTTTTTCTTTCTAAGTACTTTAAGCCCTACCGATCTACCAATTTTCATCATTCTACAACAATTGGAAGTGATCCATATAATATTATAAGAATTTTTAAGAAAGTGGGTGGATGCCACGCCTCCTGAATATAAAATTGCAGATTTTCGATTGTTTCCTTTGTATGCAATACAATGCCTACCGTTGTGCGAAATTTCAAGTTTCTACGATGTCGGGAAGTGCTCCATAATTTTGATGATCTGTCAGTGAGTCAGTCAGTTACGATATTTGCGATTTTTGAAGTCTTATATCTCAGAAATTACTAATGCTAAAGAGTTGAAATTTGGTGAGCCACCTGTGTTTGATCAGTTAAAAAAATACTGCGAATTTGAAGTTTCTGACTCTGTTGGTACTGAAGTTAGAGGGGGTTTGAAAATCGCTTGAGTTTGTTCCTGTAAAAAGGATTGGCTGGGCACTACCGTGCCCTTTGATGTAGTGCCGCGAACTTGGCTGGGCACTACCGTGCCCTTTGATTTTGGAGATAAGAAGAAACCCAAGAGATGAGCTCAGGGCTGTCGTTTCACTTTTTCAGAAAGCAGTACTTTGAGGAAAAAAATGCAGTACACAGCAGTACGGCACTAAAATATATAATCGTTCATACATTTAAGTTTTCTATAAAATAAAATGTTCATACAAAAATTATAGAACCATACACAGGCTCATTACCTACATGACTTAAGAGTACTGCAGTTTGGTGTTGTCAGTTCCAATTTTAAAAAAGTGGTAGATAAATTAAAAAAAGTGTTATAACCAGATTTTTAGAGGTAGATTTTAATTTAAAAAAAAAATAAAAAAAAATAGTTTTTTTTTCAAGTTTCATTTTAGTCTTAGAGAATCATGTTATTCATCGAAGTATATCTACCTTTAAAAAAGATTTAAAAGACTAGTTTTCTTTTTTTATTAAAATAAAAATCATGCTTTGTGTATTATTTCTGAATCTATTTTTCACTGATTAAATCTTAAAGTCTCAGTCGTATCTATAAACTTTATCTAACTTTACTAACTTTGTCTAACTTAGCCGTCCAACTAGAAAAAGTTATTAATAAACTTTATTTACTGCTGTCCTAAAGTTGTCTAACTGAGAAAATGGCATCGGTTATCTAAAATTTGTCTAACTTGACATTTTATTTAATAAAAAGAAGCATATTTGACTAGTCAACCATCTTCAAAAATCTTATAAATAAGGCTGACTATGTTTAAATCAATATGCTCTGCTTTAAAAAATTTGTATAAACTTTTTTTGAATAAATGCGTAATATGTGGGAATAAAAGGTTTGTTCGTGTACTTTCTGGGCTAGATTTGGTAGTCTGTCAAATTTTGAGAAGTGGAGATGGAATTCTCTCAGAGAGAAGCAAGACTGTGCAAAAGTAGACGAACGCATAGAACCAATAATTTCTGCCACTTTTTAAACGTCAACAAAATGTAAACAAAAAACCTACCAAGAAAATAAGAAAACAAAGACACAGCATTAGAATTCCTACTTTAACTTTATATTCATGATTTAGTTAGATATTTTGCATTTTTTTATTAGGTACATAGTATTAATTAATCCCAAACTCAATATTCCAGAAATGAAAAATAGAAATACACTTGAACACAAAATATCTTTCTATTTTAAAAATATTTGACTATAAAACATCAGTTTTTTAATTATCAAAAAGCACTAAACAATTAATATAAATTTAGTCTCATTTTCTTCTTTTAAAATAGTTAAATGAGTTTATTAAAAAAGGATGAACCGATAGATAAAAATCACTTTTAACAAGAAAAACAACAGAACTAAAAGTAAACAACAGCCATTTTGTTTTTGTGTTGTTGCTCTAAGCTCACGCTTCACGCAGCACAGCACTTACCATTTCTGCCCGAACAAATATCTTAGCAGAATTTGGCAAAAATTGTCAGGAAGGGGAAATTTTTACTCTATCTCGTGCGTGTTCTCTTCTCCAAAAAGTACACATTTTTTGCGTGCGTGAACAGCTTCGGGCTAAATTTGGTAGAATTGGGTAGATTTTGGCTGTTTTGTGTGAGTACATGAACAAACCTAATAAGTGAATTACCTACAGTTTTTTTTTAAATTTAAAAATTATATTCATTTTGTTGAACATCTGAAAGAACAAACGATAAAAAAGATAACAGCTTAAATAAGTTGAATTCATCCTTTGCAGTATATGAAAAATACAAAATAGTGTCTTAATCGCTCCCAATTATAGGTCAATGATAGCTACAACTGGCTTCTAAAATTTCTCATCATTTTGTTCTTAATTTAAATTCCATAGAGTTATTTAATAAAATTTAAATCGCCCTCTTTCTAAGATGGTAGCCTTCCACTTACCCTGGGCACCACGCACCAAAAATACCTAGTTTTATAATGAAAAGATGTAGTCAATGTCAAACACAAATAAATAGGTACTCGTAGTACGTACCTTCAAGAAATATTGCCTATAAATTAATGAAGTATTAATAAATTGTTTCAGTAAACTTGCTACACCAAAGTTCTTGCACGTTTTTCTTTAAATCTATTTATTGTATGAAAAAAATATGGTAATCTTTTTTGTGTAGAATTACATAAGCTACAAATTTTAGCGTTTAAAAACCAATAGTTTTCCAGAAATTAACCGAAACTCAGCTTTACATCCTTTCAACCCCAATAAAATTGTTTGCCTGAGCCAAATTTAGGTTTTTTTTGGGAAATGCTTCAGACGTCCAAAGAAAGCTCCACCAAAATTAAGCTTTGTCGGAATTTTGTCGAAGTAAAAGTAATTTCCTTTGGCTAGAGATCCATTAATAGAGTTTGATAATTTAGTTCTTGACAGATGGGTTAAAACTACATTTTGAAGTGAAGGGAATATTTTTGTTCCAAATGTCATCCAAAAGTCCTCAAACTACCTTTTTTCGGAGCAGAAAATAAAATTTGAAAAATACCAGATTTCCGAGTTTTTACTTATGAAAAGTATGTTTACGGCAAGTAAAAAATCGGTTTCGAAGTTTTCAGGCGTTTAAAGGGTTTTCTGTGAAATTTTATTTGTTAGATTACATAATATTTAAAAATAGTCATCCTTACATGAAAGAGGCTATACATTTTTGGAAAGGGTTATGATTTGAATTTTTTTGGAAAAATTCTCAAAAAAAAGCAGTACTTTGGTCGAATTAGCAGTACGGCAGTACGGAGTTTCAAAAAGCAGTACAAATACTTCAATTGCAGTACTTCGACAGCCCTGGATGAGCTTAGGAAGAAACCCAAACACATTTAATTTAAAAATTTATAACGAAATTCTACTAGGTACCGTTATTTCTGATTTTAAAAGATATTGAAAAATTAGTGGGGGAATAAACACTTTCGATTTGCTTGCAATAGAATTTAAAAATATTTAAACTTTTATCAGAATGATTTTCACTTGAGAAACAAAGTAGTTGACCCATTGGGTCATATGCAAAATAATGAGTTCAAGCTGTTTTCTCACTTTTTTGAGAACTTTCTTAGCTTCGTATGCAAAAAAAAAAATAATGACTGAGTAATTTCTCATGTGGTGACTTCGATCTCACAATGATGAGATCGATTTCATTTTGAAAGCTCTTATGTGATAGAACTCGGTTTGCTATGCAAAAAGGTGAGAAAACAGTTGATTTCATGAGATCGATCTCACAAATTATTGGCATGGGTTTTCTCTTACTCATATAGAACCGTCAAGATACCCGAATTTCAGCTTAATTTTGTTACAAATTAAGTTTATAAAAACTGGAGCGAAAAACTTTATTTCCAATTTTGTGTTGCATCTACCTACTGTTGTCAAAAAAAGGGAACAAGATATTTTTCAATTTTGTTAGTGATTTTTGAAGAGCTGTATTTTTGTAGTAGGTATAGCCGTATTGCGATGAAAGAAAAACATTTTGATGTTTCCTGTATGGAGGATTGATGGCAAATATTTTCCTTAAAGTATGTAGATACCATTATTGCTAACCGTATGAAATGATACGAGGCAAACATTTTCTATTTCTTGGATTTTTTTTATATTTTGATCACTAATATTTCAGCAAATAATGACAACATACAAAACTTAAACTTGAATGAGTAACTGTCACGTACCTATTCTAAGAAAACCTTTAAAAATTGTATAGGATTATGTTTTTAGATTTTACCGTTAGAAAATAAAAGTACAAAAAAATTGATTAACCGTTCAATAAAGTAAAATTAAAACTTACAGGAATATTTAAGGTATATTAATATAAAAATCTGCAAACCGACACCAGGTAATAGTGCAGGGGTGACATTCTGTATGGCAAAAACGAACAAACGTTTTCGTTTGTGCGAACAATTTGCTTCATGTAACTTTAAAAACGAAAGAATTCGATCGTGCGTGCGAAAGAACTTAAACGACAGGGGCCAGATTCTGTAATAAACGAAACGAAAGCGAAGGTTCGTTTTTCAAAAACGAAAGAAATCGTGCGAAAGCGAAAGTTGGCATTCCATATCGCATTTCGTTTAATTTATTTGGTTCGCTCAAGTTGGAGAGCCTCTGTTTTTCATTGCCTACTTTTAGGTGCCTTAAATTTGGTTAGAGATGACATAGATGCAGATGGTGAATAGTCGAACACAGAAAAGTGGTGAAAAAGTAAAAATAAATATATAATTTAGGATACAAAATTATATATAACTTGAACGAAAGCCTCTACAATTAATTTAGGAGAATATAAGTATCATTTTTAGCCATAGTCGTCTTGATTCAAAACAAAGTAGTTATTTTTTTTATATGGTGGATTTTCATAAATGGTAAAATGTGGTGAAAAACAAGGCACACATCTCTAGGCCTGGGAAAATAAACGAAAAGAATAAATAAAATAAAACAATTCTGTTGCAATTTGTAGGGAAGTCATAATTTAGCCAAATAACACTTATCATGGCTTAATTGTTATAAAACTATTGACAAATCATTTCTTCTTGGTGTAAAATCTTTATTTATTTATTTCATATTATTTGAGGATGGGTATTTAATGATGTTTGATATTAATCTTGATGAATATTTGAGACCGTGAGTGAAGGTGATTTGTTCGTAAACGATTTTTTTTGTTTTGGTAAAGTGATACATACTTTTATATCTTATTATTGTTAACTAAATGCATCAGAAGCCATCATGATTGTAAATTCGTTAAAGCTTTCCAAAAATATAACTTAATTATTTTTAATCTTAGAAACGTGAAGTAAATAGCTGTCGTTAAAGTTCTTTCGCACGCACGATCGAATTCTTTCGTTTTTAAAATTACATGAAGCAAATTGTTCGCACAAACGAAAACGTTTGTTCGTTTTTGCCATACAGAATGTCACCCCAGCTATTTACTTCACGTTTTAAAAATAATTTAGTTATATTTTTGGAAAGCTTTAGCGAATTTACAATCATGATGGCTTCTGATGCATTTAGCTAACAATAATAAGATATAAAAGTATGATCACTTAAGCAAAACAAAAAAAATCGTTTACGAACAAACCACCTTCACTCACGGTCTCAAATATTCATCAAGATTAATATCAAACATCATTAAATACCCATCCTCAAATAATATGAAATCCAGTCACTCACAAAATTATTCGGAATAAAAAGTTTTTATTTTTAAACATGAGTTTTATTGTCTGTTATTATTCTTTGTTCTGTTATTGTTGTTTTTCTGTTATCTACATTCCTCTTTGTTTCATCTTGTTATAATGCTCATTTTAATATGGGAAACATGAAAATTTAATAGCGTGAGATTCTACCTGCCGCTACTTTTTTTATAATTTCAAAAGAGCAAGAAAAATCATTATATAGATTTTATATAGATTAATTCCGAATACTTTTGGGAGTGACCGTATATAAATAAAAATTTTACACCAAGAAGAAATGATTTGTCAATAGCTTTATAACAATCAAGCCATGATTAGTGTTATTTGGCTAAATTATGACTTCCCTACAAATTGCAACAGAATTGTTTTTTTTTAATTTATTCTTTTCGTTTATTTTTTCAGGCCTAGAGATGTGTGCCTTGTTTTTCACCACATTTTACCATTTATGAAAATGCACCATATAAAAAAAGAACTACTTTGTTTTTAATCAAGACAACTATGGCTAAAAATGATACTTATATTCTCCTTAATTAATTGTAGAGTCTTTCGTTCAAGTTATATATAATTTTGTATCCTAAATTATATATTTATTTATACTTTTCCACCACTTTTCTGTGTTCGACTATTCACCATCTGCATCTATGTCATCTCTAACCAAATTCAAAGCACCTAAAAGTAGGCAATGAAAAACAGAGGCTCTCAAACTTTAGCGAACCAAATAAATTAAACGAAATGCGATATGGAATGCCAACTTTCGCTTTCGCACGATTTCTTTCGTTTTTGAAAAACGAACCTTCGCTTTCGTTTCGTTTATTACAGAATCTGGCCCCAGGCTTATTAACATATTTTTAATCGAAAAAAAGAAAAATTGTTAACAGCAGTTTAACGATTGAATATGGTGAAAGGGGTTCTAAGGAATGTAAAAAAAGTCTATTTCCCAGAATCGGAGTTGGAGGGGTGATTTAGGGAGTGAAAAAGAGGGGGGAAATTGTATTTTTGCGTTTTCCGACTAAAGTTGACCCCAAAATGAAAAGTGTTCAATAGGAATGTTGTAGTTCACGCAAAAATCTACAACTTTTACACCCATCACTTTTTAACGTTACCTCAAAATTTCCGAGATATTGGCGAAAAACCGTTTTTTTCTGGTTTTTGTTTTTTTATTTTTCATTTTTCCAAAAATAGTTGAATTTAAATGCAATTTTGTGAAAATATATCTTGTTGTGTCCTTAATTAGGAAATTCTTTTCAAGCCTAACCATTGATCAGTTTTTGAGATATTCAATTTTGTTTGGTAAAAATACTTTTTTTCAAATGAAAAATGTACTTCAGAAAATCATCATACCGAGTTCATTTAAGGATCATTAGTTTTTTTTTAGATTAACTTTTATATAAAATAATCAATTATGATAGTCTGATATATGAAACTCAAGATATAACCATTGTATGCGGACCTTATCACCCCTTTTTTCAAATATTTCAAACAAAACAAAAATCAACAAAATAAAGTCTCCAACAAAAGCCGATAAGGTTTGCTTGAAGAGCTAATATCATGGGTCCTTTTGATTGGATCATCAAGGTAGAAGTCTTCAGACTAAGGGAAAATGACAGAGCATCATTTCCTATTTTTTTTTTTAAGTGCATTGAAGACTTATTGACCACTAAATTTTAATAGGAAACCAAGCTGGTTTCGAACCCCCATCCCCACCAAAGTCTGAGAAAAAAACCTGCCAAAGTTGGGTATTTGATATCATAATACATGTACCTATAAACCTTCATACTCAGATTCTGGTTATGTATCCACTCCAAAAATTTGGTGTCGGCTCTTGTATTATTATTTTTGTTTTTCGTTGAAAACTGTATGTACTGAAATGGATATTTCTAGCAACATCGTTGCGGCATCGGCAGAACTTTTGTCTCGGGTCAAATAATAAAACACTATTTTATGTATCTTTTCCGTAGAACTCCATGGTGTGATAAATTTTTGCATTTTCCAAAAATTTTTAACAATGCATGAACCATTATTAAAAAATTACTTGACGCAAAATGATTTGTTTGCTTTTTTCGCATTTTTGTACGTGGTTACTATATGTTTTCATTTTTTCATATAAAAGTAAATATAAAAACAAAACTAATGATCCTTAAATGAACTCGGTACGATGATTTTCTGAAGTACATTTTTCATTTGAAAAAAAAAGTATTTTTCTCCATACAAAATTGAATATCTCAAAAACTGATCAATGGTTATGCTTGAAAAAAAATGTCCTAATTAAGGATACAACAAGATATATTTTCACAAAGTTCCATTTAAATTCAATTATTTTTGGAAAAATGAAAAATAAAAAATAAAAACCAGAAAAAAATTCGGTTTTTCGCCAATATCTCGGATATTTTGAGGTTACGTTAAAAAGTGATATGTGTAAAAGTTGTAGATTTTTGCGTGATCTACAACATTTCTATTGAACACTTTTCATTTTGAGGTCAACTTTAGTCGGAAAATGCAAAAACACAATTTCCCTCCTCTTTTTCACTCCCCAAATCCCCCTCCAGCACCGCTTCTGGGAAATAGATTTTTTTTACATTCCATTTTACCATATTCAATCGTTAAACTGCTGTTAACAATTTTTTTTATAAATGTGTAAAAAGCCTGCACTATAATAATTCAATATAAATTTGCAAAGAGGCAAACAAATAACCAAGAGACAATCACAAAAATTGTTTGTTTTTTGTGATTTACTATTCGGCGAAAGAAAATCCATAAAATCCTTAAAGAGTCCTTTAGCAGACACATTCCTGTTCTTAAAACCGCCCTTCAATTTTGTATTTTGTCACTATTTGCTTAAATATTAGTGACCAAAGACTAAGGTATCTCCATCAGTTTAAAGCAGATATCTCAGGCAAAACAAAATTCTACAGCAACACAAAATAAAGTTAAGTGAAGCTGAAAAAACATGTTACATGACTTATACATTCAATTGACTCAAAAATTTAAATTCAAAAGAAGTTGACACCTTTAAAAAAATAAAAAATAGAAAATATTTGTCTTGCGCAAAAAAATTATTTGCAAACAAAACGAAAAACTAGAAAAAAATAAGCAGAAGGATATTTTTGTTTCATCTCAAAAAACACTTAAATTTTTTTCTTAAACGTAATTTCATACTGACCACTTTTTCAATTATTTTTTTTCCGTTTGTGTATATTCCAAATCGGTTTTTATAAACATATGTAGCATTTCATTTCTTTAAACAGTAGTACTCGCAAAAGCTTACGAACATAATCCGACAGAATTTTAAACACCAATTTTTCGTTTCCGCGTTCAGAGAAATTTATTTTTTTTCGTCTTCTACGCACTGCACAGAAATAAAAGTCACAACACAACTATTTAAGACTAAGAGCTTGAGATCGATCTCATATTCATCGAGTCAGAGCTGTTCAGAGCGAACTCATTTTTTTGCATATAAAATTGAGTCCGAGTTCGGTTCTGCTCTATCGATCTCACATGTGAGTTCAAGCTAGTTAACTCGGACTCAAAGATCTTGCTCATCTTTTAGCATACGACCCATTATATCAATTGAACGCAATTGTACCTATGCTTATTTATTTAATTCCTAAAAAACGAGTACCTCAAACAAATATATAATTTCGGAGTGGATTTGATTATCGTTTCAGAATTTATTTCGAACGCATATCCCGATAGGGCTGCATAGCTTCTTGTTAATATAAAATGTAATGCTAGAATTCAACAGTTTAACAGATATAGATTTGGTCTCTGAACGACAAAATTGCTGGTTAACTTCCACTTCTGTCTTTAATTGACAAAAAATCGTTTGTCTTATCGAAGCAAATAAATTTTGATAAACGCCACTGTTCATTGACAGCTGTTTGTAATTGGTTCGGCTCTTATGAACTTTGTCACTCAGTGAAAATGTTTGTATAGCAGTGCCACTTATTTTGTTTTATATGTTCATTGAGTTAACTTTCTGACTTTTTTTTCAATTTTTTTTTTTAGTTTTATTTCTCACTTTTAGTATTGGCCAAATTTTTAAAATCACATTCAAATTGGATTTAATCATCGGTCAAATTCGTGTATTGATAAAGGATTTAAAGATGTTCCAAATGAATATTCTTTAACAGTCAAAGATAAAGTAACAATTCGTTTGTCAATATATTGAGCTATTTCTACTTTTGCCTTTAAAAGATATTGTTTTTCATTGTCAAACAGTGTTTGTCAATCCAAAGACAACCTATTTTGAAATATTTCCATTATTGTTATTTTGTGAAGTGACGCAGAATAAAAAATTATAATAAAATGAAAAAATTGCATGATAAGAGAGAGCTATAAGATACTTTTTTTTATAGCTCTCTGTGTTTATTAATTGATAATTGATAAACTGATATTCGAAGCAGAAGATTAGTGCTTTCAGAAAGTTTAGCAAATTTTGTCGAAAAAATTATTTCTCGTCCTTAAAAATCGCAAAAAACTTTTTTTGGTAGTTTTCTTAACGGAATTTCTGGAAAACCTGAGCTATTGATTAAACACGGATGACAGATTTGAATTCAACATTCAAAGGCTTGCTAAGAAACAATCCACACTGACCAAAAGTTAATAGGTATTTGAGAGCCTTTTTAATGATGTCAAAGTACTTTTTTCCCCTTAAATACATTTTTGAAATACAATTCTTAATTTCAAACCTATAATATTAAATTTTACTTTTGTATGTTTTTTGAAATATATAGATAAGATTTGATTTGAGTAACTGATGAGTTTGCTTTTGTCATTTAGGAAGTAATTTAAAAATAATGTCCCATATTTGGTTTTGCATTGAGGCCTCGAAAGCTCAAGCTACGTGGCACTATGGTTCAGGGGCGGACAAAAATCATTTCATCGACTGTTAAATATTTAGATTTTTGACATTGCAGTTTGATTAAGTAATAGTTGAAGCATTATGATCAGGATTTTTTTGTAAGAAAACAGTTTCTAAACATAAAATTTTGGACTCCAAAGTTGATAAATGATAAATGAGATTTCAGAGATTTTGAAGCAAAAAATGAGCATACTTAAAAGACAATTCTTTTCAGTTGCTTGATTCTTTTGACTTTTTTTGTTAATTTTCCTCTATCGGGCATAAAACACCAAATATAATATTAGAAAAATAAAATTGTATAACTGTAATTTTTTTTTGCGCGAATTTTAAAATTGGTAAAATTCAAAATTCAACAAAGAAAAAGTTAATGTTCCCTGGTCTTCTCCGGTCGGACTTATAGTACTGCGAACCTTCGAAAGCATCGATTTTATGTCTAAGGACCACTGAAAATAAAAAATTCTTGAATAAGGTTTTTTTTATTGGATTTCAAATCCTTGGAGTATATTATGGACAATTATGGTGTTTGGGAGGAACATGATAGCTCCATTTTAAAATTTGCCTCTTAACGTCCACCTCACATCGAGGTAGAGCCTAATCACATTTACCAATTTTCTTCAAATTTAGAAAATCTATGGAAATGGTCTTTAAAATATTGTGTTTCAAATTTGAAAAAAAAATCAGTTGACCCGTTAAGGTTCTAGCTCGATGTAAAGTGGGGGTGCAGAGGCAAATTTTAAAATGGAGTTATCATATTTCTCCCAAACACCACAGATATGTTAGTAATTTGTGGAGCTAAGCCTGTGCATTGATACCATTTTCAATCAACACTCTTATAAAAATTTTTAAGGGGCCATACAAAATCCAATTTATGACTTCCTTAACGCCCTATACCATCTTTACGAAAAAGAGTGTTTAATTTTTTTTTTAGTTTTAGTATAGTTATTGCTTCTCTACAATACACCTCTTAAAAGTGGGCGTGGTAAAGAACTTTGTTTGACCTAATTTTTAAAATAGGCAATTACTAGGTACACATTTTATCCTATGTATGTAGCTTTTTTTAACATTTTTTTTTTTAGAAAACGATTAAAAAAGAAATTTTGTCAAAAACGCCTTTGAAAGGGGGCGAGGCAAACATTTTGCATCATTTTTTGTTCTCAACCTGTTATTAAGGCAATTCGATTTGATTTCAATTACCCAAAAAATAAATATTTTTTCAAAAACGCCTCCAAGAGTGGGCGTTACCAAAATGTTTGTATGAGAGAGTTATTATAAATTACACTATCTACAACTTTTCTAAGGAACACAGCCCTCATTTACATCAACTGATTTGACGATTTGGTGACCTATTTTAAAAAGTGGGCGTGTGAGTAGGGGCATATTTTCTTATGATATCCTTTATCATTCCTGAAAATTTCATCTTAATCGGTTATCTGTTTCAATTTTTATTTTATTTTTCTAAAAAAGGAATATTTTGTCAAAACGCCCCCAAAAGTGGCGTGGAAAAATAATTTCGCACGGAAAATTTACTATAAATAACATTATCTACAACTTTTTTAAGGAACACACCCCACATTTTCATCAACTTTTGACGATTTGGTGACCTGTTTTAAAAAGTGGGCGTGTCAGTGGGCGAAAATTTTCTTTGATGATGTCTTATGATATCATTTATCATTCCTGAAAATTTCATCTTAATCGGGTAGCTGCTTCAGATTTTATAGATTATAGACCGCCTCTCCATACATCTTGAACCACTGTGCGCCGCCGCCGCCGCCGTCCTGACTCCTGAAAAAAGGCATATGTAGGTATGTTTAGTAAAGCTTACAAATACTTTGCAATAAATATTCGATATCTCATTTTTTGATTTTCAATTAAATGACGAAAGCCGCATGATTTTTGATATAATAGTAACTTCGCATAAATTATCCCTTAACATTGATGAAAAATATGTTTGAAACAAAAGGCCCTCAAAATGCTGAAGTTAAAAAATCGCATTATTCATAGTCATAATAAAACAATGTGGGTTTGTTTCAGATAATCTAGTCTCTATATACCTGTATTGAATATGAAAACATCAAAAGCCCGTATGTGACATTTAACGACCATTCAAATTTCCTGTCATGCATTCAAATCAGTTAAGTAATCTATGAATTAATATTGTAGAAAGTCTCTCTCATCTCGCATCCCTCTTCAATAATATATACATGTACCTAAACCTTCCTATACCTACACCTAACTTAACAGGCAAAAATCAAACGAAAAGATTGTTTATTCAGCTCTGACACCATCACACAAACTAGAGGGATACGAACGTTAACATGTGTGTTCTAAAATGTAGGGTGTAGATACACATAATAATCTTAAGGACAATGAATACCCCTCAGCAATTTAAAGCCACAAGTAAGGTTATGATTTATTTGTTTTGATAAAACCCTATAGGGGCTAGGATGTGCTATAAATTTATCGCTTTTCTTAATACCTGCAACCACCATCATATACCACCTATACCTATATTAACACCACCAACAACAACATACAACAAAAAAAGCACTTAAACTTTGCAACTATATGCCGAGGATGGAATTTTGAAGGGCTGCTGCTGTGATTTATAGATTCTAAATCCTCAATTCGAAGGAACATTTGAAGGACATGCTCCAGCTCCAGAGGAAATAAGCGAAGTGGGGTATTTCCTTTCTTTCTAACGACTTATGTAGGTATATGTATTATTGAGGGGTCCTTGAACATCCAGAGTCAAGATTTTTGTACTTTTTACTTCCTGATGTTCTGCCTCTCGGCGGACTCCTATTACTATTATTCCAACAAAGTATAGATGTATGCTCCCAATGGCACAACAAAAACAAACAAAAAATAACGGCACCTACGTTGTTTATATTTAATTCCGAACCTTTTTACACCTAACAACTGTATCATAGGAGAACACCAGAACTAACAGTATGTGACCATTCGTTTTATGGCTCCATGGGAATATTACTTACGGTCCTATTTTGTGTCTTATTGTTGTGAGCTCCAATTTTTATGGCGGCTTTTAACAATTCCATGCCCTTTGCGGGCTCAATTTAATTAAGCAACATTCAGTCCAAATTTTTTTTGTTTTTTTTTTTGTTTCTTGATATCCCTATTCGTGTATGTATACTTGACCTCCTAGGGCAGTGTGAGTGTGACTGTGACTATGATGGTGATGATTCCCATAACACGCGCAGTTTATTATCACACATTTTCGGTTTTGTGTGGCAAAAAGGTTATTCTCCTGATATTTTCATGTGAACAAAAAAAAAATAAATATTTCCACGCTTAACTATTTCATAGCATGATAAGGCTTTGACCATGGAGTTAAATATTCGCCTTTAATTCATCGTCCAAATTGCCCGAACGCACATAACACGACTATGAATTGCCAAAACAAATATAATTAAAGCCCAAACTTTTGAATTGTTGGAATGTTTTTTTTGTGTTGTATTTTATTACGACGCGCTTTCTTTAAGGGAGCCTCTTTTATTTTATTTCCCTTTTCATTTAGGTATTTGTCATCATCACCGTCATCAATAAATGAAATTAAATTCCGTTTCTCAAAAAAAAAAAAACATGAAATCATTCGCCATTTTTCCCTTTGCCTTCGTCCCATGATTTCCGTTTTCCGATTACGAAAATCCACTCACAGACTTTCAATGACTATTAGGAATTTTTGTAGGGATAAGAAGTGTGTATATATAGTTATGTACAGATGTGACCAACACCATCAATACTTGAGGAAATGAAGTCTCATTTTTCGTCGAATGATTTTAAGCCTCCTGACAAAAAGTATTTTAGCTCAGGAGCTAAATAAATTATAAATAGATTTGTGATATTCAAATATTTATAGGAATTTTCTAAGAAGATATTGTTATTATTTTTTTTTGTATATTAAGCAAGAAATATACAGAACAGTTGAATAGGGCCAATGATGACATTGAAAGGATTTTTGTTGATATTTTGAGAACTTACTAAATTGTGTAAGAGATTTTAAACTTTTGTTCCCTAAATTATAACGACAGAAGTTCAGTAAAACTCTTTACTTTTCTTATCACGTAGCGTCATCTTGTTGCGAATCTTTGAATTATTCTCTGAATAATTTTGTTCATTATTTGGTGAATTAGTTACGGATCATTTTTTGTAAGCTTTGGTCATTAAGTGGACAAAGGACTTTCAAAATCATTCAACTAGTAGTTATTTTTTTACTAGAACAACAATTAAAAAAAAAATTGCAAAATTTCATTAGTCTCGAATATCTCGAGGACAAACATTGATTTCGATTCTGGACTGATTTTATTCTGCCACACAAAACTGTTATTAAAAATTGTTAAAGTTAATAAAAATATTTTATAAACGGCTTTTTTTTAACAAAAAATACGGGCTAGGTATGAAATCTCAAAAATTTAAATCTCGCATTCGAAATCTCCCATAACAAAATCTTGCAATTACAAAATTCCGCTTTTCATAATTTTGCAATAACGAAATCCCGCAAACTAAATTGCAACATATACATTTTTTTCTCGCGTGAGATTTTAATTTGCGAGATTTCCATTAAAAAAATGTATTTGTTGCAATGCAATCAAATTTTTCGGGATATACATATGTATATGTAAATCTTCAAAATATGTAAATCTTTTTGACCAAACCGTTATCTATCAATTATTTTTGTTAAATTTTCAATTGTTCTCAAGACAACTTCATTAGAGTTTTGATTTTTGTTCAGTTCTGAGCATTTATATCAAAATTTGTGTCAAATATCAAAATTTGTTGTTGTTTTTACGTGTATTTAAGTCATCACGTTCACAGCCGTTTTTATTTCTGACAATCTCAATTTTAATTTTTAGTTTTTACGTGTGTTTTTTTTTTTATTTCAGACACTTTCAGTTTTGACAACTTGTGAAGATAGATTTATGTACGTTGTCGTAATAGGCATGTTCAGGAAAATGAGATCTCAGAGCCCTCATCTAATTCTGCTCCATCAAAAAGTGACCAAGTAATTTGACAAAAAAAAAACTGTGAAATTTTTTTGGAATCCTGTTCACTAGAATATGAGATCTCATTTTTGAATACTTATGCATTATATGTGATGTGAAAATTGCATTGATCATATTCGGCATTGAACGCGTAAGAGACAACTAATAACGTAAAATAAATAAAGAGATTGTTAACAGTAATAAAGGTGGTACAAAATTGACGGGTAAAGTACAGGTACGAGAGTTTGGTTGAAATTTGTGACATATTTCGGTGCGAGATGTAGATGCGAGATTATTAAAAGTGAGATTTTGTAATTGCGAGATTATGAAAAATAAGATTTTTAATTTGCGAAATTTGGTTTTTCGAGATTAAAAAAAATGCTAGATTTCGTTATTCGAGATTTTGGTTTATGGAATATCAGACGCTCTCAAAAGCTACAAACAATTTATTATTAAAAAATGTTTCTGCCTATGTGTACTGAAAGCAAACAAATCTTTGGTCTTCACTTGATTGCGAATTGAACACTTGATAAGGTTTCGAAGATCTTGAGTTGGCGATTTTTAAATAACAAATAAACATCAGATCTCTGGCTTCTGAGAGCAACAATGGAAAGTTATCAGTATGTAGTTCGCACCAAGCCTCTTTTTTATTTTTATTTTATTTTGTTTTTAAACAAAAATTACGGTACACGGAGAGAATTTAAAATCACTAGCTGCAAGCTTATCAGTTGCAATCTGAAAAATATGTAGATATTACCTATTCATAGATCACTTTCAGCAAAATTCACACAAAACCTGATGATTCCATGATAGCATGATCCTACGGGAGGGGGGTAAAAATCCCTCCACTTGGATGGGGGGGAAATTTTATAAAAAAAAATGAATAAAATAGAAACAAATTCATTTAGAAACAACGCCAACACTTACATTGTAACTTTTGGAATGCTAGAAATCCATTCTTAGTGCTTGTTTCCAAATAAAGTTCTTTTAATAAAATATTCAGCAAAAACCGTTTGGAAACTTAAGATAATTTTTCTTGCAAATATTGAGTTTGAAACAATTTTTTGCCAAACTGTTTATCAAAAACAAAAAAAAAAAAAGTTTGAAAATAGACCATATGAATGGACATTTGGCTTTCCAAAAAAGCTACAAGACAGTACTGTAAGTGATGGCAATTTAAGCAATTTTACATAATCGCATTTTTCTCAAAAACGGTTCCACAAATTTTCTTTAAAAAATTAACAAACTACTTTCAGTAAATGCTACTTTTGGGTGGAATACCATTTTTCAAAAAATGGTAATTAATGGTACCTCCCAAGGAATCATTTTTCTATTTATTTTCGATTTTATTCAAGACGAGTTGACTGATTTCAATAATTTTTATACAGAGGCTTCCAAAAAATATAAAAAGTTTTTCAAATATTCCAAAAACGATATGATCAATTTTTTTGAAACTCGATACTTAAGAGTTTTTTAGTACTCTCTACAATTTTTTTAGAAAAAAATTTATATTTATGAAAAAAATAACGGTAGGTACTTTCCATACAAAAGTTAAAAAACCGTTACTGAAAATATATTTCTTCTCAAACACGTCTCCTATGATTTTGATTAAACTTTTTCCATAGACTAAAATTAGTACGATCTGCTACCAAAAATTATAAAATTTTGCACTTAGCAACTATTAATAGTACCTGTCATAGAAGGTTTTTTTTTATTTTGAATTTTCTCATTATTTGCTGAAAGGATTTAAATAAATTTTGTATATACAAATTTCAGATAAAGTTTAATAATATTGGATATCAAAATTTTCAAAAAAAAGGTTTTGAGTTTTTAAAAAAAGTTTAAATTTTGTTTGTTATTGGAAAATTCGATATATCAAAAACGGATTGACAATTTTTTTTAAAGTTTTGTTTTTATATACACATAAATACATTTCTTAGATTTGCATACCAAAAGTTGTCCTTAAAAAAGTTTTAAGAATTTTATTTTTTAAGAAACTATTTTTTTTTAAGACCGGTCCAGCTATTTAAAACTTTTTTTTTCATACAATCATATTCAATGAAGAACTAGGATGGCACTCTATTTTTCAGCTCAAACTGTCAAAGGAGTTGTTTTAGCTATGTAATTTAAATATCGTACATATTATGTACATGCTTCTCTACATTTTTCTATCATAATTTCCATGTTTGTATATGGGTCAATATTTCAAAACATTAATATTTTTCAATCTAAATTGGACCCTTGCTCAAAACAACCTATTTTGCTAGAATAACAATTATATCTCTTAATAACTCTTTAATAACCACTTTAAAACAAGGGGTCATAGTATTTGATTAATTCTAACGGTTTTTTAAGTCAGGGAAATGACATTTGTACAAGGGAATGACAAAAATGTATATTAACTCCGGTGATTTGATAAATATTTAATTTTGCGGATGGTTTCAGGAGGTTAAGGAAAAAGAGAACAAAAATACTATCATTCAAAATAGTATCCATGACTATGTCGCACGAACTTGCTCTTGTGGTTCAAGGTTTTTGCGAGAGTAGACATTTTTTAGCAATAATTACATTATTTTATGATATTTTGAACGAGAAAATGTTTAAAAATTGAAAACAACTAAAAATACTGAAAATATGTTTAAATGCAATGTTATTGATCCTTCCAGAAGTTCTAAAACTCAATCAATCATTATAATGAAAACTTGAAAGTCAGGGGAATGACACATAAAATGATGTTAGGGGGATGACTGCGAAGGGTGTTTAATGAGAATTAAATCGAAGTTGTAAGAAAATAAGGTGTTTTATATTGTTTATCATGTAGGTCCTTGTAAAAGACACAGACGAGTTAGCTTGTAAAATTTTTATACCACACGGTGTAGTAAAAACACGCGTTAGAGGAATGACAGTTTCGCTTGACGAAAAACAAAATCGTGGCCTTAACTTGAAATAAAAAGACAACTAAGTTTTTTTGAAACTCTTACTTCAATTTTCATAAGGAACAATTCGGTACCGTTAAACAACAAAAAAATCAGTTTTCTATTTTGAGCCTATATATATTTTTTTTAAATTTCCATTGGTGGGATAGAAATGATCAATTTATGGGGGACACTTACTTAATAACTCCTATTTAAAAAAATAAAGCAACTAAAAATCATTTAAATATTTTTTAGTTAGAATGCCTATATTATTGAAAAGACTGCATCATTAGATTTTTTGTATCGTTTTTAGTTTCGTTGCTAAAATTCAGGCATAGTGGTAAGTAGGCCTGGGGACACGTCAGGGGAATGACATTTTGGGTGTTTAAATGGAGATAGCGGGTATGGTAATTTTTTTAACTATTTTTTTCTTGAGCGAATATTAGAACCCGTTTGTTTCAAGCCATCCAATTAACAAACTTATAGTAAAATTTTGTACTTCTGTTCAAAAATGAAGGAGACTGAAATATTAATATTTTGAAATATTGACCCATATACAATTTTCTTAAACCTGCAGTGTCTGGAACATAAGAACAAGTCCAGTCGTGCATTTTATTATCTTCGATTTTCTTCAAAACGGTATGACTGATTTCAATAATATATTTACATAGAAGATATTAAAAACTATAGGTAGGTAATACTAAAATTTTTGAAAAAATATTTTTTTGATCTCTAAAAAATGTTTCAATTTTTTAGTTTGAAAATCAAATATTCCGAAAACAACATTTCAAGTTTTTTGAAACTCAGTACTTACGAATTTTTTTACACTTTTTTAAATATTTAAAGAAAACGTTTTACTTTTATAAAAAGGATAAAGGTGAGTTTCTTCCATACAAAAGTTAAAAAACCGTTAAGCAAAATGTTTTTTTTTTTTTCGAAAATGGCTCCTACACATAAAATTTTTTTGTACAAATTTCAAATAAGTTCAAATACTACTGCATATCAAAATTTTCAAAAACAAAAAATTGGAATTAAAAAAAAATTTCAAATATTTTTTTTTTAAATTCGATATCGCAAAAAAATGTTGAAAATTTTTTTTTTTTAATTTAATTAATTTTACTTACATGCAAATTATTAAATATTTAAAATTTGCATACCAAAATTTGCCCTTAAAAATATTCTAAAAATTTAATATATGTATGCAAAATTATTTTTTCTTAAAACCGCTCCAATGATTTTAGATTTTTTTCCCAAACAATTATATTTATCCAAGAATTTAAATGGCGTTCTTTTTTTCCACCTCAAACTTTCAAAAGATTTGTTTTTTAACTTATTTAAGTATCGTATTTCAAATTTTTAAACATTTTTCTATTATAATTTTCAAGTCTTAGGTAACTGAGGGTTGAAGAAAATTTTATAGACATGGAAATAAAAGGGCAAGTACGTGCAACCCAGTCATGCATTTAATTTTTCAATTGATTGCTGACTGAAAAATTAAAAATGTACAGTACATACTCGTATTTATACAAAAAAAGGTCCGGAAAATGTTATGGAATAAAGTGACTGGTTTTTAGTTTTGTTTATTAATTAAACTTAGCATAATATGTTGAAAATTATGAACTACGAATCTTAATTTATGTAGTAGCAGAGATTGGATTTAATCTTTAATGAGCTTTTCTTCTTCTTTCATTTTTGAAAGTGCACCGACCCAAATCGACTGATCACTTAAAATAATTTATTGCCTTATAGTTCCATACTGAATTCTAATGATGATATTTTTTAATTTGCTAATTATTATACAACATAGTATTTTTTTGAATGTTTATCACTCATAGCTTTACACACAATTCTAAAAAAAATGACTACAAATAATAACGTTTTTCCTGGAAAGAATTTGAAGAGTTTTAGAGAATGATCCTTAACTTGAGAAACTATTTCTTGGTCTTCATTAATCAGATATCAAATCCATGATTATTTTAGAGTTTACACCCAAAAAATGAATGTTCAAAATGGCATTTTCACACTGTTCAAATAAAAACCTTTACATTTAAAAAAAAATAGGTCTACAACATGTTTCCTGAGATGATCTCGAGGAGAACCAGAACCAGGGCCTAGTGACGTACATAAAACTCTCAACCATTCCTGTGTGCGTGTTGTTGGCAGAGTGTCCAACGCACTAACTATTATGCCACGAGGTACCTACTACCTGAGATGCAAACCGAGGTTAAAAATATACTTTATTCTTTATTGACAAAAAGTGCAATATTTTATTTTGGTTCAACAAGTAAGAACCTACGTAACCTATCTAGATAAAATTCTTGTTCATAAATATCAAATTTCTTGGATCTTGGCAACAATTTAAGTAAAGGATCTAACGAAGGGTTAGAATTTTTCAAAGTAGGTAAATGGGATAAATTTAGATTTGAATATAACGAGTTAATTCATAGATGATTGTTATTTTGATTCATATGGGTAAATCACACGTATGAACACAAAATTTTATAAAAGAACTTTATAGTTTTCAATTACGAATCAACATACCTAAACCGAAAATCTGTCAAAAAGGAGGGATAAGTATTTTCTTTTTTTTTGTCAACAAACAACCTTTTATTTATGAGTAACATTTTAGTATTCGGTATTTTAGCCCAGTCAAATTAGGAAATCAAATCGCATTTTTCGGTGGACAATTTTTTTTTATGAAATCTGTTTGGGTACGCCTTCTTAGCATAAACACGAGTTTTTGGGATTTTTGAGGTAGGGAAGAGCCGCTATCTTGAAAAAGAGATTGGTTTTGTTTGTATGCAATAGCTCGCTCGCATTTCATTTTACAGCAAAACGTCCAACTATAAATTACCTCTGTAGGTTATTTAATCTTTGAGTTATAACGGGCCAATGTTCCTCTATGGGTTGTGTTTTGGGGGTGGTATGACTTTTCTTGAGTTATCTCGGTTACCTCTGATTTTTTTGGATAATGCTCTTAGAATAATTTTTAGTTCTTATAACGACCTATAAAATGAGTCTTTAATCGATATCATCAGCCATGAATTGTGTGAATTATCCAATTCATAAGTTCTCACTTTAAGAGTCAAGAGAACAAAATAAGTATATTTTTTTCGAAAATATTTATCCGATGAATCGTACAAAAAAGATCTTACTTAAAATGTTGTCCATGGTAACATATTACATGCGTGGAGGTGCATCCACGACATAGAAGGTCATAGGGTCCTGGCTGCCCTGCCGACTAGGTCAGGGTACCGACACACGTTACCTGTTGTTGAAAACTGGTTAATTTAGTGAAAGCCAATTTCCGTAACAAATTCTTTCCTGTTACATATGTGGAAGTTTATATTTGTTTTTGGGCTTTAGGTCAATAAATGAAACAAGATCTTTTTGTTTGTTCACGACGTTTCGTCCATGTCTATGGACATCATCAGGTGTAAAACCAAAAATGATATCTATATTTGCATTGAAAGCCCAAAAACAAATATATACTTAAATCATAAAAGGTCACCTATTCTATCATATTATGTGGAAGTTAAACATCGTTTAAATCAATTTATGGAGTGTTTGATTTTAATCTTTAAAAATTGATGAAAAATTTTAGAATAAAAAACAAAAAATTGAAAAGTACACACAAAATAATTTTTATAATTTTGATAAAATTACCATTCAAGATAGTAGGCCTGCAACTCGCCTTCATTTTTAAGACTTAACTCCAACTGGCACACGCGAGATAAAAGTTTCTAGCAAATATTATTCGAAAATATATAACATAATTTTTTGGTAAATAATTAATAATTAAATATAGGAAAACAGTGTGCACGGACCTTAAAAGCACGATTTGAGTAAGTTCCGCCACAGTAATTCTGAGTAATTTTTGGCTATAGAACTCTTATATTGAACATTTTTCTCGCATGCACCAGTTTTTCCCTTATTTGAATTCTTTTCGGGCTCGAGTTGCAGTCCTATAAAGAATGATTTAGTTGGAGGTTTCTGACTTTGATTTGAAAAAACAAAAATTATACACAAAAGGTAACCTCATCATAGTTTTTTAGGTAATTGTTTAAATGTGTGGTTTCTTATATTTAGGTATTATTGGAAATAATTGAGGGCAATTTGAGGTCATATTCCTTTTTTGCAATTTTTAAGAAAATCGTTCTATTTTCAAAATATACAATTTGCTTACAGCCCTATTATTGACACGATTCAAAACTAGTTTTAACGTAAAACTAGTTCTATATAGTCCGGGAGCCCACCGTAAGATTACCTATCTCTTGGCGGCCACGCAAAAATTGGATGCCAACCGATAGCTTTAGTCCAAACATTTACAAAACTGCTGGTCGGACAAGCTTTATCTGGTCGCAATGGTTAGAAAATGCACTTTTCATTTGCATTTTCCGCTAAATGTACCTATAATATAAGCAACTTATATAAATGGGGTATCAAATGAAAGCTATGACTGTCCTCTACACGATACCATTGGTTGGACTGACTTTTTTTGGCTGTTACAACGAGTCCGACCATTAAAAAAAATGGTCTTTTTTTAACACTGCGTCTTACATCAGCGAAAACTGAGTAAAATCATTTGAAATGGTTAGGAAAGTGGCCTTAACCACTTTTTTTTCATTTTCATCCAAGGATGCACAAAATCTCTAATTTAAGAAAAGTGGTCGGACTCGTGGCAACAGCCAAAAAACTCTGTCAGACCATCGCTTTTGTGTAGAGGACAGTCTTAGCTTTCATTTGATACCTCATTTATATAAGTTGCTTATATTATAGGTACATTTAGCGGAAAATGCAAATGAAAAGTGCATTTTCTAACCATTGCGACCAGATAAAGCTTGTCCGACCAGCAGTTTTGTAAATGTTTGGACTAAAGCTATCGGTTGGCATCCAATTTTTGCGTGGCCGCGATGAGATATTTAATCGTACGGTGGGCTCCCAGACTATATTGAACTATATATGAATAGATAATGTGACCAATTATTTGAATATAATTTTTTTTTTTCTATTAGGGTCAAGGGGGGTAATTGTAAATGGAGGTAATTGTAAACAGCTTCTTGTTTTGAGAAACCTTTCGTCTGAGGGAATAGGCACCAGTTTTATTAGGAAACCTTTTATTTTCTCGTTTTGCTGACAGGAAGCAAACATCATCTTTCAACGGGTTAGTCGAAATTTTTGCGTTGACCGGAGTCGTTAAATTTTTTTGAGATTTTCAAATTATTTGAATTCTAAAAGATATTGTTAAAAAAAAGATAACATGTCAAAGTAAGTGCAAATTTCTTTATAAACATTTTAATATGATTTGTGAATGCATATAGTATTTTCGTTCCTTTTAACAATGAAATACAAAAGTTTTTGGTTGTTTACAATTTCCACATTTTTTTCCTCCCATGGGCAATTGTAAACGTTAAAATGGGGTGAAAGTAAACACTTTGGGGTAATTGTAAATGTCAATTTTTAATAACTTAATAGTTCCCCTAATAGCATAATTTAATTTATAAAACATGCCACGTGTTTTTTCTTAAAGAATACAAATTTTTTTAAATCTGCGCCTATAATTTATAAAGAAGTTTTAAAAATAATTTGTTTGTTTTAAATAAATCAAAAATGGTGTAAATTGCAAGCCTTTTATTTGGGGTAAATGTAAACATTTCTATTTCAATCTCTTCTCGTCGACAAATGGTACCTTATTATTTTTTAAAAATTAAATTTTAGACATTTGTTTCATTTAATTCTATTTCTATGGCCCTTGTAGACACTTATGTCCGTGTTTCCAATTGCCCCATTTTTTTAATTTTTCTCTTAATTTAATGGGGTAAATGTAAATATCGATTTTTATAAAAACTATGAAACCTACAAATTTGCTTATAATCCACATTTATTATCCCAGGTAGTCATTTTGTAAAGTACCCCATAGTTTAGCTAGAAGACACATTATAAATTATTAAAAAAATGAAAACGCAAAATCGTTCACAATTACCCCCTTTGACCCTACTTAGGTAGGCTTTTTTGGTCAATTTATATTTGAATGCAAATAAAACAAGTTTATCTCATCTTTTTCCCAACATTTCGTCGCTATCCACGACTTCTTCAGGGGTAGATCTATGTTTATTAAATAAATATGAACACCAATGACAATTTTTCGAAAATATTTTTTGAAAGCAAACTTACTTTAAAATTTGTAAAATTTTTACATGTAGCTATAATTGTTTTGTTTTTGAACTATCACTGTTTTATTAACTTTTTTAACAGAAAAATAATAAATTAACATAAATTTGACAAGACTAATAATTTAAAGGAACAAATACAAATTATCACAGTAGTGTTGCAATCAGGTACTTATTTTATTGCCAAAGAGTAGCTCACGATTGTATTATCTCTGTCTTCTTTTGTGAACTAGTTTTACGTTAAAACTAGTTTTGAATCGTGTCAATAATAGGGCTGTTAGCGATTTTTTTTTTTTTAGTGTTACCTACTAGTCAAAATCCTTTAGTTACAAAATTTCATCTTTTCGTTACACTGTGTGGCTGGCATAATTTTCGTGCAAAACATCTATGGTTGCATTGCAAGCGATGTGTGCCAAAGTATACACACTATCACCCACGTTCCATGAAGATGCACAAGGCTTTACCCCATCTCTAATATGCCAGTTTTTTTGTGTTCAATTTTTACGATGTGGCAAGTACTTAATGCATTAATAAATTGAACTCGAGATTTTGATCAAACTTTTTATTGCATAGAGAGGACGAGCAAAGTTGATCTCACAATTCTGTCTGTCTGTTCATTGAGTTACAGCCTAAACGGCGTGCGTCATTGATTTTCTTTAAACTTGGAACATTTTTTGGTCAGCCCACATGCTTTTTTAGTACAACTTGTGGGTGGGAAACCAATTAAAAAAGGTGGTTCCTCCCAATGAACCATGTTTTTATTTTCGATTTTCTTTAAAAAGGATTATACCTTTTTAAAGAAAATCGAATCGAAATGATTTCCATAATTTTTTAATACAGAAGCTTCTGAAATAAAAATCAGTATTGTTTACCAAAATTTAAGAACAAAATATTTGGATTTTTTCGAAATGTTTTAATTTTTTTTCGGAAAATCAAATATTTCCTAAACGACTTAATTGATTATTTTGAAACTCTGTATTTAAGGTTCTTTTTTATGAAAATATAAAATTTAAAAAAAAGCCAGAGTCGGGAAATACCTAATGATTACTTTTTGTACTTAATTTTGTCAACTATAGTTTCAAGAGAGCGCGGTGTATGAAATCCCCCAAACCAAATTCTTAAATAAGAAAAATCTCGCATAAAAATCTCTGAAAACGAAATTTCGCTCTTCATAATCTTGCTTTTCAAAAATCTCGCATTTTACATCTCGCACCAAAAAGTCTCGCAAATATCAACAGAAATCTCGCAAATTAAAACCTCGCATATTACAATCTCTCAAATCAAATTTCGCAAATTCAAATTTCACAGTAACATTGTTCCTTGCAGTTTCGCCGTGAGTAATAAAAATTGTTCGAATCAAATAAAAAAAAACTCGACAGTGAAAACTGTTTTCTTTGGCCTCGATTATTTCTCAAAACTTATTTTTAAAAATAAAAAAAACTCGATGATCTCCTTGTTATCTTTGAAAAAAATTGAAATATTATGTATACCTAAACAATAAAGATATGGTCTAAAAGTATGAAGCCAGGCCCTCGATTCATTTGCAGAAGTTAAAAAATCTTCCAAAATTTAATAGCATTGCAATAAATTAAATTGTTTACTGTCGCAAATTTTATTCTTTTGTGAGATTTTAGTTTGCGAAATTTCGATAAAAAAAATTCCTTTACTGCAATGAAATAAAATGTTGCTATAGATTTTAGTTTCCGAGACTGTTTAAAGCTGTATTTGCGAGTTTATGAAAACGAGACCTCGTAGTAGTAATATTTCGTAACGTGAGATTTCGAATGTGAAATTCTTATTGTTGAGATTCGGTACCAATTCCTCATTTCAATAACACGTTTTATGAGTCGTATTTGACTACAGTCCTATGTTGTTAATCCTGGTGTCGTAAATTCGACTTCACTCGTATAAGTATTGTGAAACACACAATATCGCATACGACTTTTCATATTTTATTATATTCCAAGTCTCGTATTTGTTTGAATTGAAGTCGTATTTGTGTCGTTTATTCGTCGTGTAAAATTTTTTGAACGAGATAAGCTTTTTTTTTGGATAAAAGTGGACAAAAACCAAATTATTTATTTTGTTCAATATATCTGAATCACTATTTTACCAAACATTATTGTCATGGCATGATCCAGCGTATCTCGCATCAACAATAATTGCACTTAGGAGACTGCTTGATGTAAAAAAGATTTGAAAGCTGTCGAAAGACTGCAGTATTTTAACCGCAACTAAAAGACTTCAAGAGTGAATTCTTTTTAAAGAAATTTAAGACTTCAACATTCAAGCGATATTTACTAATGAATAAGTAATGCACTCCTTTAACTTTTGGTGGCCTTAGATCTTAGGGCCGCAGCATCCTTACCAGGTTGATGACAATTTTTTTGCTGCATTTTGGTGGTCTTAGCGACTACAGGTTAAAAGCACGTTGGTTGCAGAAGTACAAATTTGTATGTTTATAAATTTTTAAGCGGTGTAATTTTCTTTAACTTTCGTATTTTGTTTTTGCATTTTGAAAGTGCATTATAGTGTTTAAAAAGTACCGCGGTATCGCTGCACTAAAACGAACGGTACGTCTACGAAATTTGGAGTGGTATGATCGTTGACTAAATAAGTCAATGGATCTCATATATTATAAAATAGTTTTGATTTTTATTCACAAAAGGATTAATAAATTTGAGAACAAATTTAAGAAGATTTAATATTTGAACCACGACGCGAAGGCAACCGAATCCGTGCCCATAGTTGGCGAAACGTCTGATGTACTGGATCCTCCTCTGAGTGCAACCAGGCTTCTTCTTCTTTTAGTTTTCTAGTTTGGGAGTCTTCTTTTGACCTAACCGAAAAGAGCTAAAGATCCATGCACTCCGGGAAGTGGTACAGTGACTTTCAATTCGAAGGATGACAAGCTTCTAAGTCATAGTTGAGAACAAACCCCTCTGTGATGCCCTTCATTTGGAAGAGGCAATTATATCCTTTTGGGAAACCTCTATAGGGTTTCAATGGTGCCCAAACCATGTACATATAAAAAGCTGCATGTTGGCTGCTCCGTATCAAATTCTTGTCACAAAAACAGGACAAACAACATAAATGATTTTATTTGATGACATTTTAATTATTTGACAATTATCTACAAGCAACGATATGTTTTTTAAAGCTTCTCGTATCCAACGTCCAGTTTTTATTTCTGACAATCTAAATTTTAATATGTTGTTGTCTTTACTTGTGTTTTTTTCCTAATGTTCACAGCCATTTTTTATTTCCGACACTTTCAGTTTTGACAACGTGCGCAGTATAATACCTTAGAACCTAAACCTAATACCTTAGATTTGTGTACTGTGCTTGAAACCCAATTTTGGCAATTTATTAACTTGACAAAAAAAAAAAATAGACCTCCTGGACTACTTTCTCTTTAAATTTTGAAATGAGCACTTGAGTGAGTTTAGCTGTTTTTTTTTATAATTTGATTTAAAGTTGGGTTAGGTTAGGTGAAGAATAAGTGCGGCTGCAGTAAAAATGATGCCACACCTAGGGGCAGTTTGTTCATAGCTAATATCACCTATAATCAATTAATTTTGAATCTGTGGAATTCTCGGATATGCTTCTTATTCAAAAATTTAATCAATGAATCAAAAGTTTGAGCTTTGAATCATTGAAATAAAAAAAACAAGCTTGTTGTGATTGATTAACATCACTAAATTAATTACAAATTTGAATCAATATGATTGAAAAAAACTGTCCACTAGAACACTTCCAGAGTCGATTGTGATAGCACATACACTTTTCTATCTATTTCAATCAATCGTATATGAGACATGTATGTATCTATATGTAACATTACAAAGATACTTAGAGAAAAAATCTCTCAAATAGAAACTTCATCCTTGGGACAAGAACAGGACTAGTGCGGTGAATGTGAAGAATTATTTCTTCCTCTTTTCGTTCTTGCAACTTTTGCAAAAATACATTAAATAAACTATAATTCGTTTCTTAACAAAATAACATAGAATGAAAAATAACACATCTTTCACATTAAAAGTAAATTATCCCTACCTAAAACCATTTATATCTACTTTTTATAACAACAACTGAATTCTCGGTTATTTAAACCCCAAGATCAAAATCATTTTCCGAAAGAACACGGAAAATAAATTTCCCAATCTTACTTTTCAAACAACCCAGGTGGGTACTCAGTTATGCAGCAGCAAAACTATTGAAATAATTAAAAAAACAAAAAACGAAAGCTACCTATCTGTTCCAATTTTTCTAAAAAAAAAAACCTAGTTTTTTTTTTGTCCAACAATTTATGTTTCAGAACCAACAAGCGCAGAAAAATAAATGGCAAAAATAAAAAATCTCAAGGATAACAAAAGTCTGCTCTGGCATTGTTTGAGCAGAGAAAGTTGCTCGAAGCAAAAAATTAGAGCAAAACTCTTCTGTTTAATAGGAGGAAAAACACTGGAAAAACTGGAGACTGCTCAAACAAAAACTTAAACAAAAAAAAAAAAGTTCAATCTGAAAAATTAATATTGTATCTGGAGTACCTACAAGGTGGGTGGAATTTTGTGTCCATGAACTTGCAGCTGGGTATACACTACTACTCATCCTTTGGCACTTTGATATATATTTTTTTTTTTTTATATTATTGTTATGTTGTTTTCCATTTCCAATAGCTTTTCTGAATGAATTGTTTAAGCCAAACGAACGAAGGTTGGAGTTGGATAAATAAACATCAGTGTCTCTGAAGAGAGTGAGGAAACTATGTCAATAACAGAGGGTAGTCGTCTATACCTACTCAGTAAAATGAAAGTACCTCTCTCCTCAAAGCACATTTTCATTTCATGGATTATGAACTAGTTTTAAAATCGATTTGTATGTATGTACGAGTACATGTGTATTTAAACACCTATACAGTATGTTTATTTGCCTTACTGATAGATTTTCGAAAAGAGATGATATATAGTCTTACAATTGATTGTGCTGTCATCTTTGACAGTTCTTTGTAAGTACTTTATTATGAAATGGAAAGAAGCTTACAGTTTTAAAACTAGACGCAATTTTTCGTTCAGTCAACCTAAAGTATTACCAAATCAAAGGCACGGTAGTGCCCAGCCAAGTTCGCGGCACTACACCCTTTTTACAGGAATAAACTCAAGCAATTTTCAACCCCCTTCTAACTTCAGTTCCAATAAAGTCAGAAACTTCAAATTCTCTGTATTTGCTGAGATGATCAAACACAGGTGGTTCACCAAATTTCAACTCTTTAGCATCAGTAGTTCCCGAGATAAAGGACTTCAAAAATCGAAAAAACCGTAACTGACTGACTGACTGACTCACTCACTGACTCACTTACGCACTGACTCACTGACAGATCATCAAGATTATGGAGCACTTCCAGACATCGTAGAAATTTGAAATTTCGCACAACGGTTTTCTTTTCAGGGGGCGTGGCATCCACCCACATTCTTAAAAATTCTTATAAATTATATGGAGCACTTCCAATTGCTGTAGAACGATGAAAATTGGCAGGTCAGTAGGGCTTAAAGTACTTAGAAGGAAAAAATTGAAAAATTGGAATTTTCTATTCAGGGGCGTGGCATACACCCACATTCTTAAAAATTCTTATAAATTATATGGAGCACTTCCGATTGTTGTAGAACGATGTAAATTGGCAGGTCGGTAGGGCTTGAAGTACTTAGCAAAACAAAATTGAAATTTTCCATTCAGGGGGCGTGTCATCCACCCATATTCTTAAAAATTCTTATAAATTATGTGGAGCACTTCCGATTGTTGTAGAACGATGAATATTGGCAGGTCGGTAGGGCTTAAAGTACTTAGAAAGAAAAAATTGAAAAATTGGAATTTTTTATTCAGGGGCGTGGTATCCACCCACACTCTTAAAAATTCTTATAAATTCTGCAGAGCACTTCCGATTTTTGTAGACCGATGAAAATTGGTAGCTCGGTAGGGCTTGAAGTACTTAGGAAGAAAAACTTGAAAAATTGAAATTTTCCATTCAGAAGGCGTGTCATCCACCCACATTCTTAAAAATTCTTATAAATTATGTGGAGCACTTCCGATTGTTAAGAACATACAAAGTTGAAAATAAAAAATTGAGATTTTCCATTCAGGGGGCGTGGCATCCACCCACTTTCTCAGAATTGCTATTATTTATATAGAGCACTTTCGGTTGTCGTAGAATTATGAAACTTTGTAGAGCGGTAGGGCTTGATTTTCACCTGGCAAAATAAAATCTTTGCAAAAACGAGTGAAATCACAACAAAAACATAAATGTTAAAAAAGCGAGCCAAGTTCTTATATCTACAAGAAACCTACGCGTAAAAAATCAACCAAAAAAAGTACTGAGATCTAAAATATATGCCAAGTTTAAAGTTCACGAAGTTTAATATCAAATATCTGAATTAGAGTAATATCGAAACAACTCCTAATTATGACAGAAATTTGGTATTTTATGATGAATGATTAAAATTTGGTGGATTTACTTGGCAAGTTTTTTTTTAATTACTTACTAAATCACGAATTTAAAATGTATGAAAACTTGACCAGTGAACCCACCAAAATTTTTACCAGTAATCATTTAAAACCAAATTTCTGTCATAATTAGGAGTTGTTTCGATATTACTCTAATTCAGATATTTGATATTAAACTTCCTGAACTTAAAACTTGGCATATATTTTTAATCTCATGACTTTTTTTGGTTGACTTTTTACGCACAGGTTTCTTGTACATATAAGAAATTGGCTCGCTTTTTTTAACATTTATGTTTTTGTTGTGATATACTTTAATGAATTTTGTTCATAAAATTATAAAAACTTTTATCAACATAAAGTTGCTTCAAATGAAAGGGAAAGAGTGTATGAATGGCACTTACAAATATTTAATTTTTAACGAAATATTTCATCGAGCCAAGAAATTGTTCGTTGATTCAATGAAATCCCTTTAAATATAAGTATGTAATTTTAAAACTTTATGAATAAACTTTTTTAGGTGAACGCTAATTTTTGTATCGAGCTATACAAGAAGTAGAAACTATAGACAAAAGGCCATGTATGTTATTTCGAAAGGCAATATTCCATAATTTATTGGTGAGATAGATAGCCCATATGCTCCTATTAGTGGCCCAAAATTGGACTTACAATCAATAAATTAAGCTAACAAAAGGTCGAATGTTTGCTACTGTGCAATAATGTTACTAACAATTATTCTTATTGACAAACATTTTACATTAAAAAATATAATTCCAATAGCTCATCAAAAAACACCCTTTTTAAACTACACACAATATACATACTTAACTTATCCCATATGTGGCTAAGATTTTTCAGTCAAATCATTTAGACACAAACCCATGTAAAAAATGATCCTCTTTAGGGACATCTAAGGGATAAAAAATAAACCCCTCTAGTTGAGTGGCTATAGTGGTATACCTGAAATGTGGGCTATCACATTATAAGAGGGTTTCTCTGGCTTATAAAAAATAGATATAAAATGGACTAACGACGTATATAGGTAATTGTTGTCTTTTTTTTTTTTTTGGAACAACTTTTGCTCAAGAACTCTCAGACCAAAACAAATTGAATTTCTGATTTTAGAATAAAAGCATCAGACGAGAATTAATTTTTCCCTCAGGATTTTCATTCAAAAGAGTTTTAAATTTTTTTCTTGAAAGTTCTGAATAATATATCAACAAAAAAAAAAGGAAAAAAAAAATAAAATAATTCGCAAGAAACATCTCAAATTCAAGAAGAATGAAAAGGTAAAACCATATTTTATTCGACACTTTAAACATTCAAATTAAGGAGAATATGCCTATAACTTTTTCGGTTTTCAGTTTTGTGGACTATTGGCTTTGGTAATTTGGATTCTCAAACAGGTTACTGATTTTAAGTAATTTGAAATTTAAGATTTATGTATGTATGTGTATTCTGATGAAAAAACTGATTATATATATGTGCAATGTCCATATCAGATATAACAAGACTATAAATTCTTATGAAACCAATTATATACCTAAAATCATTTTGTTCATTAGAAGCCACACAAGTTTATTATAGAACAATAGATCTATCGATTAAATCAATAATTGCATTTTGTTTCAAGCATTTCCCAGAATTGGGTGTTGGTAAATAGCAAACAAATAAATCAGGTTTCTATTAAAGGGTTTTTGTGGGAACTCCAAAACATTCGCTTTAATGTTATGAATGTCAGAACATTTCTTCGTAACCTTTAATGCTTCTCAGAAAATTATATGAATTATTGCTTTTTGCATATTTCAATATTTCATCGTTTTACAGTGAAAAGCAGCTAATTTCCATTTTGAATATTTAAAAAAAAAAAAAATATTTTAAGAAAGTGTTCGCGTTATTTGAATAAAAGCACAATTTCATTAAGTTTTTTTTCTACACTTGTTATTGCTTATAGTCTAAGAGCCAACGACATAAAAAGTCAATACATTTGCGTTAAGTTGAAAGCCATATTATTATATCAATTAAAACCTTTGATGTGTTGAACCAACCGTTTGTCTGCCTAACTTAACACCTATCGAACAGGTGTTAAATTTGACGTTCATTTTGTACATCGGTTTATTTCAATTCCTATACTGGTCGGAGGGAAAAAGTGTGCATACAAGAAATATTTTGGAATTTTGAACAATTGTTGTCATAGGTCCAGCTCTCTGTAGTGAATCCCTAAGAAGAAAGAGAGCCATCAATTTTCCAAACATAACCTGAGTGTTTTTTGGGAATTTTGCGGCTTTCTGTCTTTTAAGGGACAAACAACAGAGAGTTTGACCTATAACAACAAATTGTTCAAAATTGCAAAGTAAATATTTCTTGTATGTACACTTTTTCCCTCCGACCAATAGGCACAAAATTTACGTCAAATTTTACACCTGATGTTCGACATTGTGTTAAATTAGGCAGACAAACGGTTGGTTCAACACATCAAAGGCTTGTTTTATGAAAAATATCAATTTTTAATTCAGGCCGTAGATAATCTCGTTCGGTCAGTTTGTTCTTTTTTTTCCATTTTTAGTGAAAGTATTTTTTGTTGAAACATTATGTTGAAGATAATGGCAGAGAAAATCTGACTTGTGTGTTAAAAAACTTTTTTTTGACACAAGCTGGATATCCCATGTGGTCCACCTGATTTCTTTGGCTCTTACAGTAACGTATTATCTCCGCTGGAGTGCTTAGGCAGGGCCGGACTTAGATCTATGGAGGGCCTGGGACAATAAAGGAGTGGAGGCCCCCAGGCCCTCATCATTTTCCAAATAAAATGGACAATTTTTTTCAGTCGATTGTTTTAATATTTTATTCACAGAAATTTTTCATTTCTTGGTGTACGAATAAGGCCCCAGTTATAGCTTTCATTGAAAATCATCACTGAAACTTTTGTTCTTCGATGGTGTCTTAGAAAAAAAAAATCATTACTCTTTTGATAGAGGATTGGGGGGCAAGACCTAATTAATATATTTATAATAATATTTCTAGCCAAAAAAAAAAATCAAATATGCCAATCCTTCCACATAAAAAGGCTTTGAATATTTCAATGATCATAAGGTACTTCAATCCTTGAAATAATAAAACTCATTTTGTGTTAAAGGTTGGGCCCAAAATGATTTTTTTTCTAGAAATAATAATTAAGGTATTAAAATAATAACTGATTTCACCTTTTAATAGTCTCAAAATCAATCATTAAAAATTTCAATGATGAATTGAGTATAATAGCTATAACTGGCGCGGTGCCTTATTTCATTGCCACCTTGAAAAGCCTATTCACGTTCAGCAATAAATTTGATAGTACTTACTATAATTCTGAGGGTTTTGGTGCCTCTTGCATCGCTAGCTCTTGATCGATGTGTACTGTGACTTTTCCTTGCTGCACTAAACTCAATACTGATTCCAAATCAGTCTTTGAAATTCATATTTGTAAGGACGATCAGATGAATGCCTTCTCACTGACTGAGTTTGGCGTTTTGAGTCAACATTAACTAACATGCTATACAATATATTTTTCCCGTAGTTGGAGAAAAGAAAATCCAGAATTGACGGTCTTTGGCTTGTAAACATATTCTTTGAACTTTCTCGCAACTGATCTTGAAGAACTGAACTCTGCACAGATACTTCATCGCAATTTAGAAGTTCTGTGGAACCTTTTTCAGTTCAATATACCATTGTTTCATTTCTTACGCTGCGCTGTCAGGCCAAATTTTTTAAACCACAAAATTTTGCTTGCTCTTGATTCTGAAAATCAGTTTTAGAAAAACATGCATCAGAAAAAGCTCATAACCAATAAGAAAATAGTCGTATAGTTGACAGTCGAGCAAGAGAAAACATTTAGCAGAAACACAAAAAAGGTAATGGGGGTTAAGAAAAGTGCAAATGGAAAATGATAAGAGTAGAGAAGCTGCAAGTTATGTGTTAAAACCTGTTCAGTAACGTGCATGTACTAAAAAAATAAGAGAGTAGAAGTGAATTGAAGGAAATTATTTCAAATTTGAATTAAAGAAAGTTTTTACCGTTTGATCATAATATTCCAGTCCTATAAGTAACTGAATACACTCAATCAGAACTAAACAAACGCATTGCAATTATTTATTAATCATAACCTCTCCGTTACCCTTATTTAATGTTCTTGTTCTTGAGACCTGTATTTTGCATTTGGTTAAATTTTTTTTTGTGCGGTATTTACTCCTCGGATTTTGAAACAAATTTATCGAAGTCCATTGTGGAAGGCCCTGTTTTGTGGAGGCCCAGGGCTGTAGCCCCGGCTGCCCTCGCTTATATCCGGCACTGTGCTCAGGGTTGAACTGACAACTATAGTGCACTATGAATAGAATAAGTGTAACTGAAAGCTGTTCTATCCAGGTTACGAAGCCGTGTTTGTTGGATTGATTTCTAAACTTCATCAAACAAATCTGGATAATCTGGTGGATGGGGCGTAAAATTCCATTCCTTCTTTAGGTCCCTAGACTTTTTACATCCGTGAGGTTCCCCTTACGGAATATAAGGCCCCCACTTCTTCTACGTGCCATCGTGTACGGTTTCTGGAGATGTACCTCAGCTCTCTCAAACTCTTCCCCAGTTGTGGTGATTCCTCTTCTACCCTTTTTCGCCAAGTACTTCTAGGTCAGCCCAGTCTTCTAACTCGCTGCGTTTGAAGGTTCCAAAGCATTTCTTGACTCGAAATGCGCTTTTGACCTTTTGGAAGCGTATGTCCAATCCACTGTCACTTAAACGTTTTCGTATTATAGAGTCGATGGTTTCCTGGCCTGTCTTCGCATGAACTTCATCAGTTTGCAGCTTTCTTGTGCCAGGGGGTGTTACTTCTGAAGTTCTGCACCCTTAAAGAAGCACGGATTCAACATTGGAACGGAACAGTCTTAGCTTGGTCTTTGGGCTTATAGAGTTGTTTTTTCCATATTTTCGACAGCATTCCCAACGCAGCCTTTGCTTTTCTGATTCGGCTGATAATATCTAGTTTGGTCCAGACATCAGTAGAGATAATACTTCCAAGATATTAAAAACTTTCTGTCCAGAAATATCTATTTGAGTAGATGAGGGGGTGCAAGGCTGATTCTTTTGGTTGTTGCCGTATTGAACTTGAGCCCAACGATTTCAGCTTCTCTCTCCACTCTAATTATTATGTGATGGAGATCCATAATCCTATGAGAGAGAGTAAAAATACTTCGTCTGCGTAGTCCAGATGTTTGAGGTGTGATAGCAGATTCCGAATTCCTCCATTTGCAGTCGACAAAGTTGCATGCAGCACATAACTTATTACCAACAGGTAAAAGTGTAACACGCTGTCCAATCCCACTTTGGGTTTCAAACTCTTCTGATAACCTTCCTTTATGCAAAACGTGACTTTGGATCCATCATATGTAGCTTTAATAATAGCAATCAATTTATCTGGGATGCCCCGCAAAGAAAGTCAGATGAATTTTCAAAGGACTTTTCGAAGCCGATGAACAGCAGGTGAAGTGGTGATCGATGTTCAACACACTGTTTCATGATGATTCCCAAGGAGTTGTTGACACAGGAAGATCCAGTGCGGTAACCAGGACGATTTTTGTTACCACTTTGGCTACAGCAGACACCACACAAAATTCTTCTCCAATTTTTGCATCGCATTAGGTCTTCTTTCTTTGGGAGCTTGACAATTATTCCCTTTTCCTCAGGAAAACTCTGTTTCTCAAACCTTCTCAATGAGCTCACTCTGTGTTGTTGCCGCTGCTCGTAAGAGCTCTGCGGGAATACCGCCAAGTCAAACCACTTTGTTGGTCTTCATTGCTCCGATTGCGGTTAAGAATACTTCTCTACTGGGGGATGCAGTGCATATTCGGGAATTTGTTACTACGCACGGGTCATTGTTTGTTGGGTTGACTTTGCTGGTGAAAACACGATTTCAAACTGCAGAAAAGTGCTCCTTCTACCTTTTAAGATGATCCTCATCCGAAACTAGCAATGATCCGTCTATGTCCTATATCAGGTGTTGTTTAGATCCTTGTACCTCTTTGGTAATTCTGTAGATGGTCCTACTGTCATACCTGCTTGCGGCCTCTTCTCCTTTTGTTGCTAATGCGTTGATATATTTACGCTTATCTCGTTGCTACGGTGAATTTCTCTCATCTTCATATGCGATAGGAAGATTCTAGCTAATTTTTCCCTGCTGCTGGAGTTGCTGAAATGCGAGCTTTGAGATTTTTTCTTTCTTCGATTAGCCCAAGTTTCTTCGGGAAGCCAGGGACTGTTTTTAATTGGGACCGACCGACTATACTTTCATTTTCCATTGCACACCAATGATTTCCGATGGAGGTTGATTCCATGCTACTGATTGCTCTCAATCCTTTTGAAAGGTGGTCCCCTAATATGTTTTCTTGGGATCTCCAAAGTTCAGCTGTGCGTAATCTTATGATAGAAACCACAGATGGTGGTCCCGGGCCATTCCCATTTCTGCACCTCTTCCGTTTCGAACGTCCTGGAGACTGCTTATAAATCGCTGACTGATCACGAAGTGATCAATTAGGTTGGGAGTTGCTTTTCAGTCCGTCGCCCAAACATGGTCCCTCCTATTACAAGGTGGTTGGTGTTACAAAAATCGACAAAACGTTTGCCATTGTCGTTGCGGTCAGCAACACCATGCCTTCCCATAACATGCGTGAGCCCTTCATTGTATTGCCAACCTTGACATTGAAGTCTCCTATTAATATTATGATGTTTCCACGTGGTGCACTATCAGAAGCAGCACTCAGCTGGTTATAAAAGGTCTCATTCTCTTCACCAGAAGAGAGCTCCATTGGGGCTTAGCACTGTATGATGGTGACAAGAACGTACTCTCGTCTGGAACCTAACTTTCATGATCCTGTCATAAGGAAATTAAGCTCTTGAGAGCAGCAATCCAAAGCCAGATTCACGATTATTTCCAGGTGCTTTTTCGAGAGTGGAGTAGGACAGTGTTACGAGTTGGAGACTTGTAATTCCCCGAGCCCAATAATGTAATTTCACTAATCCCTAAGATCTTATACCGTATGAAATCTTTCTCTTATTGGAGGAATCTGTCATTTTGAGGACCTTCGCTTCCGTTGTCAAGAAGCGTCTTCACATTCCAGACACCAATCTTTGTCCAGGTTCAATTGCCAAAAGTCGTCAAGATTTTATCATTTCTTATCCAAATCCAAGGCGTATAGTGTTGGTTTCATTAGCAGAATTGATTTCAGTTACGAAGAATGCAAACCTCCGTAACCTATTTTAATCTGACTGAAACAAACTGAATAAAATATTTTTGTTTTTAAATTGTCCCAGTAAAATAGAAATGTTCATTAATTGAAAATAATTTATAAAAAGCTATCTTTTTCAAACCACATTTTTTTCCGTTGTACAACATTTTCCTTTAATTTGATTTTAATTTAGAAAGATCTTAAGCAATTAAACTCATCAAACAACTGAAAATCAACAACTTGGGTATCTTTTCTTTCATAAAATAAAAAAAAAAACTTTTGCTTTTACTTATCAGGCCACGAACGAGCGAAGATGTATACCTAACGTTGATTTACCCAATTTAAAGCTATATTTTACATTTAAAAAGATGCATGCTTCTGACTTAAATATTCTAATTAAAAAGCAAATACAGGACTACAAATTAAATACGGGACATTTGTGTGTCCCTTTAAAAAAATTAGAAACAAAATTACAAAAAAAAAAGAATAAATAAATTAAATATTGTTGTCATTCGATACTAAGTTCGTGACTTAAACATAGAATATTGAGATGGCAAATAAGCTTTAAAAATGACTAATGGACGAATTTCATGTCTCTAATATTTAGTTGTTCCACTCAAAATGCTAAATTCCTGATTGCTTGATTCTATATAATTTTCCTCCGGCCGAGTCTTGCAATGGGAGTTTTTGTTTTGTTGGCTTTAAACTTAGTGCAAATATGAAGTTGTGGTAGGCGGCTTAATCTTGTTTATAATTAATAGTGAGGCATCAGATGCAATTAAATACTATTTGCTGAATAATATTGTGAAATGTATTACATGGTATTATTAGATTTGATGTTCATGTTCTTAATTGTGATAGATGTTGTTGCTCGAAGAAATTTAAATTACATCTCTATATTCAATTTAGATATATAATTTACGCAATTGCAATTAATGCTTATACGCATACTACATACTTACAATAATAATGTTATTAATTTAAATGCCTTTGATATATATTTGACTATTTGATTCAGTCATTCGAAGGATATTCTTTTAAAGTGCAATTATTGTGAAAGGCAAATCAAATTGATACATTAAGGATTCTACTGCATGCATACTCTTGAATTATCAGTTATATGGTTGCGAATTACAAATCCAAACAATAGTGAATTATTCGCTCACTTAACAGTGAAATAATTTCTCAAATCCTAACAAGTAAACTATTTGCTCACTTGAAAATAAAATAATTTCTCACTTCAATTATTCATTGAATTATTCATTCAACTTTACAAACTAGAATAGATTTTCCCACTAAAAGTTAAATAAAAAAAAAGAAGTTTGAAAAGCTCAGGTGTGAACTCATGTTATAGTGTTCGTTGGTTTAGTTTAAAGTTATAATCTATTGTATTTGTGTATGTTGTAACTTTTTGCAATATGTATGGTTTGCATCACCCTTTCATTCTGCAGTAAAAGTTAGAATTAGAATCGCACAGAGAGTTCTTTTATTGTTACTATTCAAATACACTACTGGATCACATACGGACTGGCTTTTGTGGTTCGAATCTATGTATAACGTGGATAGACTTTGAAGATACATATAAAGCACGGCTTCAGTAATTTATCCATAGTTATTGTTAACAAAAAAATGTGAGAAGAGTGAACAAAATAAAAACACTACAAAGTTAAGCGAGAGTAAGTGTGATAAAATCCGAAAGCACAAAGGAAGATTTGTAAACGCAATATTTGAGTATTTGAATTACTTTAAAGTATTGGTTTGCAAAATATTTAATTAAATCGGTTGAGCCATTAACTAAAACAGATATGTTCGACTTGACAACCTTTTATGGGAACTTCAATTGTGATATTAAATTAAATATGAAATGAAGTAACTCAATTTTAAAAACAACGAACCAAGTTAGTTTCTTTATTGAATAACGACTATTTTTGCTATAGTTCCTGGTCACGGTTTAAGTTATTAATAGTACATTCAAAATCGAATGAAAATGAAGTTTTGGGATAATTGCATAAACCCAATTTGTTTTCACACGACCCTTCATAATGTTCTTCTTATCATATATCAGTAGGTTCAAGACGAACAAAATTATGAGTGTAAATCTAGGAATATTCGCTAAAATATAAGTTTTACTTTTAAGAAGTTGTTGTTATTAACCCATTCTCTCCCATTGTACTTTTTAAAGTACAGTAAAATGCTGTTACTTAACTATGCCATTAAAGCTAGGCTTACCCCTAGTTTCACAGTGCGAGTTTAAACTCCACTCTTCGTTTAAACTAAAGTTCAGCAGAGCAATTGAACTCAGTTCATTGTTTAAACGAGACTGTGAAACTGGGGGTTAGTAAAAATTGACTAGTTTAAACTACGTTTTGACTTCATAGAGCATTTTTAAGTTTGTCTGTCGAATTTGCTTTTTATGAAGTGACTTTTAAACTAATTTTCATTTTGCTGCACCAAAAAAGTATATGCACAAGAAAAAGTGCAATCAAAGAGGTATTTTATTTTTTTCTGCAAAATGCATTAAAAATAAAGATAAAGTTGAGGAACAAATAAACCCAAAATTCATAATTCATTTATATTTTGAGGTAAGGGGGATGAAAGTTAGGTGTACTTCTTATAGTACAGTGGGGTCATGCATACATATTTTTTCCAGTATTCATAATGGATTTTAGAACTATTTCTAGAAAATATTTGTATGAAAAACGATCCTAAAATTTCGATTCCTCATACCAATCTTCTATGCCAAAATTTTGCAAGTGATGGGGCATAATTTATCAATTGAGAAATCAATATGGTAAACAATTTTGACTAACATTCAAAAACCTATAAGAGGAAAGCATGTGAGATTTGATTTGACTTTACGAATTGTATAATTTGCCTCAAATGTAATGGTTAAATGCATGCATCAAATTGACACATATTGCCAACCTAAGAACTTCTCCTCCATCTCTCCAAGACGTATGCAGGATGAAAATTAGGGGGGGTGGGGGGGCTCATTCAAAAATTAGTATTGGTATAGAAACCTTGATTTGAGATACATTCAAAATAAGACAAATTTTATAAAATGTATGAAAATTATTTTCTTTAAGTGGTGGGGGGGGGGGGGGCAAGCGCTACTCCCTGCCCACTTTGCATACGCGTAAGCCTCCGCCGCTTATTTTGTTAATTTTAGTTCACTGGTTACCAAATTTGATTAGACCTCTACACTTTTCACTTTCAAGTACTTAGTACCTTGTCCTTGTACTTGTACTTAAAAAAAACTAGTACAATGTAATTGGAACTTGGCACACCATTACAGATAAATACTAGTGCTGTGAAATGAGTAATGTTACACAATGAATTGGGAAATTTGGTTTTCAAATTTTCAAATCTATACAGATAAATTGTGTATGCATGTTCCCATTGTACTATAAAAAGGACAGGTCTGTAACTTCTAACCTTAATTTTTCGCAAATGTAATTTTGTTGAATATGTCTTAACTTTCGACTTAATAATCCGAAAATACCATAAAAAGATATTTTTTTTTATTTTAAGACCCATTGGGTGTTAATGGGTTAACCCAAAAGAAGCCTAAACGTAATTTTATGGATTTTACTTGCGATATACATATACAATACATACAGTGTTGGACAGAGAATTAGCACATTATGCTCTTATTATACACTAGTCAACGAAATTAAAGGAACAAATTCTTTTTCAATTTTTGTTTGTGTTGTTTGAACAGCTGTATCTTTGTGGCGAGAGTGATCATATTGAGTTAAAACAAAAAGCATTCTACAGCTTTATGTTTTTTTGTTTCGAGATTTGTTTGAAATTTTTTTTTTTGAAGTACCTACCGTTATTGCGTTATTGCAAAAAATGAGACGAGTTAAAAAAAAATATTTTTTTTTTTATTTTTTTTGAGGGTCCTCATTTCTATGGATAACTTTTTTTGAGTCAATCAAATGTAATGATCAGATACCTTGTTTATTGAGCTTCAATCCAATTTTTTTGTTGTCGTACAGTTTTTGTTTAAAAAAAAAACACTTTCTCATATTTCCAAAACTGTATTTTAATTTTTATAACGTCATTATTTACTGAGATATTGGTAATAAAAGCTAAAAGTATCTCTTTTCATTCAAAGTCTGATAAACCATTTAAACAAAAATTGTACGACAGCAAAAAAATTTAATTGAAGCTCAATAAACAAGGTATCTGATAATTACATTTGATTGATTCAAAAAAAGTTATCCATAGAAATGAGGACCTTAAAAAAAAAATGTAAAAATTTTTTTTTTTAAAACTCGTCTCATTTTTTCGCAATAACGCAATAACGGTACTTCAACAAAAAATTTTACTAACAAATTTCGAAACAAAAACATAAAGCCATAAAATGATTTTTGTTTGAACTCAATACGACCACCCGTCACAAATATACAGCCCTTCAAAAAATAGAAATGTATGTCTATGTATATATAATTAGGGTGGTCCTTATATTGGGTTTTTTTGAAATTCCAACTTGGATAGGCATCAAATGACTCTAAATAGAGAAAAAAAAAATTCCTAATTTTTTCAGATTTTTATTTCACCCCCCTGGTCTCCCTTTTTCCACTTCAAGGTACAAACAATGGAGTTAGGGTGATTCTTATAACACGCGAAAATAAAATCAGAACTATTATTTTTTCAAAAACTATTTACAATAAAAACTTGATTTAAGAAACATATTAGAAACTGGATTCATGACTTTAAAAAAAGCTATAGCATGTCATTGTAAGTGGTCCCGTTGTTTTTTTAATAATTTTTTTCTCTTTTGGGCCAAATTTTTAGAAAATGACCCCTCCTGCCTGAGCAGGAGGAAATAGACCCCCCTCCAATACGATTTTTTTTTCCTCTCAACCTAATTTAAAAGTTCTGATTTTTTTTCGCGTGTTATAAGAATCACCCTTAATCCATTATTTGTACCTTGAAGTAGAAAAAGGGAGACCAGGGGGATGAAATAAAAATCTGAAAAAATTAGGGAAATTGTTTTTTAATGTTTTGAATCGAATGAAGGCTATCCAAGACAATGTCCAATTTAAGGACCACCCTTATATACATATATATACTCAAAATTGGCATACCACAATTATTTTTGGAAAAATTTTACAAGAATTTTATATAAGAAATTTAATTTTTAAGAAAACAGCTCCAAGGATATTTTTGCAATTTAAAGAATGAATTCCATGGTTTTAAACAATTTTGTATTATAATATCCACGTGTTTATATACAACTTTTGAAATTCTCAGAGCAAGTACATGTAACCCATTCCTACATTCCATTTTTAAAAAATTCAATTCTTTAAATAAGTTTTATAATAACAAAATAAATTGATTTTTTTTTCATTCCAGAAGTCTACAATATTCAATAAAAGAAGCTTTACCTTTTGTGCGTCATTAAAAGAAAAAGTAAGTAATAAAGTGACAACATTATAGAAAGACCAAAACTAATATTTTCATTTATAATTTTGTTAAGTAGTTGCATATTTTTGTTTATTCTATCTCTTAAATTGAATTCTAAAATATAACCTTTTGTTCTTTGAGTGGATATTTTTCAATAGATTTTTGTTATACCTTCAAATGATTCCAAAAATGTTAACCCAAATTTATATAAATCTAACAATAAATCATTTAAAGGTGTAATGTTAGTCATGTAAGGATTATCACAACAAAAACATAAATGTTAAATAAAGAGCCAAGTACTTATATGTACAAGAAACCTGCGCGAAAAAGTCAGCGAAAAAAAGTAATGAGATCTAAAATATATGCCAAGTTTTAAGTTCATGAAGTTTAATATTAAATATCTTAAGTAGAGTTATATCGAAACAATTCCAAATCATGACAGAAATTTGGTACTTAATGATTACTGACTAAAATTTGGTGGGTTCACTTGTCAAGTTTTCATACATTTTAAATTTGTGATTAAGTAAGTATTTAAGAGAAAACTTGCCAAGTAAATCCACCAAATTTTAATCAGTAATCATTAAATACCAAATTTTTGTCATGATTTGGAATTGTTTCGATATATAACTCTACTTAAGATATTTTATATTAAACTTCATGAACTTAAAACTTGGCATATATTTTAGATCTCATTACTTGTTTTGGCTAACTTTTTACGCACAGGTTTCTTGTACATATGCATAAGAACTTGGCTCTTTTCTTTACATTTATGTTTTTGTTGTGATTTCACTCCTTTTTGCGAAGATTTATTTTGCCACGTGAAAATCAAGCCCTACCGCTCTAAAGTTTCATAATTCTACGACAACTGAAAGTGCTCCATGTAAATAATAGAAATTCTGATAAAGTTGGTGGATGGCACGCCCCCTGAATGAAAAATTCCAAATTTTCAATTTTTTTTTCTAAGTACTTCAAGAGTGCTTCATTTTTGAGAATGTGGGTGGATGCCACGCCCTTTGAATGGAAAATTCCAATTTTTCAATTTTTTTCTTTCTAAGTACCTCAAGTCCTACTGACTTACCAATTTTTATCGTTCTACAACAATCGGAAGTGCTCCATATAATTTATAAGAATATTTAAGAAAGTGGGTGGATGCCCCGCCGCCTGAAAACAAAATTGCAGATTTTCGATTTTTTCTTTGTTTCTGCAATTTTCTATTCAGGGGTGGCATCTACTCACTTTCTTAAAAATTCTTATAAATTATATGGAGCAATTCTGATTGTTGTAGAACGATGAAAATTAGTACATCTGTAGGACTTGAAGTACTTAGAAAGAAAAAAATCGAAGATTTGAAATTTTCGGTTCAGGGGGCGTGGTATCCACCCACTTTTGTTATAAACTATATGGAGCACTTCCGATTGTTATAGAAAAATGAAAGATATTTGATAGGTATTAAACTTCATGAACTTAAAACTTGGCATATATTTTAGATCTCATTACTTTTTTTGGCTGGATTTTTACGCAAAGGCGTATAAGTACTTGGCTCTTTTTTAACATTAATGTTTTTGTTGTGATTTAATTATCAGGAAAATATCAAGATTTTGTGTTTTTCACTACATATTTGAAATAGTTGTATTAAATTTTGTGTCCTCAGTTTCTTTGAAAATTTAGATTTCTGAGATTCACTTAATCGTTTTTTTTTCTGAAAAAATTAATTTTAAATCTCATTTAACATCTATTTCACTTATTTAATTAAAAAACAGACATCATCATTATGGTATTAAAAAGTCAAACATCAACTTTCACTTTCTAATTTTTTACCAGAGTTAATTTAACTGTAACGCTATAAAATCCTCATAAGTGACTAAGTTAACCACACAAAAGAGAAACCTCCTTGGGATATTTATGAAAATTTAAAGTAGCAAAAAAGTACATAAGTACATATAGAGATATGTAATAAATTACTCATATGTTTTAATATTATCTAAAGCATACCACTCTAATTACACATCTACTCTACCATTTTAATTTCAATGACTTTGAAGCTTAAGAGTTTTAAAAATATTATAAACTTTATATGATTTTGCATTTTCAAACTAAAAACTAACCCAAGTAGTTGTACTTTATCTATGTAAATAAAAATACATAACATTCCTTGCTGTACGAGTACATTGCCTCACATAAAAGTTCTGCTTTATGGAGAAGATGAAACTACTTTAACGCACGTCCTTCAGATGGACTAATACGACCACAAACTGCATTAAGGTAAGTAGATTTGTGGTCTTGCTTACCTTTCCGCAAAACATTATGAAATAACTTCATACACCATACTTACACACATCACATAACTAAACACACTAAAACCTACATTCACACTAGTTTTACATACCCGTCTTCCTCTGATGGGATCTTTTAGATGAATATTTCCATCCTCTCACCCATTGCAATATGAAAAAGACACCTCGTTAACAAGTTTAATGTTGTCTTAATGTAAGGCAAGGATAAACTAGTTACCTTCATACCATTTACCAACCTCATCAAACCGAAAAGTTTAAGTAAATCCTCTTTAACTTAACCTCTATCAAAAAGTAAGAGTCCTTTGTGAGAATCCTTTTTAGCATAGCTGGTTGTGTATGGGTTTGCCTTCTGAAGATTTTGTGCGTCATTTTTATCTATGCCTAACTTCACACCTAATATCGCACAGAGTATATGCTTAGTTAGCTACTCGTATACATATTTAGCTATACAAAAATGATATTGTGTTTGAACATATTTCTTTAATTAAACATTTGGCATAACGTTTTTCTAACGACTTGCACCCACACACAAACAACCCCCACCCACCCTGGAGATATTTATGCCTGTGTGTGTCAAATTTTATCTCATTCCTGCTCCGTGTTCCTTTTTTTTGTAGATAGGTATAAGGATCAGAGATAAAAAGCAGGTGTGACAGGCAAACAAACAAACCAAATGAGTGGCATAGCTGAAACCTGACACAACATATTATATATGTGTGTGTACCTACCTATGGTAAAATAAAAAAAAAAAAAAAAAAAAATATGAAGAAAACATAATCTCTTCACCAAAATGTTTATAAAAAGCAAACAGGATGTCAGTGATATGAAGACACTTGCGACAAGGATAGAAATCCAGCAAGGACATTCCGAAAAAAATGGTTGCCACTCTTTTATGGACTGTGTAGGTGTAGTGTATACAGGATGAAGTTTTTCTCTCTTTCCCTAAAAAAAAAACAGGCAACATATTAAATATCCTAAGGGATTCATCAAACAAACAGATGTGATCCACATACACATTTGAACAATAACAACAACAACAACAAAAATAGAAACATTTTATCAAAAAAGTTTTCCATATGATTCTCAATTATTTTAGAAATATTTTTGAGAAAGTTAAAAAAAAAGAATTTCTGAAATGTTGTCGTATTTTTGCAATGTATTTCCCTTAGCCTAATTCACTTGAGGTTATCAATCTAAGTGATTAATGGTCTTTAACCTCATGCTGCATATTTTATAACATTATTCCCAAAGGTATCTTTTGTTTTATTTTCACGCCAATTATCTCATATTCAATTATTTATGTCAAATCTAAGTTTTAAATTTTTTGAGTTTTTTTTTTATGGTTTGTTTTTGTGGGTTTGTTTACCATTTCGAATTCAATATAAATTTTATGTTTCTATAATAGTCTGGGGGCCGACCGTTAGATTACCTATCTCATCGCAGCCATCACGCAAAAAGAGGATGCCAAATGGTAGCTTTAGTCAAAACATAAACCAGTAGATTACTGGTCGGACAAGCTTCATCCGGTGGCAAGGGTTTGAAAATGCACTTTTCAGGTTGCATTTTTGGCTAAGTGTGCCAATAGTGTAAGCAACTTCTATAGTTGGGGTATCAAACGAAAGTTAAGACTATGCTCTTAACGATACCGACACTTTTGTAAAATTAGGGATTTTGTTAATACTTTTGATGAAAATAAAAAAAAACGACTTTCTAAGCCTTTTGATATGATTTTACTGAGTTTTTCCAAATGTAAAACGCAATGTTGAGAAAAATACAATTTTTAAAAAATGTATGTCCAACAATTGTTATCGTATAGAGACAGTCTTAGCTCTAATTTGATACCACATTTATAAAAATTTCTTTTACTATATAGGTACCTACACTTAGCTGAAAATTCAAAATGAAAATTGCATTTTCTAATCATCGCCACCAGATAAACCGTACACAACCAGTAGTTTTGTAAATGTTTGAACTAAAGCTATTGGTTGGCATCCTCTTTTTGAGATAGGTAATCTAACGGTCACCTCCGGACTATAAATACCTCCTTAGAGTAGTTTTTGATATGAATCAAAGGTAAAGCCCAGCCCAGTTCTGCTTCTGATACATCACCCTTTTTACAGGAACCACAACTCAAGTGATTTTTGACTCTGAATTCTGTACCAAATGAATCAGATACTTCAAGTTTGTATTATTTAGTAGGCTAGTCAAGTTTAGGTGCCTCATTAGTTGTTGCTAAATTTCTCAGCATTAGTTGTTCCTGAGATATAGGTAAATAAACTAAACCTATGATGATATTTGTAGATTTTTAAGACTAGCTATTACTTACAGCTCTACAGCTCTCCCCACCAAGGACTTTGAAAACTATTGCACACTTTCTAAAAACAATTTTTCAAAAGTTTTTTTTTTTTTGGCTCCAAAGATTCAACAAAACGATATTTTCAAAAGAAATACTAGACGAAGCTAGATAGCAGCTGATATTTTGGCTGAAAAAAACAACTATGTAACGGTAAAATTTGTCGTGACAAAAACTATTCTTTTCATATTCCGAATCCTTGTGCCTGTTCGTTCTATCCTATAGCTTTCCACCAGTTTTTCTCTAAAATTGGTTTATTTTGATTTCATTCGGAGGGGAAGCATGAACACGGTGTGAAAAAAAAATTCTTTTTAGTTTTCGGAAACTCTCTTTTTCTTATTCAAAAAAGTGGGGTTTATGGCTGGATGCGTTCATCAGATTCGCCACTCCTGGAAGTGTAACCAGCGATCGGTGATTTTCATGATAACAATGCAAAAGCCAGGGAGATATTGCGAGTAAGCAGAAACGTCGGATTTTCAACTGCGTTGGCTCTGTCCAGCAATGATGAGTATAGCTGAATGATGACGTAACCGAAAACCACGGCCGCTGATTGGCTGAAAGTACTGGGGAGTTGATTTGATTTTTGATGTGAATAAAGAAGAGATGGAAAGTTAGCGAAGAAGAAGAGAAATTTGAAGAGTAAACAGAACAAAGTTGGGAAAGAAAAGACATTCTGAAGAGGGAAAAGTGGATTATTTTAAAATTGGTGGGAAGAACTCAAAAGAGTGGGACTTGTTTGGAGGAAATTGGCAGTAGTTAACGGAGCTTAGTATTTTCTTTTGTTATAAAAGTGAATTTTGGTATTAGGTAAGTATATTCTTTATTCTTCTGTGATTCGGTTTTCAAGTTATTTAACTCATTGGTAAATTCTCGTTTGGCTTTTGTTCCATTAAAAATTCCGAAAAAGCGGAACTCGTGACTCGTTTAGTAGTTTCTTTGTCCTTTCAGGACGTTTGTTTCTTGAAGTCTTTGTTCAATTTTGTTCTTTAAAAAATGGTGGATCTTACCCCTATATTAAAAAGTTTCCCAAATAAACTATCAATCTAAAAAATACTAACTTTATTTCGTCTTTTAAATCTATTCAAAATTGATTTAAATTACTTAATTTTCTTTCACCATCGCTATCCGCTTTAAAAGGTTTGTAATTTCCTTTATAACAAAAATCTTGGCGCCCTTTCGATTTTATAAATTTGTATCCCCTACGCCCCTATGACAATCAAAAATAATATAATTCGATCATCAATTGAAAAATCGAACCAATCACCGGTTAATTTTATCAGGTGAACCCAGCCCTTTTTATTAGCATAGTTGTGATTGCAGCACTTTAATTATTATCGCTGCAAATTGCAAACTTTAATTCGCTTCGACTTTGACAGTGCAACTTGAACTTCGCCATTTGTCATTTCTAAATTTGGTCACGTCGTAAGTAGTTTTTTGCTTTGTCCCTTCTTTTCTCAAATTAATATTTGCGTGTTAAATTTGCAATAACTATACATAGATATTCTAAGCACTTCTGGTCAAAAACAGTCGAATGTCACACTTTGAAAAATTTTGTATTTTCAGATTAATATTTTGGAAAAGATGCCTTAAAAAAACCTTTCCAGTTATCATGTGCGATTCTTTCAAAAGAAATTTTCAAAAAGTACAATCGAAATTTCAACTCTACTTTCAAATGTACATTTTCATCGTTTCAGACTAATAAAATCAAAAAGATAAAATCAATATAGTATGCATACCTTTTTAAGTAGTTTGTGCTAGACAATAATTTTTTACTTTCAATTATTTTCCTTTAAATAAGCGTTTTTGTTTGGCTCCCTGAAATTACGCCATAGGAAATTACGCCAAAAAATAAAAATGGAAAAAAGGCCCAAAATTCTCCATAACGATGTTATGGCTTTTTTTCTGGAAAAGGAACCCAAAAAGTTTGGCGTAAATTTCGTAATTTTAGGTCATTTTTCCAAAAACTTCATGGCCTTTTTTCCTTTAAGAATATTGAAAAAAGAACAACATTTTTTGTTTAGGAGAAAACGCCAAAAATTGCTTTTGGGCTTTTTTTTTTCTAAATGTTGCAAAATGTAGGTATGCTCTGCTGCTAACATAAATAATTGACAAATTGAAATAAACAAAGTTATAAGAAGATGTGCTGTTTTAAATGTGTTCTACAAATCAAATGCACAAGTATGATATAATCAACTGCATGCGCGTTAGTGCTACCGTTTGCCGATGCCACCTGTGCCAGCCGCAGAGAGGATATGGAAGCAGTAAGTTATAAAGAAGCATTGTGTTGAGCATGAATTTTCTAGACGAAATATTTTTTAAAGTTTTTTTTTCATGTTTTTTATGTCCTTTTTCTTTATTAATAAAAAATCGTTTAATGTAATTTTTTTATTTTTTAGCGAGAGGATAAAAGTAGTTTTATAGGCAAAGCAAAATATGCCATAAGTGGATTGGTTGAAATTGTTGACGTGTTTTTAATTTATTTTGTAATGTTTTGCAATGATTAGAAAAAAACGTTGAACCCCCCAAACATGGAGTTGAAAAATGATAGGCTAAAGAAAAAAACATTTTTGTTTTGGGATCTTAGAATTTTCGGTGACGTGAAATAACGCCAAACGAAATATAGCCAAATTTTGAATTTGGCCTTATTTCCATCTCAAAAACGAAATAACGCCAATTTGGTTTTATTTCTTATGCCCGATGGAAATAACACCAAAAAAATAATTGAAATAAAACCAAATCTATCTCAACCAGTTTTTCGGCCTTATTGCAATGCGAAAATAGAATTAAGGCCAAATATTTCTTGAGAATCGTTATTTCATTAAATACAGGTTCTTTAAATGCAAAAGAAACTTTTCAGTCACCCAACCTCGCACCCACTCCAAATCCTATAGCGAGCCCAAGCAGGGGGGTTACAGGGGGGCAGCATGCCCCCCATACGTACCTCACTGTTTATTCGTGAATTTTAAAATTTCAAAAACCAAATAAAGGAGGGGGTTTATTAGGTTTGTGAAATCTAAAAGTTCGCGAATAAACAGTGAGGTATGTTTGGGGGGCATGTTGCCCCCCTGCAACCCCCCTGCTTGGGCTCACTATAGGATTTGGGGTGGGTGCGAGGTTGGTTGTATGCAAAGTTTCTTTTGCATTTAAATTATCTGGAAACTTTGAATTTATCCTACCATTAAACTTCTTTTCATTAGCCCCCTCATGTCAGGAAAAAAATTTCAGTTTGGGCAGAATTAGATATTTGAAAATATGAAATAAGTTGAAAACGAAATAAAGCCAAATTGGTCTTATTTCGGTTTCATAAATGAAATAAAACCAAATTTAAAATTTGGTCTTATTTCGTTTTTGAAAACGTAATAAGACCAAAATTTTGAATTTCGGCTTTATTTCGTTTGGCGTTATTTCACGTCACCGAATTTTCAACGTAATCAATTTTTTTTTATGTACGATCTAAGTTAAAAAAATAAAATAATATTTTGTTGATCCTTGATTCCTGAAAATTTCTCGTATTAAGCCAAAGCTACCAATTTGCAGGTTTTCTTAGAAGGAAAACATAACAAGTTGATTTTGGACCGTGCATCGCACGAAAAAATAGTAAATTTGTTTGAAAGCTATAATATTCCATTCTTTTATTTGATTTCTAAAATCAGATTTTTTTTTTTTGAAAAGTTTTAAGAAGTTAAAGTTACAAGTCAATATATTTTGAAAAAAAAAAATAATCAAAATGAAAAAAATTCCATTTCAAATTTTTCTCAGCATTTACTAGAAACTTTTTACAAAATAACTTGATTGACAAAAAAACAGTTTTGACAGTTTGAGGTGAAAAAAAAATGCCATCTTAATTCTTGATTGAATATGATTGTATGGGAAAAAAAATTTTAAATCGTTGGAGCGGTTTTTTTAAAAAAATAATTTTTTATATATAAAATTCTTAAAACATTTTTAAGCTAAGATTTTGGTATGCAAATCTTAAGTTTATATTTATGTGTATATAAAAACAAAATTTGGAAAAAATTGTGAACCCGTTTTTGAGATATGGAATTTTCAGAAAAAAAATTTGAAACATTTTTAAAGATCCAAACATTTTTTTTTGAAAATTTTGATATGTAATATTATTAAATATTTTCTGAAATTTGTATATAAGAAGATTCATCTAAATCCGTTTAGCCGATAACGTGAAAATCCAAATTAAAAAAGACGTTCTATGACATGTACTATAAAAAGCTGCTAAGTGTTAGGTTTAACATATTACTTATTTTAGTATATGAAAAAAGTTTAATCAAAATCGTAGGAGTCGTTTTTGAGAAAAAAAAATATTTTCCCTTGCGGTTTTTTAACTTTTTGTATGGAATGTACCTACCGTTATTTTTTCATAAATGTAAAATTTTTTCCAAAAATATATTAGTATAATATAAAGTTTTAAAAAACACTTAAGTATCGAGTTTCAAAAAAATCGATTATGTTGTTTTCAAAATATTTGATTTTCCAAAAAAAATTTGGAAACATTTTTTAAAAATCCAAAAAATATTTTTTCAAAAATTTTGAAACACGAAACTATGTTTTTATATTTTTTGGAAGCTTCTGTTTTGAAGAAAATCAAAAATTAAAAAAATGGTTCTTTGGGAGGTACCATTAATAACTATTTTTGAAAAATGGTTTTCCACCCAAAGGAAGCCTATACTAAAATAAATGTATTGAATTTTTTTTAAGAAAAGTTGTCGAGCCGTTTTTGAGAAAAATACGATTATGTAAAATTGCTAAGAAAATTGTATGGCAGGTACCGTTGTTTTTGGTTCTAGAAAAAAATATGAAAAAAACGTGTGGGCATAATCAACAAAAATCACTATGCAGCAAGTTTGAAGAAAATCGATCAATTCCTTTAGGCTGTAGACGAACAGACAGACAGACAGACAGAATTGTGCCACCCACTTTTCTGGTGCTCTCTATCATCGTTATATCATGTTTGATTGTTATCTCAAAAAAATTTTCTTGCACGAATCCAAAACTTGCCTTATAGTACCTATATCGCAAGTAAAAATATGTAAAGGAATGGAATTTAAGCTTTTAAGAAAAAATTTACTATTTTTTTCGTACGATGTAAAGTTTACAAGTTAAGTATTTAATAAAACGCGTTTTAAATAGTATGGCAGACTCTCGCACCCGCTCCCCCATTCTAGCCAACTTGGATTTACATTTAGGGGACACCCCTGAACAACAAAAAAATCTTTTCAGTATTAAATTGCATTATGAAGTTACTATTTTTGCCCTGGCTGTTGGACTATAGATTATGTTAAATAAAAAATTAATAATAATTTTTATGTATAGTCCCACAGTAATTAACACGATATTTCATATAAAAACTTACAATTTAAATTCGAACTTAATAAATAATTAGGAATTAATTTGAGGTAATAAGTTTCGGCTTTACCGAAAATTTGTACTTCCTCATAATGATTTTTGTGCCACAAGACAGTGTGAATTGTAAGAAGGACAAATGTAAAAATCGTATGCCAGTGACTCCACCGAATGCAGTGCGTAGTTGTTGTTGTTGCTCATACAGAGTGTTGTTGCTTATGCAGAATGTATACAATGGCATTCTGTGTGTCGTGGCTGGTGATCATTCGGTGGGTGGTGGCAGGCGTATGTTGATACGGATGTTGGTAGATATTTGGTGGTTTGGTTATGCACGGTGATGGTGTGTATAAATGCTCATATAGGGTGCTGGTAGCTGATGTTGATGGCGGTGGGTATATTTATAAATGGACGGTGATGAATCGGTGATTAATTGTTGAACGTTTGGTGTGGGGGGGAAAGTTAAAATTGTAAAACTTTGTTACACTTTTACCGAAATAAGCACCACCCTTGTATGTATGGTATGGACCTCTGAGATGTTCAAATAATCTTTGATATTGACTTTAGAATGGTTCTGTAATATTTTGTCAAAATCAATCGAACAATTTTAGTTTGAAATCAGTACGTACGAAAGTCGTGTTAGAAATTCAATATAATAAAAAAACACTCATACGCCCTAGTGTACCATTATTTATCAAGCCACGTTATTGGTAATAAATCCTTTTTTATTTTGATCATGACTAATTACCTAAATGTACTTACCTAAAATTTGTCTACAGTGTCCTCAGAAAGTCTTATCATCAATTACCTATTTTCTGTGCAGTACATACAAATCGGAGTTTTGTTGCCAAATAATTCGAATTAATACAAAAATATACTAAAACTAAAGTGTGATTCAACTTAAAAACGAGTGTTCTGAGTTCTTTCTAACAAGATTTGCTTTTGTTACAATTAGTTTGAGGTCAAAGCACAGATTTACTTTATGAACATATTCTAGATCTAAAAGTGATCTTCATTTTTTTAGGTGGCACTTTAAATTCAAGTTTCTGCTGAATGAATTGTATCAAAAATAGTTTCTGAGTTTTCAAAAAAAAAAAAAACTTTACTGCAGTTCATTTTGAAAAGCAATTTCATTTTAAACTTACAAGTGCATCCATTAGTATACTTTTGCAACGTCATGGCAGCTAATTTTACATCCACTTTCTTCGGATTATGAACCAAAAAAATTCAAATTTAAATCTCAAGAGAGACACTAAGAAAATATTACTTAAGTGGCAACCGCGTCCTTAAGTTTATGTTTTATGGACCAACCTTACTAAGTCACATATCAGATGAGAGAAGAAAAAAAAAACATAAAGCTTTTTCGTTTTTTACACCCACACGACATTAAAAATGCTGTTCATTTCAGTGTCGCGAAGGGATAGATGATATAAATAACATTTAAAAACGAAAAAAAAAAATAATAGGAATAAAAAATCCTAAATCAGGACGCAAAGATTGTGCTTTGTGTTTGTCCTTGTGGCTCGGCCCCAAAAGGCGAATGAAGATGACAACGAGGAGAAAGGGAGAAAAATGTAAAACGTGAAGAAATGCAAATTTATTTACCCAATCAAGTTGTTTGCGGTGTATCATCATCATGAGCTCTGGGTGATGGTGTTACATATTCCTGCTACCACGAACGCCGAAGCCGCCGCGCCGCTACCACCGCACACCGCCACTGGTATCCACCGCAAAAGGGATGTAATTCATGCCAATTACATAACCCAGTTAGCAGTTACACACATAGCTGATGCCACAACCATCACCATACATACAATATACATACCTTTATATCACTGGGGCTGTGTGGCGTGTGTTTGTTGTATCTCTTTGCACACAATCTGTGTCAGCACGGAGGCTTTACACCTGGTTGGCACTCCTGGTGATGGTTTGGAGCGTTTTGCTTTTTTTCGTGCGGAAGTTTTGCAATCGTGTGCAACGTGCTTCAAGGATAACATGAGCACTGCACTCTGGGTGCTTCCTTCATCATGTCACCTACTTCTGTGCTATTGCTATCAATTACACACACTGCAACTGCAAAAGCAAAGACATAGAGAGGAAGATTAAGAAAATGGGGCGATGTCCTTTGGCACCGCCAGCACCAGGTGGTGGTGTGTGCTACGGCTGCTGAATGTAGGTGGATGCTGTGGATGTGCCAGGGGGCAGGTCATCACTAGGCAGCAAGCAGACTTTATCAGGACGAGAAACTCGGACAAAGTTGAATAGAGCCACATATGTTGGTATAGTTACTCTTACTTCCATGCCGAGCAGTTCCACTCCGCACTCCGAAGTATGATGGCTCTGAGATTTCAGTTAGTGGTATTAAGGGATGGTGGAATGGGATTTATATACCACTGAATCGTGCTTTTTTCTTCGTTCTGGAGTATAGTTGTAGTTGGACCAAAAATTGCCACCCATCACCACTCCATCACCATCTTCATCGTCCTTGTGTAGTTCTTATGCGAGTCTCTTTGTTCGTACTATAGGTACTTCCTCTCTTTCCAAGAACTTAAGGAAGAACAAGGAGTCACCATCAGATTCCTCGTGGAGCACGGAACCCATTGTAGCAAAGCAATACAGCGAAAATGAGTGTGAAATTAAAATGCACCAAAGCATGAACGTAATCATTTTTTTTCTCATGCAGAATAGGTATCCCGTATATACTTGCGAATTGGTAACGGTGAGCTGCACACCATTTCCGGGAATTTCGTTTTTATATTGTTGTTGTTGTGAATGGAATAAACGAGTGGAGTACCATGCAGAAAGACATCTATGAAGTATGAAGAATGCAAGATTGCTTGCAATTTTCCAAGAGATGATTTTCCTGTTTTTTACAAGATTTTTTGTTTTGTTTTTGTACATTCTTCTATTTTCTATTTTAATATAAAAATATTTTGTTGAAGTGAAATTTTTTGTTTCAGCTGAGATTTGAGGAGAAAATAAATGCATAAGTTCCAGGAAAAAAAAATTCAACTGATTTGATTGAGGTTCTCATATACACTAAATAACTTGACTTGGTTGTGAATTTCTTTTTAAGCTGATATTCGTATGTGTCCAGCTCGAGAGTACAGGAAGTATGAGAGCTAAATGAAAGAGAAAACATTTTTTTAATCTTCTTTGAAAGAAGTTGGAATTCGGAGAAAATATACTGAATAGCTGCTATATAGTATATAGCAGTCAAAATTTTGAAGAACTTTTTTTTCATTTTCAATTCGCTCTATAAATATTTGTTTCCAAGAATGTTATTTTTGTGTCTGTTTATCTTTTGTCGGTAATGGAAAATATTTTTGGTGAATATCATACAGAGTGACGTGGAATAATAAGACTTACATTTGTACCCACTCAATTAAGGTGGCGCTATTTTTGGGGATGGACCTTGGCCTCACTTAACATATTGATTCAACTCAGCAGATCGATCTCTAACTATCTAGCTCCAGTTTCAAATTTCATGTTTTTAAGGTAATTTTTAGGGGCAGCCATGAAACCAATCCTAACGATATTTCTGTTAGTATCGTCGAAATCGAAAAGCTAACTCGTTCTCGTCTTGGTCTTGGTATAACAAAGTCTTGTCTCGGTATCGGTATCGGCATTGTTATTATGGAATCAGTATCAGCATTGGTATCGGTGTCTGTATCGGTATCGGTCTCGTCTGGTTTCGATCTAGTATCGGTCACAAAAAAAAATGCACGACTTGTTTTTGATCATATAGTTGAACTCACTTGATATTTTAAGGATTTAATAAAGAAATCATTGGTGCAGGGAACTAAGTCCCCAGGAACTCAATCCACCGAAGGACTTAATTCTCATTAAATGAGAACTAAATCCACTAAGTGGATTTAGTTCTCATAGAAGGTGGGAATTAAATTCCGCAAAAACTTAGTTGTTTTACTTCCCTTTAAATGTGGATTTAATTCCCACTTCCAAGTAAAAATCATTCTTATTAGTAAATTAGAAATACTATTTACAATTGTTGGATGTATAGGATAAATTTAAAGTTTCCTTAAATCTAGATTCCTTAAATGCAAAAGAAACTTTGCATACACCCAGCTTCGCAGCTGTCCAAGCAGGGGGGTTGCATACATACCTCACTGTTTATTCGCCGTAATGCTTTGTCTTACATTAACAGAGTGGGAGCCACCAGTTTTACGGGAATAAACAGTGAGGTATGTATGGGGGGGGGGGGGGGGGGGGGCATGCTACTCCCCTGCAACCTCCCTCCTTGGGCACACTAGGATTTGAGGAAGGTGCAAGGCTGGGTGTATGAAAAGTTTTCGTGCAATTTTGCATTTGTGTAATTTTCATCGTTGAAAGTTAGTTCCCTTTTTATATTTCAAAATGTGCACTTAGTTCTCACCAAGAAGTGGACTTCTTTCTCACCTTGCCTGAGAACATAGGTGCCCACAGGATATTGTGCAGGGAGGGTAGAACCAACCGAATTTTGAGATATCAAATTTTCGAAAAAAATCAAAAATCATATTAAAAAATGTATTTTTTCAATATTTTGATATGCAATATTATTTGAACTTTTTGGAATTTTCACATAAATAATTTAATTCTTACCCGTTTAGCCAATAATGATACCTAAGATAAAAATCCAAAATAACGTTCGATGGGAGTTGATACTTATAGCGTTAAATTGTTTTATATTTCATTTTTTATTTTTTTATTCATTTTTGAGCAAAATGAAATTTTTCCCTCGGGTTTTGAACATTATTTTTGTATTATTTTTTTAAATACTTTGAAGAATATTAAGAAATCGTTATACCTAAACCAAGTTTCAAAAAATAAAATTTGTTTTTGAATATATATATATATACTTACTTACTAAAGGTGGCGCTACAGTCCGGGGTGGACCAGGGTCTCAACCAACAAGCTTCTTCCAGTCGGCTCGGTTTCTAGCTAGCTGTCTCCAGTTTCGCACGCCAAGTTGGTTGAGGTCCTCTTCCACTTACGTGCGCCACCTTTTACGCTGTCCACCTCTACTGCGTTGTCCCACGGGGTTGGATTCGAAGACTTTCCGGGCCAGAGCATTGGTGTCCATTCGCTCTAGGTGACCCAGCCATCTTAGTCGTTGGCTTTTCACTTTTGAGGCTAGGTCGGTGTCGCTGTACAGCCCATACAGCTCGTGGTTGTATCTTCTTCTCCATTCCCCATCTATGCAGACGGGACCAAAAATCACCCGGAGAATTTTCCTCTCAAAACAGCCTAACGCGTTCTCATCCACCGTTAGCAGTGTCCATGTCTCTGCACCATACATCAGGACTGGGATGATAAGCGTCTTATATAGGGACAGTTTAGTTGCTCGAGAGAGGGCTTTGCTCCTCAATTGCATTCTTAGCCCAAAGAAACAGCGATTGGCAAGAGTAATTCTTCGTTTGATCTCAGCACTGGTATCGTTCGCTGAGTTTCTAGCGGATCCTAGGTTGACAAAGTCTCTGACCACCTCAAAATTATAGCTGTCTAAAGTGACGTTCTGTCCTAGACGTCGGTGTTGGGTGTCCTTTCTTGTTGACAGCATATATTTCGTTTTGCTTTCATTCACCGTTAAACCCATCTTCTTGGCTTCCTTCTCAATACTCACAAAAGCACCACTGACATCACGCTTTGTTCGTCCGATTATGTCAATGTCGTCAGCGTAAGCAAGTAATTGGACGGACTTTTGAAAGATTGTGCATCTAGTTTTGACGTCAGAGTTTTGCACTATTCTTTCAAGAACGATGTTGAAGAAGTCGCATAACAGCGCGTCGCCTGGTTAGCCTACGTCGTTCAGGTTGAATGTTGCAATCTGCATGGTAGCGGAATTCGGTTCGTCATCGCCGTTATACAATTTGCAGAAATGATTTTTCCATATCCTCAGCACCGACTGCGATTCTACTATGATGTTCCTCTGATTGTCCTTGCAGGCTTCGGTCCGGGCCTTGTAACCCTTGGAGGTTCTCTTTACCTTTTGGTAATACTTCCGAACTTCATTCCTGCAATGGCATCCCTATATTTCCTCGATCGCACTCTTCTCATGCTCTTTCTTTTTCCTTCTTCTGCTCGTAGGGCTCGCGAGCAGCTCTGGTCCTTCTATGCAGCGCCGATTTGTATGCCTGTTGTTTGGCTGCATGTACTTGTCGGCATTCTTCGTCGAACCAGGGGTTTCGCTGTGGTGGTCGAGCAAAGCCCAGCACGTCAGAGGCGGCATCTCTGATGGCTTCCTGGCCATTCTTCCACTAGTTCTCGATGCTTGCCGTTGGTGGTATAGGACTATTTAAGAGGGTGCGAGAGACTCGATCGGAAAAGGACCTGGCGATTTGTTGCGACTGTAGCCGTCCGACGTTAAACTTCCTTACAGTATTTCCCTGCTTTGGCTTTGGTCTGGATATCCGTAGCATTACCTTGGCTACAACGAGGTAGTGGTCCGAGTCAACGTTGGCTCCTTGCAACGTTCGGACATCCTTGATACTGGAGGAGTGCCTTGCGTCGATCGCAATGTGGTCAATCTGGTTAGCGGTTGATTGACCAGGAATTTGCCATGTCCCCTTGTGTATATCGAGATGCGGGAACTGCGTACTAGCTACCACAACATTTCGCCCCGCGAACATTTGTTTGTTTGTTTGTTCCTAACCTGAAAAGTGTTAGATGTAGTTTTTGTTCAATTGTGTTTATTTGATTTAAAAATTGAACTTTTCTTGAATTTAATTTTGGTACCAAAAGTACCAAAATATCTTAAAATATTCTTTTTTTTGTGAAAAAAAATAAATAGTTTTACGAGTATTAATTGGTCTATCATGATAAGGATGAACAAATAAAGCTCTATCACTTATTTTATTAGAGCCAGATAAATCCAAACTCAACTTCGCATACCTACTTTCAAAAATAGCCATCGCACTGTGGGTCCGGTTGTATGGAGAGGCGGTCATAAATCTATACAATCTGAACCAGTCAACCAATTTGAGTGAAATTTTCAGACATGGTTAAAAGTAGTAAAATGTATCTTCGGACTTAATTTTCGCCCACTGACACGCCCACTTAAAAAAAAAAGTCTTCTAAGTGTCAAAGTTGAAATAAATGATGGTTGTGTTCTTCTAGAAAGTTGTAGATAACGTGATTTGATATAATTTTGTGTACAACATTTTCTACCACGCCCACTTTTGGGGGCGTTTTTTTTACAAACCTTTTGATTTTTGTAAAAAATTCTTAGAAAACGTAACGAGTTGCCGTAAAAACATGCAAAAAAATAATCTTGCTAAATATTGACCACGCCCACTTTTGAGGGCGTTTTACAAAAATCTTATTTATCAAATAGTTTCCTTAAAAATAAAAAAATATTTAACAGAATTACGTGGAAAACGCCTTTTTTAACAAGCAGCCCATACAAAGTTTTATCCCACACCCATTTTCTGAGAGTATGTATGGGGAAAAATTATTGAGATTGCTCTTTTTGCAAATTAAAAAATATATTCATTTTAAAATTTTTGTTTTATTTGTTTGCTTGATTGAATTAATATTATATTTAGCACTGTTATTATTATATAATTTGTTTTAACTTACAAAATAAAAACGAAAATTTAAACAAATTCATAAAACAAAATATTTGGAAAATTAGATTTCGATTAGAAGTAGAATAAGTAATTTAGATTTGTGTAGAATAGTTTTCGTCAGGATCACTTAAAAAGACAGTCTCAGATCAAGCCAAAAGGACTGATTTTTCGTAATTGATTTTTGTCTGGCTTAATTTTTCTTCCAAAATTCTGTCAACTTCTTCCACACGAAATAAATTCGGTCATAGAGGAGATCAAATTAAATAGTCTCAACACCTTGATATGGCCAACTGCATTTAATGTTTTCCACGATTTGGTTGGCTTGCGTTGACCATGTTGTATTATTTCTTCGACATCCAAGCCATTTACCAAATAAAAAATTGCGTTTAATTATGCATTGATAACCAGCACTTACCAACGATAAAAAGATCAGTCAACACAGTTTTTTTTTCTTTTTTTTTCAAATCTAAAAATTTACGAAATATGGTTCTTTAAACTGTTATAACTCGAAAAAAGGAAAAAACGGGAAAAAACTACTTTATTATTTGAAAAGGTAGAACACTAATCTTCATTTTAGTTCCTCATTTGAAGTGGGCACTCGAAGGCAAACCAAAAAATCTTTTATTTACTGTAAACAAAGCTAAAAAAAAAAGTTACAAAATGTGCTTCGCGCAGGGGTTCAATTACACTGACCCTTTATGTTATTAAACAATAAAATGTATGTTTTTAGAAAGTACTCACCTTCTTGTTTAATATCCATAATAATTAAATATTGCTCACACTTTCTTAACACAAGTTATCACTATCACAAGCTCTTTAATAGGAAACTGCCAGGATAAGCGAGCTGTATGTTTTATTATATGTTAACTTTGGATGGCAATAACGGAATGAAAAAAAATAATGCGTCAAAATATTTTTTTGTTTTGGTTTAGAGGGAGTTTGAAGAACCTTATTGACAGTCTGAATTCTTGATTAAAGACATTTAATTTTTTGAATTTTGGCCTATGGAGGAACCCACTGTGCATCGGTTGGTATACTGGGGCTGTACAGGGGGCCCCTTAAATCGCGGGGCCCTGGGCCCTGGCCCTGGCCCACCGGGCCCATGCCTAAAGACGTCACTGAAAGCAACATAGCTAAAACGTTTTTGTGAACCTTATGAAAAAAAAGGTTGAGTATAGCTGCTCTAGCCTAAGTTATATTTCTGGCAAAAAAAAAGTAAAATACAGATTGAATTATTTCAGTGATCATTGATAAGGTTGTTCAATCCTTGAAATATTAAAACTTATGTTTGTAAAATGCTGGACCAAATTATGTCTTTTTGACTAGAAATAATTATTAAGACATGCGTTTTATTTTGGCATCAAAATAATTCCTGATTTCCATTTTTAAAATTGTCAATGATGAGTTTCAATGATTGCGCCTAAGAACATGGAAATTATGAGAGACAAATGTTTGGAAGTCGATATTTAAATTAGCTTAAACAACTATGAAGAAGAAAAACACAAACAATAAGAGAATTATTATTTTTGTTTTTGTTTTTGTGGACTGTATTGAAATTAAACATTTATGTACATATTTTGATAGTTTGGTGAAAAGGTGAAAAAAGATCGTCATTTTAATTCTTGATTGGATATGATTGTATGTAAGAAACAATTTTAAATCGTTGGAGCGGTATTTTATAAAAGTAATTATTTTAATATCAAAATTTAAATCATTTTTAAGGAAAAATTATGGTTTGCAAATCTTATGTAAATATATATCTATAAAAATAAAATTAAAAAAAATAATTGTCAAATGCAATATTATTTTAACTTATTTAAAATTTGTATATAAAAAAAAATATTCTAAATCAGTTCAGTTGATGAGAAAATTCAATAATAAAAAAAGCATTCTATGAGAGGTACCTACTACTAATAGTTGCTAAGTGCAAAGTTTTATAATTTTAATAGAAGATCGCACTAATTTTAACATACGGAAAAAGTTAAATCAAAAATGTTGGGAGCGTTTTTGAGAAAAAAATATTTTCCTTAATGGTTTTTTTTTTTTTAATTTGTATGGAAGATACCGTTTTTTTGCATGAAAATAAATTTCTTTCTTAAAATATATTAAAAAGTATTAAAAAAAACTCTTAAGTATCGAGTTTCCAAAAATCGATTATGTCATTTTCGAAATATTTGATATTCAAAAAACAATTTTGAAACATTTAAAAAAAAACTCAACAAATATTTTTTTTTTGAAAATTTGGGTATGCAATACTGTTTATATTTTTGGGAAGCTTCTGTATAAGAAAAATATTAATTGAATTCAGTCACACCGTTTTGGAAAAAATCGAAAATAAACAAAATTTTTTTTTGGGAGGTACCATTAAAAGAATGGAGCCATTTTTGAGAAAAACAATTATATTGGGCAGAATAAACAAGAAAACACCTCAAGAAGCACACTGGTGTATGATTTGTAGACCAAGAGCCCGCAATAATTTTTGCGTGTGAACGATAACATACAAAAATTGTTTTTATTCCATAGTATTTATAATTTTATTTTCAAATTTATGCGTCTTGCAATTAAATAACTGTGATAACACCTAAGATAACATTTAATCATATAGAACTTAATCCCTGATATCAAATATGGTGGTCAAAGACATTTTACTGGTGGCCTTCTGCCTAACAGACGCTTTCGAAGTTGACCAAAAATTGATTTTTTAAATAATTGTTTTTTTTTTTTTTTTTTTTTTTTTTTTGACCGTGGGTAGGCGCAAAACCTGCATCAGGCTCTATGAGGACCGGAAAACGCGTGCTCATAGAAGTGTGAGATTCTTACTACACTAAAACCACCTCCACTTCCCGATTGCAACTAAGTTGAAACTTATCTAGCAATTTATTTTTAACGAAGTTAAGTAACGTGTTGCAGGTAACTTTCCGGTGAAAGTTTCTGCTTATTCCGCGATTTTAAAGCGGTTTTGTGTTCACCGCACCAAGTCGGAAGGTTTTGTTCTTTGCAGACGGCGTACTAAATTCGACTCGTCAAGAATGTCAATAATCGTTGGATTAGCGTGATCTAATAGCCGATTTCTATGTTTTCGCGCGAAACTCTTAATTTCGTCT